>CM042146.1:41046392-41051392 GCA_023376005.1 Doryteuthis pealeii | reverse complement strand
ACTCCCAGGAGAGAAGCACAGTATACACATAGATCACTCTTACAGTGAGTTGACGAGTCATCTAATATATATATATATAGAGAGAGAGAGAGAGACAGACAGACAGACAGACAGACAGACAAAGAGGCCTATTGTCTGTATCAGCGAGGGAGTCAATACCATTTTCGCTTGCGCTAGACCAGCGAGATTATTTTTGCTGGTGTGGAGATGAGATTACTCCGGATGTGGTACTTATGCGTAAAGTTGACGAGGACCGGTATCGAACCCGGAACCCTGCGATTACCAAGGTGAATGCTCGAGCGATTGAGCTATTAAAACACTTCTATTTTGTATAGCGAGAGACAAAGTATAAATCAATAATTATTTATTTAATGCTAATATTTATATCTAACAAGGATGTCAATAAAGTATTATTTCCTTCCCTATTATTTCTGTCATATATAAATACACTTTGTTGTGTGTAATGTTTAGAAAGCTAGTCGAGCTGATCAATTAGTCGTTCGTTCGATTCCTACTAATTAGCCTACACAGTTGTGCAGAAGTTTCTATAACTCTATTTTCTATAATAAAGAGACTGAACATAGTAGAAACTTGACGAATTTGAACAGCACAGAGGGGACCAGATATAGTATACACCTTGGCAGTGTCTATATAGCCTGGAAATCTACTCTATTTCTTATTTATGCTCAAAATCCCCAATATATATATATATATATATATATTATATATATATATATATATTTAAATAGAAGTAGTATATATAATCGTGCTAAGACTGAGAAACCGTTTCGTCCCCACGTAATTGCAAGATTTTTGCCAACTAAGTATATATCACTATGTCGTTAGCGAGGGAACGGAGACAGATATCACATTGATGTTTCTCAAGACGGCTCCTTGCAATTTGGTGTGTAAATATTGGTATGTCTTTTGTTTAACGATAAATACATGTGTGTCACTGAAGAATGAATGGATGTAATTACTTTTATTTTAGGGAGTCGGGTAAAGGCTATAATTTTCGGATATTCATCAAAATTACAATAAAAGCAAGTACAGACTTTGCAAAAAATCCGCAACAAGAAGGAAGATTGTCTGACATATATCTTGAAAATCATTGACATGACATATAACGATAAGAAATATTAAACAATCTACTTATTTGTCTATCAGTACACACACATACATCTATATACGGACTTTATCGATAAGAAATTTTCAAAAATATACCTAGTTGTCTATTACAAACACACAAACACACCATATTTTTGGTTAAAAATGATGTTGAATAAAAATAATAAAATTCTGTAATATTCGGTTGAGAAGAAATAATTTTTCTACAAAATTTGTTAACACTGTACATATTTGTGGTCAAGGTTCCAGGTTCAATAGCCACACTCGTCAAGTCAGCATATGAGTAGCACGGCTCGGATCTGTACGGTAAAGTGGGGAACTGAAGGTAGGTGTGGTGTTCCAACTCAGATGCATAAATAATCTCTCTGGTTTAGCGCAAACCAAAAAGGGATAGACTCTCGCTGACGGGTGATACTGACAATAGGTCACTCCACCAAATTTACGCACACACACACACACACACACACACACACACACACACACATATATATATATATATATATATATATATATATCCATGCCAAGGTGAATTTAGGGAATTTCAGCAATATTATTTGTAAGCCAGTGTGTTATATTATTTTTGGTCTAAAAGATGGTTGATTCAAGGTCTATTTTGGAAACACATTCCCGGTGTATTTATTTATTTACATAGTATTTTTCCTAATATATATATATATATATATATATATATATATATATATATATATATATATATATATGACTTATAAAAAACATGATATGCAGTTAGCTATTTATGTAAATATATTCAAAATAGGTCTATTTCATTTGATACATCGTATTAATAAATATCATATGAAACAAATCTGACCTAAAATATCATATATAGTGGAAGTGAATGCAAGCTTTTGGGTAATTGCTCCAAATGTATGAAAAGTGTTTCATTTGCTCTCTCTCTCTCTCTCTCTCTCTCTATATATATATATATATATATATATATATATATATATATATATATATATATATATCTATCTCTCTATCTCTCTCTCTCTCTCTCTCTCTCTCTATATATATATATATATATATATATATATATCAGGAGGATCTAAACATTGATTGTCCCCATAATCAAAAGAATGATAATGGAATACGCGTCCAAATATTCGCTTTTTAACACATTTGCTGTATCGTTATTCGTGATTCTTTAACGTTTCAGAATGTCAGTAAAAAATTGAAAAAATTAAAAAGTCAGTCACTTTTGGTGCGGCAAACATACATATATTCATAGGTACAATATATTTGTACCTAAGCATATGTATGTCCACTGTACTCGGCCATTCACACAATGGGTCAGTATGTTTTGATTACTTTAAAGAGTCTGTTGAAGTAAGTACAATTTGGGTTCAAAAAGTTCGAGACTGATGACGAATTTAGTAAGACAAATAAACAATGAAACATTAATTTCTTCAAAATACTCCGCTGGCAATTCCCATAATATATTTTCCATTGTTTAAAACAGCTGTTGAGATTAATTTTCAATTTACAAAGTAATAACTATGAATTGTGAGAATGGTCGCTGCAACACTTGCATGATTCTGTGTTTTACTAAAAACTACTGTTCAATAAACTTCCTTGCTGCTGGGCAAATAGTATTGACTATTGTCACCGACTTCGTCTAGCCAGCATTATAGAGATCTAGACGTTATCACAATATTATAAGTTGATCAGCGGTGCATACCTCTTTATTCAATTTCTAAATTTTAGTCTTAATATTTTTTTTATCCATAAAAATTATGTTGATTAAGCCCCGAAGCAGTATATTGGTAAATAATAAACTTAAAGTACACCAAGTGAAATTAATAACGATAGACAGCGGCTCATAATTAACATAGTGCATACAAACATACACACACACACACACACACGCGCACACACACATTGGCCTAGTGCCGGCATCAGCCAGACAGCTTGGGAGTCTATACTATTTTCGCTTGCACTAGACCAGCGAGATTTTTTTTACTGAGGTGGAGCGCCACACCTACCGACAATTCCTTACTTTACTTCACAGATCAGATTCCCCAAGCTGTGTTACACATGCGTAAAGGTGACGGAACGCGGAACGTTGCAATTACCAAGGCGAAAGCTCGAGCGATTCTTCTATTATGTATAGCAAGAGACATTATATATATATATATATATATATATATATATATATATATAGAGAGAGAGAGAGAGAGAGAGAGAGAGGGGGGGAGAGAGAGAGAAGGATAGACAAAGAGGCCTATTGTCAGTATCAGCGAGAGGGTTAATACTATTTTGCTTGCGCTAGACCAGCGAGATTATTTTTGCTGAGGTGGAGCGCCACATCTACAGATGAGATTACTCCGGATGTGGTACCCATGCGTAAAGTTGACGAGGACTGGTATCGAACCTGGAACCTTGCGATTACCAAGGTGAATGCTCGAGCGATTGAGTTATTAAAACACTTCTATTTTGTATAGCGAGAGACAAAGTATAAATCAATAATTATTTATTTAATGCTAATATTTATATCTAACAAGGATGTCAATAAAGTATTATTTCCTTCCCTATTATTTCTGTCATATATAAATACACTTTGTTGTGTGTAATGTTTAGAAAGCTAGTCGAGCTGATCAATTAGTCGTTCGTTCGATTCCTACTAATTAGCCTACACAGTTGTGCAGAAGTTTCTATAACTCTATTTTCTATCATAAAGAGACTGAACATAGTAGAAACTTGACGAATTTGAACAACACAGAGGGGACCAGATATAGTATACACCTTGGCAGTGTCTATATAGCCTGGAAATCTACTCTATTTCTTATTTATGCTCAAAATCACCATATAATATATATATATATATATATATATATATATATATATATATATATATATATATGCAAATGTAAACAAATCTAGCTATTTTCAGCCGACAGTATATTTGGGAGAATATGTGCTTTTAATTGAAGTCAGACCTAATTTTTTGAAAGTTAATTCATTTATAGTTAAATCCCGCCTAATTAACCATAAAAGAATTAACTTTCAAAAAATTAGGTCTGACTTCAATTAAAAGCACATATTCTCCCAAATATATATATATATATATTGGAGATTTTGAGCATAAATAATAAACATATATATATGTATATATATATGTATATATATATAAAGAGAAGTATATATAATCGCGCTAAGACTGAGATACCGTTTCGTCCCCACGTAATGCATATATAGGGGGTATGTATGCGTGCGTATGTCTGTGCCTCATATTAGCCTCGGCCATAGACAAAATATTAATAATAAAACGTCGTATAATCATTTCTATACACATGTTTTTTATGATAATTCTTACGAGAATAAAAGGTTTATTTCATAATAATAGAAATGTCATTTGTCCCTGAGGTAATAATCTCCGTCACATTTTTCATCTGGAGAATGGATGCAATATAAACTAATTAGTGCTTCATGAATTTAGCCGTGTTCCAGAGATAACCTTCGTAAACAATTCCCGAATTCCATCATATATATATATATATATATATATATATATATATATATATATATATATATATATATATATATAGCAATGTATACCCACATGTACAGGCATTTATGTGTATATGAGCGCACAGGTACTCAGTTCTTAGGCAAAATGCTGATGTATACGTAAAGATTAACCTTTTTTTGTATGGGTATAATGCGAGTTGATTTATATAAAATAACAAGACAGAATTAATGTCTGCAGTTTGTTTTCTTTGTTCAAAAAAGAAAGATGTGTATCGATGTACAAAACAAAGTTTTTACACAGGGTGATAAGTTTCGAGTAATCAAGTGCTCATTGAATTCAGGGTATAAGTGACTGTATGTAACATCTCATGAATTTCTGTATTTAT
>CM042146.1:41028892-41041392 GCA_023376005.1 Doryteuthis pealeii | reverse complement strand
CATGCACATATAAAGAGAAACATACACAACACACTTAAACAGAAATGTGTTAGAATATGTGTCTAATTATGAAGTATTTACAATGGAAATACAGTTACAAGAAAGAGTGTATTTTTAAGAACACATGTGCAAGTTGTATACACTAAACAACATATGTGTACACACAGATTGAACAGCATCTGCTTATTTACATAGGTGCATGCTTGTACTGCCTATCTTACATTGTGTGTGCGTGTGTGTGTGTGTGTGTGTGTGTGTGTGTGCACGCACGTATTTATATCTTCATGTTAGTATCACGAGTTCGTGTTTGTAGATGAATACATACACTGTATACAAGAATGAATTGTTAAATAGCAACGATTTATATTCATACAAGCGTACACATATACACATACGTAAGGCTAGACAAAAAATGAATGAAAGAAGAAAATACTTTTCAAAGCATACACGTATTGCTGAATTAAAAGAAATCATTTCTTTCTAGTTATAAATTAATTAAACACACACACAAACACACACACACACACACACACACACACACACACACACATATATATATATATATATATATATATATATATATATATATATATATATATAAAATTTAACATGATCTGATTACTTACATGATTTTGCTAGAAGCGGGAGTCGCGTATATATATATATGCATATAACTTTTTTTTTATATATATATTTGCAATTTTTTTCCTTTTTGGTAACTTTCTTTTTATAAAAATTCGCGGTAGTCCTTGGTCACAATATTTGATGACAATAATAATAAGAGCAATTATTTTTGCATTGTGCGTAAATCATAATGTGTGAGTGAGCATGTATATATATATATATATATATATATATATATATATATATATATATATATATATATATACAGATAGACCTATATATATCTATCTATGCAAATGTACATATATACATATATATACATGTATGTTTTTTTAATATTTAAGGGAGCGTGTTTTAGTCGAAATTTTTGTAGTGCTTAAAAAAGTATCAACTCCCAGTTTCGGGTGACAATTAGTCCCCTTATTCGAGGTGGTGAAGCTCCGCACATGTAATGAAAGGCCGATAGGTAGATAAGCAGGGTACCACAATGTACACATACTCAGACGGGCACATCCAGCGAAAATAGACTTGTAGCGACGGCGGCCACTTGACGCTTTGGACTAGGAACCCGGACCGTAAGTCTACTGCATATTTCGCAACGCTCGACGCTGACTGGTTGCAAGGTGCTCACAACAATCGACGAATCAAATCTACGGATGCCTATAAGGACTACATAGCTGTATTTACACTTCCCACTACTCCGTTAATTAAGAGTATTTTATCACCGCTATCTACTCATTCAATTTCAATTCATTTTTTTCCTTCCTTATTCTATACATGCCGAGGAATTGTATCCACAAAAGTTGGCTTAGATAATATAGTGTTTTCTTTACTTTCTATTTTCTTTTCTTCGGATTATTAGTAATGTTTTTAGGACCGGCATTTGCTGATTGGACGAGGACGACATCACCGGTTTTAACACTTCTGACTATCCATTTTTTTTCTTTATAAATCTTTTTTATATCAATTAACTCGCAATTAATTTATTGAATTTTATTTTATTTATTTCTTTTCGACTTTTATTTTCATATGTCTCATCCAGTCTATACAACTGAATCAATATTCTATATACTATTTTCCCTATATATAAATATGATCCTTTTTAAAAATTAGACACTCTAAATCATTAACAAAAATCGAACAATAAAGTAGTAAAGTTAAAACAACATACTGTAAGAAAATTTAGTGTAGATCTCATGAACCTCGGCATACAATTCATCTTTTATATTTATTTTTTCCTTTTTTTTTTCTTTTAACTTCTATTATTTTATTTGAAGAAAGCATTTTATCGCTTCTCATCGACATATCAAAATTAACCATATTACTATTCTTGCGCTCTAGGGACTATTATTAAGAAAAATAATCTTGATTTGTTTATTTCAGGATTGTCCACAGGTAACTTCAATCATGGAAAGCGAAAACAAGGATAAAGGAGAGATTTTATGGGTGTTTGTGTGTATGCATGCATGCATGCGTGCGCGCGCACGCGCGCGTGTGTGTGTGTGTGTGTGTGTTCTATAAATACATTTCCCCATTTCTGAACGCCTGAATAGAAAACTAGCTTTTCATAAGATTACAATTGAAATGAATTCCATCCTCATCGGGTGCCCTTTACTAAAATCCTTATATAAGAAAAAAGATTTTTTTTTAATTAAAAAAATGCAATATCTGAGTATCTCCACAGATTGCTCCTCAGTTAGAACTAGGGTTTACGTGCAGGGTCTGTAACACCTCTTCAGTCGTGTTCTCTTCTTCAGATGTAACGAAAAATGAATAAATGAAGGTAAGCTTGAAAGAGTGAGGTAGCACTTCTTGAGGGTTCATACTTGAATTATTCCGTATTTAAAGAACTATACTAATCTCTCTCTCTCTCTCTCTCTCTCTCTCTATATATATATATATATATATATATATATATATATATATATATATATATATACTAGACAAAATGTGACCCGTTGGGTTACCCATTGAGCTCTGGGTTGATAATTGAGATTAAGTAAAAGTGAGTTTTCAAAGCAAATTAAGTTACTAAAAAAATAGATACGGTCGGACAAAACATTAAAATCATTTTTACAAAATGATTTTAAGTTCTATTTTTTTAGAGACTAAGAAAGGGAAAGTTTGACCTAAACCATAAAGGACTGCGTAGAGGCCACATCCAAGGACACGAAGAATACACAAAAAAGCAAAGAAAGATTACTTATGGCAGCCAACAACAACAGATGTGATATATGGACAAACAGAAAAACAACGAAAACTAGAAAACAAAGATGGGAAGAAAGACAATTATATGGACACTTCAAACGGCAAATCGGAGAGGTTGCACATAAAAAGATTTGGACATGGTTAAGAAGAAGAAGAAGTCGCAAGAGAGAAACTGAATCACTAATAATTGCTACACAAAATAATGCCATAAGGACAAATTATATCAAAGCAAAAATTGATAAGACACAACAAAACAGTAGATTTAGACTGTGCGGTGACAGAGATGAGACTGTAAACCATGTATTAAGCGAATGTAGCAAACTACTACAACAGGAATACAAAGCTAGGAACGAATGGGTTGAGAAGGTGATCCACTGGGAATTATGCAAAAAATTAAATGTTGACCACACAACAAAATTGTATATGCATAAACCAGAATGTGTTCTTGAGAATGAAACGCATAAAATTCTCTGGGACTTCAAGATAAAGACGTATCATCCTATATCAGCCAGGAGATAAGACCTAGCGTCGATTAAAAAAAAAAAAGGGACGTGCCAACAGGTGGTCTTTGCGGTTCCAACAGATCACAGGGTGAAGCTGAAAGAAAATGAAAAGATAGACAGATACCTGGACCTTGCCAGAGAATTGAAAAAGCTGTCGAATATGAGGGTGAAAGTGATACTAATTGTATTTCTTGGAACGGTCCCTAAAAACTTTGAAAAATGCAGGATCTGGAAATTAGAGGTAGAATTGAGACTATCCTGACTACTACATTGCTGCAATCGGCTAGAATACTCAGAAGAGGCCTGGAAACCTGAGGAGATTTGTTGTCACTCAGACTCCAGGGAAATACAATCAGCTAATACTGATGTGAAAAACTCAAAAGGAATGAAAATAATATATATATATATATATATATATATATATATATATATATATATATACAGGCAGAAAGTTATTGTTTAAACATGTTTGGTTGAATATTCCTTTGTGATGGTCGTTTTATTTCTCTTTGTTTTCTACCTTTCGTGCTAGTCTCTTTAAGTCTTGGACCAACTGATACATTAGATGCCCTAAATTCTGCTCCCAATTACCTTCAATCACATGCATTGAACGTCTTCAGGGCGGGCAGTTTTTCAAGTATTATTTGTTTCCGTTTAGTGTGAGTTGGAAGGGTTTATTATTGGTGGGGTGGTTTAGTTAGTGCGTTAATAACCAAAAGCTTTTAATATATTAGTGCCAGTTGTAAATGGCATTCCATTGATGTTAGTTTTCTTATCCTTAATACGGATAGCTTTTTAAACATTTTGTTTTTTCATTTTAGCATTATTAATCAGAAACTTTCGTACATCGGCTGATATATATATATATATATATATATATATATATATATATATATATATATATATATATAAAGAGAGAGAGACAGAAAGTGAGAGATAGATAGATAGATAGATAGATAGATAGAATTATGATTAAACATTTATCCTTAAAAATGGTCGAAATCAGTAAAATATAGTGCTCTATGTACAAGAACGTAGAGTAAATTTATGACATTTCAATTATGAAATAAAAGAAGATAAATTATGATCACTCACGACTTCGAGATTTACACATACGATCTTCAGTTGAGTTTGTATACATAAATAAGAGGTCTATTATATAATTGGGTGATTATATATATATAGTCATCCATATACAGTACTCTTTCTCCGTTTCAACTTTTCATAGCTAATCACTGTTGCTAAACTTTACAGACTGTGTCAAGCCGGGATCAAAACTCGACCGATTTATTGTCGTCATTATACATCATAATAAATATTGTCTATAATCATCATATAAATGCATTTTCTTTATATGAGGCAAACTTATCTATATCTTAGAATACCCTTTCTAAACTAACTTTTATAGACTAAGCTAGTAAATAAATGTAGTCATTCTTTTAGGCTGATAATATACTTCAAGATACAATGTAAAACTTATGTATACAATACAAATAATGATAAACCCAGATATAATAACCTATTATTCAACTGTAATTTAAATTATATATTCAAATGTTGTCAAAATGACATTTATTTTCTACCTGGTCTTATGTCCAAAACACATATTTCCACAACACCCAACCCCCTTCTATGCACCCCTATATTCACCCAGGGTCTTTCAGTAAAACTTCCTTAATCTACTAAAATATTTAAAGATTATTTTACACTTATATTCTAGGTTTAATGTAAAAACCAATTCCCCAATTTTAAATTCCATGTCAGAAACTACACTGTCACCCATGCCGTATCTTTTTTTTAATTTCTGGTTTTAAATTGAGGTTACTCGAAGCAGTATCCTCATCCTAAAAGCGATGCGATTCATAAGCCGTGATAATGCAAACAATAATTATGCTTATATTTCGAAAAAAACTGTGCGGTAATTTGTCTCCTGTTTTTTTATGAATGTGATTATTATGCAGGTTTTTACTACCTGTGGTTTAATGCAGGCTGAGTGAACGTAAGTTTTCTCGGGTCTTCAGACCTCTTCTGAGTATTCTTGCGGATCTTAATAATGCTGTTGCTTGAATGGTCTTGATTCTTCCTCGGATTTCCAATTCATCCAAACTCTTTTCCAAATCCTTGGGGACTGTTTTTTATGGACAAATTATTATTATTATTATTATTATTATTATTATTATTATTATTATTATTATTATTATTATTATTATTCGAGTGGCAGCAAGTCTCCTCATATCACCAGGAATCTTCTAATTATTCTAGCTGATATTGAGGGTTGTGGTCTGAATGGTCTCCACTCTTCCACTGGCCCCCAGGTGCCTGCGTCTCTTTTCCAGGCCCTAACTACAATTGCTGTCACCATCACCTTCATGCTTCACATCTTTTCATCTCTTTAGTAACATCTTGGCATTTGTCTATCTTTTCGCTTTCTTTTATTTTCACTCTTTGGGTCATTGGAATAGTAAAACCTGTGACCACCCAAATGTCAATTCTTAGTCGTATTTCTTGTTCCCCAAGTCTCTTTTCCATATTCTTTGGGTTTACAGAGGGCTTCAAATATGATTAGTATCACTGTCACCTTCATGTTCCGTAAGATTGTTAGATTATTTCCCATCTATCATTATATTTTTAACATCTTAACTTTGATTGCTATTGTCATAGCGTTTTAGTTGTTGTAGCAGCTGACTTTTTTCTGACAAATGTATAATGGAAATCTTTATTTATTTGTAATCCTTCTGCTGCTAAGCAAGCTTAGCGTCCCTCCCGAAATTTGAGACTTCCCTTTAAGAGATCAAAAATAAAAAGTAAAAATATCGTCTGGTTGTAGTGAAGATCATTCATTATTCATGGTATTGATTCTTCTTCGGATTTCCAATGATTCATTCAGACTTATATCTTCATCTTGATTGTTTTTTTTTTTGTTGTTATTTTTCGGAAGCTGTACTCCCTGACAATTACCAAGCGACGAGGACTTTATGTGTACTCTACATTATCTCATATATATATATATATTATATATATATATATATATATATATATATATATATATATATATATATATGTGTGTGTGTGTGTGTGTGTGTGTGTGTGTAATATATTAATCTTATTAGTAAACCCTTGCAGTAAGAAAATAACGTCAAATATTTTGATAGTAAAAATATATTACTAACCTTCACCTGGGGAAAAGAATGAAAAACCAAAAGGATCGTACCAACCGAAAATAATCAATTAACACTACAATACTTGGCCAAAAGAAGAATATATATATATAAAATATATATATACAAATATAAACCGTTAGGATTGTCTAAAACTAAAAATGTCAAAAGTTCTCGATACCAAAGTAGAGCAACTAATAAAGTTAAACCTAATGAGTCAGTTATACCTACTAATAGTTTCGCTTAGTAGCCTATCTGGGCGAGAATCTGATTCTTGTCCTTATGAGCTACTAAGCGAAACTATTAGGTTTATTTATATATATATATAATATATATATATATATATATATAATATATATATATATATATATATATATATATATATATATATAAGACTACGTCTTTGGTATGTACGTGTCGACGCTTAAGTTCAAAACGGGAGGTCATTCTGATTCGAAATCTTGCATACATATTAATATTCTTCTAACTAGGAAACACGTTGTTGATTTTTACTGATTAAGGGATATAATTAATTAATTAAGCTAAAATCACCCAATTTACGAAACTGTCCGTATACCAACTCCTGCTGATGATAAGATATTGTCACCTGCCTGACTTTTTGTTAAAGCTATTATCAGCGAATATCAGCAGTGAATTCAATTTTAGTGAATAAATTTCGCAGTCTTAGGCCGTTCAGCTCGGAATTTATCGCCCATTTGTTGTCCAGTCTTAAAAATACCCATATGGTTGAAAAGAAGAGAAAATAATCTTGCTCAATATATAATTTGTATGAGTCTTTATCCATTGAATTATTTTTTATAGCGAGTTAGAAAAGAATTATTTTCCTTCGGACAGCAAAAGTATGTTTTAACGAAAAATCAAATCTTATTCATATCGCAATCTTTTTATTCCTGTCTTTAAAATATTAATTTAGTTAGAAATGAAATGAAATAATTTATCTTACAAATATTTATTTTGTAAGAAAGAGCGAAGTAAATAACAATAATAAGAGAAATAAATAATAAGCGAAGTAAATAACAATAAAGCGAAATAAATAATAAGCGAAAAAAAATAACAATAAATAAGTGAAAACATTTAAATTAACTTTGTTTTTAATTTTTTCGTATATATCCAAAAAAGTTTTAGAAAAAAAAACCTTTTACCAAAATAGGTAGTTAAATCATATCTATATGTTTACTTAGTTACGAAATAAGTAGTTATTTCGTAACTAAGTAAACATATAGTTCTATTGTAATAAAAACAACAAAATTTATGATAAAAATACGATGTAGTTAACAGTTCGTATATAAACAAAACAGTATTTGAAATGTTCTTACCTTAAACATAAAATAAAAATGATTATAATGTACGTAACTTCATGAGAAAATTTGTTATTTAATTTATAAATAGGCAGATTTTTTTTTAAATTAAGTCACCACTTTTTTCTCTCTCTTTCTTTTTTTTTTTTTTTACTAAAAACCGTCAAAAATGGTCTTTCGAATTTATCTCGGCTGAACTTGAAAAATATTCGGAAAATTAGGGTGACCCAGAAAAAACAGAACCCACAAAATTTGTAATAAAACTGTAAGTAACTAAAGGGGTTTAGGTTAGGGTTGGGGTTTAGGGTTAGTTTAATGCTAATATATACAGAAAAAACAGAACCCACAAATTTTGTAATAAAACTTAACGTAATAAAACTTAATTTTAACTAAGGGGTATAGGTTATGGTTGGGGTTAGGGTTAGTTTAATGGGAAAATAAATAAATAATTTGGGTTCTGTTTTTTCTGGGTCACCTATATACAGGGTGACCCAGAAAAAACAGAACCCACAAATTTTGTAATAAAACTAATTTTAACTAGGGTGGTTTAGGGGTTAGGGTTACAGTTGGGGTTTAGAGTTTAGAGTTAGTTTAATGGGAAAATAAATAATTTGGGGTCTGTTTGTTTTTGTTTTTTTGTTTTTTGGTCACCCTAATTTTTGAACCGTTTTTCAAGTTCAGCCCTTATCTCGAGATTTCTTTTAATCATTTATTAACATGTTTTAAAAACTTTAGAAATCACTTTAATTCATTCATATTAGTGTCGTCTCGAATATAACATTTATTTCGACCGTTTATTCATTACACAATTCTCAGCGATTTTTTTTTTAATTTGAAAAATAATTATCTCTTATTAGTTACCACCAATTTTCCCTGTGAAATTTAGCCCACCCCTATATTTAACACAATGAAACTTGCATAAAAATTAATATTATCTTGAAAAGATTTTTTCAATTCGAAAGAAGAAACATTAAACAAACTATTGATGATTTTTTAAAATTTTCAGCTAACGGAAATAATGAAAATTATGATTGAAAAACAATGTTTTCCTTTTTGCACCGTTAAATCAACTGAAATTTTACGTAGCCAAAAACAACGTATGTCAAGAGGATTTTTAAAGTATACTATGAAAAATCAATTAATGGTCCGAAAATATATTAGGGGAAATATTTTTACGAGGTCTACTCCCATCCCCTATTTTATTTTATGAGATATCAAAAAAATGAACCAAAATTGGGTATACCTATCTCTTATTTTCTCGTCACTTCCTCTTTGGTGTTCCTTTTTTTTTTAGTCCGGTCATGGACCAGGTACTTTAGCTAGTATATATATATATAAGGATAAAAAATTCAATAAACATGTCAATACTAATAATATAATAATATAACGAAATTGAAATTGAAATGAGTCTTTGGTTTTAAGAATAACTGATTCTAATAATGAACTTTATGATATAATATGTAGATATAGGTCACAACATTTTTTTAAAACGACGATTATAGAAAAACTGAATGAGTTAGATTTTAGATAGGATAAATCTCAAAATATTATAGTAGTTGGAGATTTCAATTTATTTGATATAGACCGGATAAATAGATTAGTAGTACCTCCTGTAAACTCAATTAGTCAACATTTTAGATTACAAAACGAATATTTTGATCTGTTTTCATAAAAAGTATTGTATTGATTTATAGAATAATATACTAGATGTAAACAAGGGCAAATAGATTATAGAAAGTTATATTGAATCAAACTTTTTCAAATAATCAATTTTTAACAGGAGATCTAAGTTTAATGTCTCTTATTGTGTAGGTTTGACCATGCATGTATTGAAATAGAAGTTAAAGAGGAACCACATTTTAAATGTATAAACGAAAAACAACCAATCTTACAGAGAGTTAGTATCGGGAAAGTGAGAAAATATTGATTAGATTTTCATTTCTAATACTCTAAATCTTTATGAAATGTGGGAAGAATTAAATAGAGAGAAAAATAAATAATGAAGTTAAAAACAAGAAGATATATTGGAAAAAGTACCTTGGAACAGTAATCGGATATCTCGTAAAAGAAATAGAAAGATAAAGTTTTGAAATAATTTGGAATTATACTTAGTATGGAAAATTATCAAAATTCTTTCAGTAAACCAAATGAATATGTAAAAATAGAAATAAATAAAGAGCTAAAACATGAAAATAGGAAAAAATATTGAATACAATTGTGTATCATCATTCAAGTATGTAAAATCAAAAACTAAGATTCGCAAAAACGGCAAAAATGATTAGACATGTGAATTAATGGACACACCAATTGAAACAACAGGCATATTAGCAAATATTTTTTATCCGATAATTCTTTGGAAAGTTTTATAAGCAGGATACCAAATATGAAGGAGCTAAAGACAGAAAACTATCATTTTACTAAACGTAACTTCGTGAAATTCATCCTAAAAAGTAAAAGTATTTATCATCAAATTAAAGCTTTATCAATGTAACAAGTAAATTGTTTGCGAAACGTATAGAATATGAAATGATTCATTATATTTGGAAAACCACTACATAAAAAGGTTTGATTCGTTTAAAAAATAATTACCGACCAATTTTTCTCAGTTATATTTTGTGCAATGTTTTTGAAAAAGAGATTAGAAGTCACCTATCAAACTTTATAGGGATATATATCAACCTGATTTTGTAAATTGCAAATCAACTATCTAATATTTCCGAAAGTATTCACATAGTAAATTAATATTTGATGGAAGAGCACAATGCGGATATTATATATTTGGCTTTTAGCAAAGCATTTGATACGGTATCTCATTATTAATTACTAGTAAAAATGAAAAGTTTAGATATTTCTAATAAAATAGTAAATATTTTATACGTTTTAACAGAAAGAACTATGAAAATAAAAAGTATATACTTGCTGGTGTTCCTCACGGATCAGTACTGGCACATATGCCGTTTTTAATATTCATAAATGATTTATCACAAATAGAACTACATGCTGATATCAAACTACTTGTTTGACCATTATTGAAAGGAATAACACGAACTGATCTAAATAAATAGTCAGATTGGAAGGATATTTGGAAATTAGAATTAACATATAAAGATGTCAACTGTAGCACATTGGATCCAGGAACATTAAGCAATGAAGTAAAGTCAGCGGAGTGGCCTATTGTTGATATCACCCAGAGAGTCTATCCACCTTTCACTAACGCTAGACCAGGGAAATTATTTTTACGACTGGGGTGATGTTTCACACCTACCATCAGCTCCTCACTTTATAGCACAGATCCAAGCTGTGTTACACAAACACATCAGAAATCACTAAAAGTTGCACTAAATAAATTACCAAAATTGAACACACCGGGCCAGGATGGAATACATGTGTACTGGTTTTTAAAATTCACATCCATCCATGACAGAATGGCCTGAAAGATGAACAAATGTCTAGAAGAAGCAAACATACCTGAATGGATGACAAAAGGAAGAACTACCTTGATCTAGAAGGACACCCAAAAAGGAACCATTCCCAACAGATATAGGCCAATAATGTGCCTATCTAGGATGTGGAAAATATTAACAGTACAGCTAAAAGAAGAAATCTACAACTCGTTTCATTGCCGTTGATTATTTCTGGAAGAACAGAAAGGATGCTTCAAGGGAACAATGACGTTCTCTATATAGATCAGCACATTCTTAAAGAGGCTAAAGAGTGGCAGAAACAACTAACGATAGCATGGATTGATTACAGAAAAGTATATAACATGGTTCCGCAAACTTGGATTCTTGAATGCTGGAAGATGTACAAAATATCGGACAAAGTAAAAAAATTAATCAATAATGTTATGAACAATTGGAAAGTGGAATTAAGAGCTGGAGGACAGCAGAGGTGAGAATACAAAGAGGCATCTCCCATGGAGGCTCCTCCCTATTACCATTGCTACTTGTTATAGCTATGATGCTTCTTAACTATATAATTAGAAAATGTACACACGGCTAATAATTCACTAAATCTGAGGAGAAAATAGATCACCTTATGTACAAGGATGACATCAACATTTTTGCTAAAACTAAAAAACAACTAGAAACACTTGTACAAACCATAAGAATATACAGCCGAGGCTATATGAGTAGAATTAGGCATCAAGTGTGCCATGATCGTTATAAAAGAAAAGGGGAAAAAGGAAACAACGGAATGAATAGAACTACCGAATCAGGAAGAAATAAAGAAATAAAATTACACATACTTGTGACTACTGGAAGTAGACACCATAAAACATGGAGAGATGAAAGAAATAGTAAGAAAAGAAATTCAGAAAGACAAGAAAACTTCTAGAAACTAAAGTTTGTTGCAGAAATCTCATCAAGCGCATAAAGACCTTGTAAGATACTCTGGATCATTATTAAAATGGACAAGAGAGGAGCTCCGACAGATGGACCAAAGTACAAGGAAACTTGACAATACACAAGGTATTACATTCGTGAGACGACATAGACAGACTATATGTATCAAGAAAAAAGAATAAACGGGTCTCGTCAGCATTGAAGATCGTGTAAATGTGACAATTCTAGTACTTTTCACTACACTAAAAAGAGCAAAGAAAGACGAATAGCAGCAACCAGGAAAAAAAACATAAGTAGAATTAAATTACACATTATGTCATCGAAGTAAACAAAAATTTCTCA
>CM042146.1:41011392-41023892 GCA_023376005.1 Doryteuthis pealeii | reverse complement strand
TGTCCATAACCCACTTGCACTGATATATACAATTGTAATTACTTAAATAATAAACGTATTTTTGTATATGCAGTGGTGTATTGTTGGTCGCTGGGATTCAAATGAGCTACACATTTACAAACAACACAAGTCCGAATGAAATGCCGATATTTTTTAAATGCTGATTTTCAATGCAACAGATAGGCCCTAATGAAATGAAAGACACAAAATGCTCTTCCCCATCGTCTTTTCAACCATCTAAGTCTAAAGTGTATATAAGAAGATCAAAAATGAAAATAATAATTTTTATTGTTAGGAATACTGATTAAATAAGAAATAACCCTCTCCTAAAATGATTTTAGATATACACCTGTTGTATGAACGGAATGGACAAGTAAAGGGTTATCGGATTTATAATTTCTCTCTCTCTCTCTCTCTCTCTCCCTATATATATAATATATTATATATATATATATATATATATATGTGTGGTGTGTGTATGGTTGTATGTGTGTGTATATCTATCTTCTATCTATCTATTCTCATATATGATATATATATATATATATATACTCACCTAATAGAAATTAAGAAGCACGCATTACCTATGTATATATCATATATATAATATATATTATATATATATATATATATATAATATATATGTGTGTGTATTGTGTATATTATATATAATGTATATCAATATATGTATTGATCAAAGCCTGAAGAAGATTACCAGAATATCTGAAACAAGTGTTGCGATGTGAAATAAACAATAGAAAATATTTTTTCTGAGAACGGATACATTTTACGGACCTTTCTTTTTTTTTATATAAAATAATTTCATTTTTCCTCCCGTTGGAACCAGAACACATTTATATATTATATATATATATATATATATATATATATTATATATATATGATTATATAAGAGCCTCAATTTCACAGAGTACAGGAAGTATAATAACACATAATAAGACAATGTTTCAGATACAAAGCATTTTTCATGGTTTGGCATTTTCCGACCATGAGGACAGGATTTCCATAAGTGCTTGTAAGATTTTGCTGCAAAATTAATGCCCCTACTTTATATGTTGTCCACAATATCAAAGTCAGGTGTGGGAAGTGCATAGATGTCAACCACCCAGCTATAACACTAGTTTTTTTGCTTTTTACAGAGAGTAGTCTAAAATGCAGAATGACATATAACAATAAAAGCAGAAGTGAAGCATTCTATATATCTGAGTCTGAAGCAGTTTGGGTCTCCCACTGCTATTCAAATGCGGTTACTTTCAGATTTTAACACCACCAAACTAACTATTCACAATGTTCTTCATATAATGAAGCATTTCACAAGCCACAGGACCACATTAACAACTTAAAATTCATCGAATAGATCACAACTTCATTACTCAAATACGTAAACAAAGAAACCAAATAGATAATTCCTTTCAAATCAGACAAAAAGGTTTAACAGAGGTACCTTATACAAATACTTCAACCAATCTCAACCACACACATAGCTGTCCACCACAGAACACAGCAGAAAATCCCTTCCTTCTCACACAGAGCGAAAATCCAGACTGGGGGCATCACAAAGAAAACCAACAATCAATAAATCAACATAACAACCAGGCTGACCACCACGTATTCCAAAGAGAAAAAAACACAGAAAATCGAAAGGAACAATTAGTTAGATAGAGAAGGAGGCACTCGAAATATTAGAAAATAAAAGATTAAGAAACATATTCATCACTTGAATTCTGAAATTATTTTCCCATTTTCTAAGACAACAAAAATGTTCAAACAATATATTTGAAAAAGAACATACGTTAACTCCATACTTATATATATTATTATATATATATATTATTATATATAGTATATATATATAAAAAGGAAGTTTGGTATGTACGGTCGACATTAAGTCCAAAGGGAAGGCCCCACTCAAATTCAAATCTTGGCATAAGATTAATATTTTTCTAAACTAAGAAACACACCAAATTTGGTTATTGATTTTTACTGATTAATGGATATAATTAATTATTAAACAAAAAATCAAAAAATTTGCGATAATCGCGGATAGGCTGCTGCTGCTAATATAAAAATAATCGCTGGTCTAATCTTAGAAATTTATTTTTTTAGAAAGAAAAGAAAATAATCTTATAAATTGGCATTTGTATGTGGTTTAATCGATTGATTATTTTTACAGGCGAAGTAAATAACAATAATAAAAGAAACATTTATTTAACAATTAATAATTACTCAACTTTGTTTTTATTTATTAATACTTTCATTTTTTAGAAAAAATAATTCAGTTTTAATCAGTAATTTAATTTTTTTCGTATGTACAAAGAGTTTTAGAAAAAAAAGAAATTGTAATACGAACAATTGTAAGGGGAAGTTCTTAGCATTTTATTGTTGACAGAAAAAAGATTTGAAATCAACAGGCAAGAAAACTCGCTTAAAAAAATAAAATTGTTTTCAAAAATGTAAATAAAATGAATATTGTAATACACTAATTCTTAGCTTTGTTTATCGTTAATCTTAAATAACAATAATAAACGAAAACATTTAATTTAACGATTAATAATAATCCAACTTTGTTTGTTTCTTATACTTTAATGTTTGAATAAATATATCCATTTTTAATCAGTATTTAATTGTTTGGTTCAAAGTTATAATAATGCTAATTATTAAAACAAACAACTCTGACTAAGGGGTTAAATATAACAATGGACTTTAATACAAGGATAGCACGTGGAGAAAGCATTTAAGACATGAAATACATATATATGAGACAAAAACATAGAAAATACGCGTACATAAAAACGGGATCAAATACAAAAGTTATGGAGAGTCCATAAGCTAAAGTCACTTACTGCATTGCCTGTATGGGGGTGAAAACCCCACACAAGTAGGGTGTAGACAAACTGTCCTAACCCATTAGTTGTCCATCCCGCAGAAGAAAGAGAGTCAAATCTGGCGCTTGTGAGGAAAAAACCAGAAACATGAGAGAAGACAACTCATCCAGCCAACCAAGGGCAGATAATCCCACACATTTTTCATATGTACAAAAGAGTTTTAGAAAAAAAGAAAGAAATTGTAATACGAACAATTGTAAGTATTTAATTCTTAGCATTTTATGGTTATATTTTAATACGGTAAAAAAAGATTTGAAATCAACAGGCGAAGAAGCTCGCTTAAAAATAAAACTGTTTAAAAAATGTAACCAAAACGATTATCATAATACACTAATTCTTAGCTTTGTTTATCGTTAAATTTTAATAAAGTTGAATGCATTTTTAGAAATAATATCTTAAATGTAACAAAAAAGAAAAAACATTCCAAAAATAAATAAACATTCTACAATACAAATCCTCGGCATTTTTTTTAATTTGATAAATCATGTTCCTCTTATTTTCTCCCTTACCTCTGTTTCTCCTCAACTCACTCTCTGGGTTTCCTAAATTTTTGTTTATTCCGGGTACTTTTGCTAGATTTATATTATATATATATTATATATATATAGTGTGTGTGTGTGTGTGTGTGTGTGTGTGTGATGAAAATAAAAATAGATAACTATACATTTTCATAAAAGTTTATTAGGTAAATTTTTATTCTAAGCCAAAGATACAGGATTGGATTATGTTAACGGATATTAGTACCATTATCTACTACCTAAATCTAGAGTAACGATAGTCCGTAACAAAATTAAACATCATTTTAGTTAAAATGTCTCAATATATTTATGCAATTTTATTTCTGCTTACGAAAGAATTGATTTTAATAGAAAATTAACTTTTTATAACAGATAGTTATGATGTACTTATCTATAGGCAATACTGTATATGCTGATAAGTTTACCTATCTTTCTATGAATCTCTCTCTCTCTCTCTCTCTTCTCTCTCTCTCTCTCTCTCTCCTCTCTCTCTCTTCTCTCTCTTTCTCTCTATATATATTTAACTTTGTACAGTTCCAATATATCTCATGGTAAAGCTCTTCAAATTTATCAATTTCAGTTTGATATTTGCTGAGAAATTTTTGTTTTACTTCGATGACATAATGTGTATTTAATTCTACTTTTTTTTTTTTCCTGGTTGCTGCTATTCGTCTTTCTTTGCTCTTTTTAGTGTAGTGAAAAGTACTAGAATTGTCACATTTACACGATCTTCAATGCTGACGAGACCCGTTTATTCTTTTTTCTTGATACATATAGTCTGTCCTAGTCGTCTCACGAATGTAATACCTTGTGTATTGTCAGTTTTCCTTGTACTTTGGTCATCTGTCGGAGTCCTCTCTTGTCCATTTTAATAATGATCCAGAGTATCTTACAAGGTCTTTATGCGCTTGATGAGATTTTCTGCAACAAACTTTAGTTTCTAGAAGTTTTCTTGTCTTTCTGATTTCTTTTTCTTATCTATTTCTTTCATCTCTCCATGTTTTATGGTGTCTACTTCCAGTAGTCACAAGTATGTGTATTTTATTTCTTTATTTCTTCCTGATTCGTAGTTCTATCATTCCGTTGTTTCCTTTTTCCCCTTCTTTTATAACGATCATGGCACACTTGATGCCTAATTCTACTCATATAGCCCGGCTGTATATTCTTATGGTTTGTACAAGTGTTTCTAGTTGTTTTTTTAGTTTTAGCAAAATGTTGATGTCATCCTTGTACATAAGGTGATCTATTTTCTCCTCAGATTTAGTGAATTATTAGCCGTGTGTACATTTTCTAATTATATAGTTAAGAAGCATCATAGCTATAACAAGTAGCAATGGTAATAGGGAGGAGCCTCCATGGGAGATGCCTCTTTGTATTCTCAACTCTGCTGTCCTCCAGCTCTAATTCCATTTCCATTGTTCATAACATTATTGATTATTTTTTTACTTTGTCCGATATTTTGTACATCTTCCAGCATTCAAGAATCCAAGTTTGCGGAACCATGTTATATACTTTTCTGTAATCAATCCATGCTATCGTTAGTTGTTTCTGCCAATTCTTAGCCTCTTTAAGAATGTGCTGATCTATATAGAGAACGTCATTGTTCCCTTGAAGCATCCTTTCTGTTCTTCCAGAAATAATCAACGGCAATGAAACGAGTTGTAGATTTCTTCTTTTAGCTGTACTGTTAATATTTTCCACATCCTAGATAGGCACATTATTGGCCTATATCTGTTGGAATGGTTTCCTTTTTGGGTGTCCTTCTAGATCAGGTAGTTCTTCTTTTGTCTCCATTCGGTATGTTTGCTTCTCTAGACATTTGTTCATCTTTAGGCCATTCTGTCATGGAATGGATGTGAATTTTAAAAACCAGTACACATGTATTCCATCCTGGCCCGGTGTGTTCAATTTTGGTAATTTATTTAGTGCAACTTTTGTGATTTCTGATGTGTTTTGTGTAACACAGCTTGGATCTGTGCTATAAAGTGAGGAGCTGATGGTAGGTGTGTAAACATCACCAGTCGTAAAAATAATTTCCCTGTCTAGCGTTAGTGAAAGGTGGATAGACTCTCTGGGTGATATAACAATAGGCCACTCCCTGACTTTACTTCATTGCTTAATGTTCCTGGATCCAATGTGCTACAGTTGACATCTTTATATGTTAATTCTAATTTCCAAATATCCTTCCAATCTGACTATTTATTTAGATCAGTTCGTGGTTATTCCTTTCAATAATGGTCAAACAAGTAGTTTGATATCAGCATGTAGTTCTATTTGTGATAAATCATTTATGAATATTAAAAACGGCATATGTGCCAGTACTGATCCGTGAGGAACACCGAGCAAGTATATACTTTTTATTTTCATAGTTCTTTCTGTTAAAACGTATAAAATTTTACTATTTTTATTTAGAAATATCTAAACTTTTCATTTTTTACTAGTAATTAATAATGAGATACGTATCAATGCTTTGCTAAAAGCCAAATATATAATATCCGCATTGTGCTCTTCCATCAAATTTAATTTACTATGTGAATACTTTCGGAAATATTAGATAGTTGATTTTGCAATTTACAAAATCAGGTTGATATATATCCTATAAAGTTTGATAGGTGACTTCTAATCTCTTTTTCAAAACATTGCACAAAATATAACTGAGAAAAAATGGTCGTAATTTATTTTTAAACGAATCAAACCTTTTATGTAGTGGTTTTCCAAATATAATGATCATTTCATATTCTATACGTTTCGCAAACAATTTACTTGTTACATTGATAAGCTTTAATTTGATGATAAATACTTTTTACTTTTTAGGATGAATTTCACGAAGTTACGTTTAGTAAAATGATAGTTTTCTGTCTTTAGCTCTTCATATTTTGGTATCCTGCTTATAAAACTTTCCAAAGAATTATCGGATAAAAATATTTGCTAATATGCCTGTTGTTTCAATTGGTGTGTCATTAATTTCACATGTCTAATCATTTTTGCCGTTTTTGCGAATCTTAGTTTTGATTTTACATACTTGAATGATGATACACAATTGTATTCATATTTTTTCCTATTTTCATGTTTTAGCTCTTTATTTATTTCTATTTTTACATATTCATTTGGTTTACTGAAAGAATTTTGATAATTTTCCATACTAAGTAGTAATTCCAAATTATTTCAAAACTTTATCTTCTATTTCTTTTACGAGATATCCGATTACTGTTCCAAGTACTTTTTCAATATATCTTCTTGTTTTTAACTTCATTATTTTATTTTTCTCTCTAATTTCTTCCCACATTTCATAAGATTTAGAGTATTAGAAATGAAATCTAATCAATATTTCTCACTTTCCCGATACTAACTCTCTGTAAGATTGGTTGTTTTTTTATACATTTAAAATGTGGTTCCTCTTTAACTTCTATTTCAATAGCATGGTCAAACCTACACAATAAGAGACATTAAACTTAGATCTCCTGTTAAAAATTGATTATTTGAAAAAGTTTGATTCAATATAACTTTCTATAATCTATTTGCCTTGTTTCATCTAGTATATTATTCTATAAATCAATACAATACTTTTTATGAAACAGATCAAATATTCGTTTTGTAATCTAAATGTTGACTAATTGAGTTTACAGGAGGTACTACTAATCTATTTATCCGGTCTATATCAATAAATTGAAATCTCCAACTACTATAATATTTTGAGATTTATCCTATCTAAAATCTAACTCATTCAGTTTTCTATAATCGTCGTTTTAAAAAAATGTTGTGACCTATATCTACATATTATATCATAAAGTTCATTATTAGAATCAGTTATTCTTAAACCAAAGACTCATTTCAATTTCAATTTCGTTATTTATTATATTATTAGTATTGACATGTTTATTGAATTTTTATCCTATATAATATATACTAGCTAAAGTACCTGGTCCATGACCGGACTAAAAAAAAAGGAACACCAAGAGGAAGTGACGAGAAATAAGAGATAGGTATATCCCAATTTGGTTCATTTTTTTGATATCTCATAAAATAAAATAGGGGATGGGAGTAAGACCTCGTAAAAATATTTCCCCTAATATATTTTTTCGGACCATTAATTGATTTTCATAGTATACTTAAAATCCTCTTGACATACGTTGTTTTTGGCTACGTAAAATTTCAGTTGATTTAACGGTGCAAAAGGAAAACATTGTTTTTCAATCATAATTTTCATTATTTCCGTTAGCTGAAAATTTTAAAAATCATCAATAGTTTGTTTAATGTTTCTTCTTTCGAATTGAAAAAATCTTTTCAAGATAATATTAATTTTTATGCAAGTTTCATTGTGTTAAATATAGGGGTGGCTAAATTTCACAGGGAAAATTGGTGGTAACTAATAAGAGATAATTATTTTAATTAAAAAAAAAAATCGCTGAGAATTGTGTAATGAATAAACGGTCGAAATAAATGTTATATTCGAGACGACACTAATATGAATGAATTAAAGTGATTTCTAAAGTTTTTAAAACATGTTAATAAATGATTAAAAGAAATTCTCGAGATAAGGGCTGAACTTGAAAAACGGTTCAAAAATTAGGGTGACCAAAAAAAAAAAACAAAACAAACAGACCCCAATTATTTATTTTCCCATTAAACTAACTCTAAACTCTAAACCCAACTGTACCCTAACCCCTAACCACCTAGTTAAAATTAGTTTTATTACAAAATTTTGGGTTCTGTTTTTTCTGGGTCACCCTGTATATAGGTGACCAGAAAAAACAGAACCCAAATTATTTATTTATTTTCCATTAAACTAACCCTAACCCAACCATAACCTATACCCCTTAGTTAAAATTAAGTTTTATTACGTTAAGTTTTTATACAAATTTTGTGGTTCTGTTTTTTCTGTATATATTAGCATTAAACTAACCCTAAACCCCAACCCTAACCTAAACCCCTTTAGTTACTTACAGTTTATTTACAAATTTTGTGGGTCTGTTTTTTCTGGGTCACCCTAATTTTCCGAATATTTTTCAAGTTCAGCCGAGATAAATTCGAAAGACCATTTTTGACGGTTTTTAGTAAAAAAAAAAAAAGAGAGAGAAAAAGTGGTGACTTAATTTTAAAAAAAAACTGCCTATTTATAAATTAAATAACAAATTTTTCTCATGAAGTTACGTACATTATAATCATTTTTATTTATGTTTAAGGTAAGAACATTTCAAATACTGTTTGTTATATTACGAACTGTTAACTACATCGTATTTTTTATCATAATTTTTGTTGTTTTATTACAATAGAACTATATGTTTACTTAGTTACGAAATAACTACTTATTTCGTAACTAAGTAAATATAGATATGATTTAACTACCTATTTTGTAAAAGGTTTTTTTTTCTAAAACTTTTTGGATATATACGAAAAAATTAAAACACAAAGTTAATTTAAATGTTTTCACTTATTTATGTTATTTTTTTTCGCTTATTATTTATTTCGCTTTATGTTATTTCTTCGCTATTATTTATTTCTCTTATTATTGTTATTTACTTCGCTCTTTCTTACAAAATAAATATTTGTAAGATAAATTATTCATTTCATTTCTAACTAAATTAATATTTTAAAGACAGGAATAAAAAGATTGCGATATGAATAAGATTTGATTTTTCGTTAAAAACATACTTTTGCTGTCCGAAGGAAAATAATTCTTTTCTAACTCGCTATAAAAAATAATTCAATGGATAAAAGACTCATACAAATTATATATTGAGCAAGATTATTTTCTCTTCTTTTCAACCATATGGGTATTTTTTAAGACTGGACAACAAATGGGCGATAAATTCGAGCTGAACGGCCTAAGACTGCGAAATTTATTCACTAAAATTGAATTCACTGCTGATATTCGCTGATAATAGCTTTAACAAAAAGTCAGGCAGGACAATATCTTATCATCAGCAGGAGTTGGTATAACGGACAGTTTCGTAAATTGGGTGATTTTAGCTTAATTAATTAATTATATCCCTTAATCAGTAAAAATCAACAACGTGTTTCCTAGTTAGAAGAATATTAATATGTATGCAAGATTTCGAATCAGAATGACCTCCGTTTTGAACTTAAGCGTCGACACGTACATACAAAAGACGTATCTTATATATATATTATATATATTATATATATAATATAATATAATATATATATATTATATATATATATATAAAGTTACCTAATAGTTCGCTTAGTAGCTCATAAGGACAAGAATCAGATTCTCGCCCAGATAGGCTACTAAGCGAACTATTAGTAGGTATAAACTGACTCATTAGGTTTAACTTTATTAGTTGCTCTACTTTTGGTATCGAGAACTTTTGACATTTTAGTTTTAGACAATCCTAACGGTTTATATTTAATATATATATTTTAATATATATATATTCTTCTTTTGGCAAGTATTGTAGTGTTAATGATTATTTTCGTTGGTACGATCCTTTTGGTTTTTCATTCTTTTCCCAGGTGAAGGTTAGTAATATATTTTTACTATCAAAATATTTGACGTTATTTTCTTACTGCAAGGGTTTTACTAATAAGATTAAATATTTACACACACACACACACACACACACACACACACATTATATATATAATATATATATATATATATTATATATATATATATTATATTATATATATGAGATAATGTTAAGAGTACACATAAAGTCCTGTCGCTTGTAATTGTCAGGGTACAGCTTCCGAAAATAACAACAACAAAAAAAAAACAATCAAGATGAAGATAGTAAGTCTGATGAATCATTGGAAATCCGAAGAAGAATCAATACCATGAATAATGAATGATCTTCACTACAACCAGACGATATTTTTACTTTTTATTTTTGATCTCTTTAAAGGGAAGTCTCAAATTTCGGGAGGACGCTAAGCTTGCTTAGCAGCAGAAGGATTACAAATAAATAAAGATTTCCATTATACATTTGTCAGAAAAAAGTCAGCTGCTAAACACTAAAACGCTATGACAATAGCAATCAAAGTTAAGATGTTAAAAATAATAATGATAGATGGGAAATAATCTAACAATCTTACGGAACATGAAGGTGACAGTGAATATTAATCATATTTGAAGCCCTCTGTAAAAACCCAAGAATATGGAAAAGAGACTTGGAACAAGAAATACGACTAAGAATTGACATTTGGTGGTCACAGGTTTTACTATTCAATGACCAAAAGAGTGAAAATAAAAGAAAGCGAAAAGATAGACAATGCCAAGATGTTACTAAGAGATGAAAAGATGTGAAGCATGAAGGTGATGGTGACAGCAATTGTAGTTAGGGCCCTGGAAAAGAGACGCAGGCACCTGGGGCAGTGGAAGAGTGGAGACCATTCAGACCACAAACCTCATATCAGCTAGAATAATTAGAAGATTCCTGGTGATATGAGGAGACTTGCTGCCACTCGAATAATAATAATAATAATAATAATATAATAATAAAATAATAATAATAATAATATAATAATGTTGTTCCATAAAAACAGTCCCCCAAGGATTTGAAAGAGTTTGGATGAATTGGAAAATCCGAGGAAGAATCAAGACATTCAAGCAACAGCATTATTAAGATCCGCAAGAATACTCAGAAGAGGTCTGAAGACCCGAGAAAACTTACGTTCACTCAGCCTGCATTAAAATCACGGGTAGTAAAAACCTGCATAATAATCACATTCATAAAAACAGGAGACAAATTACCGGCACAGTTTTTTTTCGAAAATATAAGCATAATTATTGTTTGCATTATCACGGCTTAATCGCATCGCTTTTAGATGAGGATACTGCTTCGAGTAACCTCAATTTAAAACCAGAAATTAAAAAAAAAGATACGGCATGGGTGACAGTGTAGTTCCTGACATGGAATTTAAAATTGGGGAATTGGTTTTACATTAAACTAGAATATAAGTGTAAAATAATCTTTAAATATTTTAGTTAGATTAAGGAAGTTTTACTGAAAGCCCTGGCCTGAATATAGGGGGTGCATAGAAGTGGGTTGGGTGTTGTGGAAATATGTGTTTTGGACATAAGACCAGGTAGAAATAAAATGTCAATTTTGACAACATTTGAATATATAATTTAAAAATTAAGTTGAATAATAGGTATTATATCTGGTTTATCATTTTTTGTATTGTATACATAAGTTTACATTGTATCTTGAAGTATTATCACCTAAAGAATGACTAATTATTACTAGCTAGGTCTATAAAAGTTAGTTTTAGATAAGGGTATTCTAAGATATAGATACCGTTTGGCCTCATATAAGAAAATGCATTATAGATGATTTATAGACATAATTATGATGTATATGACGACAAAATTCGGTCGAGTTTGATCCGGCTTGCCACAGTCTTGTAAAGTTTTAGCAACAGTGATTCGCTATGAAGTTGAACCGGAGAAAGAGTACTGTATATGGATGCTATAATATATATAAAACCCCAATTAGTTAATAGACCTCTTTATTTTATGGTATAATACCACTCAACTGAAGATCGTATGTGTAATCTCGAAGTCGTGATGATCAGTAATTTATCTTCTTTTATTTCATAATTGAAAATGTCATAAAACATTTTACTCTACACGTCTGTACATGACACTATATTTTACTGATTTCGACATTTAAAGGATAATGTTTAATCATAATTCCTATTATCTATCTATCTATCTATTATCTCTCACTTTTGTCTCTCTCTCTTATATATATATATACTATATTAATATATATATATATAATATATATTATATATATATATTATCAAGCCGATGTAGAAGTTTCTGATAATCAATGCTAAATGAAAAAACAAAATTTAAAAGCTATCCGTATTAAGATAAGCAAACTAACATCAATGAATGCCATTTCAACTGGCACTAATATATTAAAACTTTTGGTTATTAACGCACTAACTAACCCCCACAATAATAAACCTTCCAACTCACACTAAACGGAAACAAATAAGTACTTGAAAAAACTGCCCGCCCTGAGACCGTCAATGCATGTGATTGAAGGTAATGGAGAGAAATTTAAGGGCTCTAATGTATCCAGTTGGTCCAGACTTAAGAG
>CM042146.1:40939311-41011292 GCA_023376005.1 Doryteuthis pealeii | reverse complement strand
CCGCAGCAGCGTTATCCCAAATGCACATCCAGCCCTCGAGCGTCGCAATTCCAACGACTTCATTAAGTCCCAGCAAATCGATTCATCCCCTGGAGATTTATCACTGAAAATGTCCTGAAGATGAGTACTGGGTGAAAAATAACTCGGTCAATATTCATTAGATGATTGATAAACTTCAACTCAGGAACTTTCATGTGAGGAAAATGTTTCTAATCTGAATTATTCATTGGTTCACAGGAATCGCTTTCTCTTTGAATTCAGTAACAAATATCTCGTTTCTTTACTTTTTAACTGATTATTTTTTTTTATTTAGGCGATATATTTTTTCGCCTATTCGTCCTTTCTTATTGGTTCATTGGTGTTGAAAAACGAAAAAAATTGTTATTATACTGTAATGTTCGACGTATTAATGAGAGCACTGGAAATTTCTATCGATCAGGACCGCCAACAATTGTTTTTTCGGCCTTTTGCTTCTTGGGTTTCTAAATTGATGGAATAATTATAGCCTTTAAAATTAGACTCGCCGCCACTCTGTCATTTCTCCCATCTCCAAACATTCTTGTAAGGGATCGTCATCCCGCTGGCTTTTAAAAACAGTATTGTATTCAAAGTACAAGGGGTACTGAGAATTGATCCTTGATTGATTTTAGTGGCTAATCACCTATTGTAGGGTTTTTTTTATGCAAGAAGATAGGAATGCATTCATTCGAGCCATCTACATATTTCGAATCTTTTATGTTAGTTTGTTTCTTACTTTTTTTTTTTTTTGCACAGGGTCTTATGAATAATTTCGACAAGTGCGATGGGCGCCTAACAGATCTATCAATTGGGATCAGACTTGGCATTGCTCCTGGCGCGGCTAATGGCTACAATCCGCAAGTGTTTCCGTTTCCCTCCAGATCTTCATAACTGGGACGCCACCTTCAGATACCGTTTATTGCTTTTGCCAGCGGCACATTGTGAAGTAATCTTCTTTACTTATTTTCCGGAACACAACAAGAGATATCTGGAGCAGATATGCCTGAGATGTTCGATTCTACCAATGAATTTTCGGCCATAGTTTTCTCTTATTAAGATCTGTTATTAAGCAAGCAAGGAACCTTTACTTTTTTAGGAAGCTCTGTCAGTTTTGTGAAATGTTTTACACGCGTAATTCATCTTTCATATGTCTAAGTTCTCGGGAAAGAATGATGAGTGGTTTATTTTCGTTAAACATGACTTGTGTCATCGACAGGCCTTTATGAATGCTGTGGGGTGAATGCATCTCTGGAGGTGGAAATCTTTGTGGTACAAACGGGTCATTCTGGGTATGACACTAAATTGAATTTGTTAGTGAGGCTCCAGTTATAGTCGTTAGGAAGTATGGAGTCAGACATTTTTTCTATTCGGGAAGAATTCAATGATATTCTCTGGCTTTAATATCAGACGATTTTGATAAGCGCTGATTAATGTTATTTGTACAAGGCCAATATTAGTATTAGACGTGGTATGTTCACATCTACAACCATACTACTGAATTTACGTGTGATATTTCAACTACATACTAATAAAAGGGAACTTTAAGAGCGATTATCTATGATACTGGCAATAGTCTATAGTCCATAGCTTGCCAGGGTGGTCATGAGTAGATGAGTTAAATGACAAGTTGTATATGATGTTACGACTTGTTCTAATCGTCGCTCTTAAATGATTAATGAGTCTTATTAGCGTGCTTGACGATTGAATTATTGATAGGGTATCATAAGAAAGAGTGAAAACAGCTGGATGTGAGCATTAGTGAGAAGTGATGGATCTATGTGCATTTCAGTCTCAGTGATAGATATATTAACGTGATGACAATAATTCACGGATCATGCTAGCGCTACATCACATGATACTAAAATGAGAGCACTTTCATAATCAGTTAATCATGGAGATGGTCAGGATGTGAAAAAAGGTTGATTACAAAATAAACGGCTGGGATATTCCATTACGTGAGTGTCATCCAGATCTTCTTCATGCACTGGAAGAAATCATATCTACGCGGTGAGAAACAAGTGAACTAGGGTTTTTTTGTGAGAAATTGTTTTATCCTGTGTCTGTCATTTGTTCTTCTATTTATTTACCGTTGAATATTTATTGAAAGCTTGTTTGTTGTTGCCTTTTATGAGTCTAGCTGAATTCATATCACAGATTTGATGTCAAATGTTTAAGATGTCATAGCCGTGATAGAATGATTATGTGGATTGGGTACATACAGAGTAATAAGTAAGCGTTAGTGTATCGAGTACAGCGATAGATCAGCACGCATCTAAATTATCAGCAATTCGAGAGTAACAGTTCAGCTTCAGATGAGAGAGAATTGGACAGGTCAGGTCAGGTGTAAGAAGAGATTAATTATCGGACGCATGGCAGCTATTTCATCAACCAAGTCAGAGGGAACATCGCGAACGCGATCGGTACAGACACGCGCTGTTATAGGTACTCTGGTGGAGATATCTGAATTCGCCGCGTGGCTAGTAGCACGAAGGTAACTGTTGCATGTAATCCGGCTCAAGAGTTGACATGTGTGACGCCGTCTTTAAAGCTAACATTTGTTGAAAATCAAATTGTTAGATGTATGGAAAGGAGCTTTGTAGATGTGGAAAGGAACTCGCTTTTATAAAGGAAATCTGTAGACCTATGCAGTGACTGATTAGGTTTGCCTGGTTTTCAGCAGCAGAATAACAAAATGCTTGCGTTGTATACTGATTTCATTTCCTTGTCTTTTTTGGATGATTATTCACGTATTGTTTGTGTCCCTAAACGGTAATTCTACCAAGCGAAATTCGTGGCCCGAAGCACTAAAACAAACATTAACCGAATGCGAAGGAACAAAAGACTTCTGGAACAAAATTATGGAGAGAAAAAACATAATAGAATGGCTTGAATGGATAATAAGATGAGAAAAGGAAATGGAAGGACTTGGAAGAAGAACTGAGGCAAAGGCATACCACCTGGACTCGTGTAGATAACAAGAAAATAACAAACTGGAAAACACCGGGTCACTGATAGAATTCATGGATACTGGTTGAGAAAAATTCACATCGCTACACGAAAGATTGGCTAAACAGTGAGTAATGCATACAGAAGGAAACGTACCCGATAGATGACAAAATTAAAAAACTTACCTTGATCAAAAAGACCCTCAAAAGAGGAAGCGTCGCCTAACAACTATAGGGCGCAAATAACATGTTTACCGCTGATGTGGAAAATACTGACCGACAAATAGAGAAGAGATCTACTCTCACGGGTGATTGCCGCGGAGCTGTTCCGCGGTAAGAAAAAAAGGATGCCGCAAGAAAACAAAGAAGAACAAATGACCTACTATATTCCATAGATGCAGAACTCATTCCAAATGAAGTTAAAAAAAGAAAAAACCTTAGCCCATGGCATGGAGTTGACTACAAAAAGGGCTAGCGACATTATAGGCACAATACACTGGATAATGCGCAGTGCTTCTGAAGATGTAGTATGATACCTGAAAAGATAAATTAAAATTGATCAAGCAAAACATGGAGACGGACAGTAAGAATTGCAGGGGAACTCAAACTCCTTAGTTCAGAGTGGAAAATATCAAAGAGGCATCTTGCGCTAGGGAGACTCTCGATATCACCACGACTTACTGTTTGTCCATAGCAATGATGCACTATCACATACTCAATGATGTAACGGGAATAACAAATTTAGTAAATACGAAAAAACGAGATAATCTCAATGTACATTGGTGAACATGAAGGTTGTTGCCAAGAAATGAACAAGAATTAGAATACTTATACAAACTTAAGAGAGAATTACAGCCAGATGATAGGGGTGTGAGTTTTGGCATCGACAATGTGTTCCATGGTTAGTGATGGAAGAAAATGGAAAACTATAAACGGCGAATGGAATGAACTACAGAATCGGAAAAGATTCAGGACACACTTAGAGAAAAAGTTTAGAACTATAATCCTGGGAATATTAGAAACAGACACATCAAACAAATAGAAATGAAAGAAAGTAAGAAAGGATATTTCAGAAGAAAAGGAGCTCTTAGATACCAGCTATGCAGCAGGAACCTTAGAAGGGATAACAGCACTCGTTAGGTACTCAGGACTATTCTAAGTGGACGAGAGAGAGGAGAGAGAGGAGAGAGAGAGAGAGAGAGGAGAGAGAGGAGAGAGAGAGAGAGAGAGAAGAGAGAGAGAGGAGCTCTGATAGATGAGGAAACTGTATGACCATACACAAGGCATTCTACCCGCAAGATGACACTGGCAGAACTCTATGTGTTAAGAAAAGAAGGGTGGTAAGGGGTCTTTCCTAACATTGGAAAACTGGTGTAGATCGGCAATCCGAGGACGTAATCGATACACTAAAAACAGTTAGGAAAGTTATTGGCAGCAGCCAAGAAAGCAATTACACAACAGTGACAAACGAAAAATACACAAAAAACAAAAATAGAAATGGGAGAAAAAACAACTACATGATACTTTAAGCGCCAAACTCATGAGATATCACACCAGAAGACAAGGAATGGCTAAGGAAAGAAACCATGAAAGAGAAACGAATCCCTTATATATCGCAGGCACAAGACAATGTCATTAAGAAGGGCAAAATATATAAAGGCAAAAATTAGAACTAAGACGCACATAAAACAGCAAGGTGCAAGAATGTGTGAAATAATAAGACGAAACAGTCAATTATATAATAAGCGAATGCAGCAAACTAGCACAAAGAGAATAACAATGACTAGGCACGACTCTGTGGGGAAAGGTGATCCACTGGGAACTGTACAGAAATTCGATTTTCATCATGCCAACCAAATGGTACATTGCAACCTAAGCCTGTTCTAGAAAACGAGACGCAAAAAATTCTCTGTACAGACGGATCACCTAATCCAGGCCAGGAGACCGACCTAGTATTGATTGACAAGAAAAGAGAACATGCCATCTCGTGGATTTTGCTGTCCCAGCCGACCAGCAAGGGAAAATGAAAGAAAGCGAAAAGATACAAATACTTAGACCTTGGCAGAGAACTGGGAAGCTGTGGAACATGAAGGTGAAGGTCATACCAATTGTAATTGGTGCCCTTGGAACAATCCCAAAGCTCTAGAAAATAATTTGGGTGAACTAGAAATCAGAGGAAGAATCGAGACCATCCAAATACGCATTGTTGGGAATCCGCTAGAAAATACTCAGAAGATTCCTGGAGACCTGAGGAGACTTGCTGTAACTCAGCCTCCATAAACCACCAGCTACGGCAGGTGTGAAAAACAAAAGACAACACACCAATAATAATAATAATAATAATAATAATATAATAATAATAATAATAATAGATTAATGAATTAATAAATGCCCTGGAATTTAACTGAGAAAGCTGTGGAAAATAAAGGTAACGATGATACCAATTAATAGTTGATTCTCCTGAAACGCTTCTAACTCTCTAATCTGCGCACCATCTTCTCAAATAAGTTGGAGTGAAGTTATCAAAATGGCCAACTACTAAAATACCACCGCTCACCTTCTGTGAAATCGACTATTGAAATTAAACAACTCAGGCAGCCCAACAGACAACATTGGAGGCAAATCATCACGCAAAGTTGTTGAATCTTTGGAATATACGTAGAGTGGAGGAAAAGAGTAAGTGCCAAAGAAAGAAGCGAAGTTGAGATTGAAGATTCTTTCTCTCTCCGCATCCAGCCAATCGGCATACCTAATCTGGTTACTATTTGAACCCATTTATCATTACAAGTAATGACTCGATGCAAAAACAGACATGTTTTATACAATCAAACAAAATTTATGGCTAATATTATAATTTGTTTTGTCCCGCATTGGATTTAAATGTAGCCTAGGGAATGTTTTTCTCTTTCTTTTCAGTCACACTAAATTTACTGAATGTATTTTTTTTACAGTTTCAATCCTTGGATTAAAAGGCTCTTTAAAAACATTGCTCTTGAGTATTTGAACAAACGATAATTTGTCTCTCATGTCTTGCTGCTGCCCTATCAGCGGGGCTTAGAATACGTCGATTGAATCTACTTTTGAAAGATAAGATTCCCCGCGACAAAAGAGTATCCTGGGTATGACACTAAACTGTATCTGGTATAGTGAAAATCAAATTCTGGGGAGTGTGAAGTATTCCTTCATTGCCATTACATTCAGATACAATTTGAATTAAAGGAGTTTTACCTGTTAGGTTTCCCATAAGATATTTTTGAAAATTATTTAAATTAGATAATAATACTTAGTGCGACCAAATAATTATCGCTAAATGGAATAGTTTCTTTAAACCAGGTAATAGTGTTAAAGAGGGATATCTGTGTCCCTCCACTATTTTGTACTTAAGAGTTAAGTCTAGTTAGTTAAAAATGCGAAGTTATAAGACTAGACATACTTAGCATTTTAAATGTGTACATTTTCAGTCTCACTAACGTCCACTATGTCATTTATATCAGCAATCGTTGTCAAAATGACAAGGTGCTTTATTCTGTCTATTCATAAATACGCAGGATTAAGTAAACAATAAACAGAGTTACCATTAAGTTAACATTGCTATTCGACTTTGCTTTAGGAAAATTATCAGTGACAAACATTTTGGATGAAATAATTCTGAAATAGAATTTTGCGAAATTTTAAATGAACAGAAACGTGACATAGATACACGAGAAAATAGTATATTTAATTTAGTTTTAGATGAAATTATATTAAAAATATTGATGAGTATTATCTTTCATCTTCTTAATTATGTGAACAAATCGTGCCGGGGGTGTTAATTGATAAGTTATTTTAAAATTCAGCAGCTGAAAGAAACGAGTTGACAGAGTTCAACATCTCTTCCAGTAATAAGATTACTTACCATACCGGTCTGGCCGAGGTCCATTTAAGTATCACCCCACCGAGGCAGAAGTAGGGTGGTGCGTTCCATGAACGTCAGATATATATATATATACTATATAATTATATATATATATATATATTATATATATATATATATATATTATTTCGGGATTTTATCACTTTTTTCTTTTTAAATGCTAGGTTCGAGAAAACAAGCGTTCGCTTGAGCAAAGAGTGAAGAAAGAATCAAAGACATGAAAGATTCCATTTCCTAAAAGAACGAAGAGTACGTGGTGTTCTTTGACCATTTCCTCCTGCTTTCACGACCAAAGAGACTAAACGGAGAAACTAAAAAAACAACGAAGGTCCAAATGATAAAACTCTAGCTTTATTTTGTCTTTTATTCCAGCCGACAAATGCCATCACCGACATAGCAGTCATCGGTGACAATGCTACAATTTCTATTCCAAATTGTGGTGTGGATGTGGGTCTGGGTAGGTGTGCTTGCTTTCTAAAAATGCAAAAATATACCATTGGATTTCTTTAGCACATGTTAGGCTTTATTAACAAATTAGTAGAAATGTTTTAACAAAGCAGGCATTCTTTCTTGGCTCAAGCACTAGCCAATCAGTTGAAAAGTTTATAGAAGGCACAATTATGCAGGGGTTATTTTTGTTGTTCATAGAGTGGAACATTTTTGATAAGAATATTAAATAATTGCGACCTTGGGGTCAAAGTTTGATTTCGTCAACGCCCAGGCGCGTGTGTGTATTGATCCTCTCATCTGTATTTTTAGATTTTTTTTTGTCTTATATATATATATATATATATATATATTATATTAATATTTAATGCAAATATGAAAAGTGTTTACATATGAAAGTGCTTAAAGCTACAATAGCAGAGCAGATTTAAAATCTCAAATAAAATGTTAATGTACTTTATATCGTACTCAAGTTTCATGCATATTAGGCAATCCGCAGATGATTACTATCAAATGTGTCTTATCAGTGATATATGAATTTTTTTAAAGTATATATATATTATTATATTATATTATATATTATTATAATATATTTTCTAAATAAATGTTTATCTATCCATGTCGATATTGATCTCAGTTCAGTTCATTTTTATCAACCTATTCTTCTCTGTCTTTCTATTAAAGTTAATATATATCAGAATTCTATCTGTCTATTCATATCTATCTCCCACTCTACTCTATCTATCTACCTATCATCTCACTCTGTTTATATATGAATTCTTTCAAATAACTACTCTATTAGCCTGTTTGTTTGATATCTAACTTTATCTATTCATATCTATTCTTATCTATCACAGGCTATTCATATCTACCTCAATTTTTTCTATCTTCATTGTTAGTACTTTCATAAATAAATGATAATGATTTCTTTCCGTCGAGAACACGCTTTCTCGTTTATTACAAATGATATTCACCCATCTATTTTTTCTTGTCAGTAATATCCATTTCTTCTTTCTACAAAAAACAATATCCTGCTTAAAATTACAATAAGCCCTCGAAGAGAATCAGCTAATATTACTCTCATAAATTAAGTGTTCCTTAATTAAAAGTTTAATCTACATGGCAAAGACATTAAAAATTCGCTATCAAATTTATTCACCATTTTAAATTATCATTTCAATAACCCGGAACGCTTACTATGAATATATTGTCCGCCTCTGGGTGCGAAGTCTGGTGTAGTGGGTGAGCTTTTCGTGAGGCTGGTATTAAGAGCCATTGACGGGAAGGTAGGATATTGCCGCATTCGTACAGCGATTGGGTTATTGGCTACCCAGTAATGATGCTGATGTTTAGTAGCGGTGGGAAAAGTACCCAGCAGCCAAGGGAAAATCCAGCACCTCCTGCTTACGGCCAGAGCGATCTGCTGGTCTGGCCCAGACATACGTACACGAGCCTTCGTACATTATCAAATTCTTACACATAGCCGTTATAGCAAAGAAAATATGGAAGGTACATCACGTAAATACAACTGTATTATTGCACTTTCTTTTGCTATAGATATGTTTAAATTAGAAACGTGATAACAAGTATTATTTATTGGTCAAGTCCTATCCATGTCTATCTGTCTGTGTATCTCTGTCTCTATGTATGTCTCTGCCTGTGTCTGTCTTTCTCTCTCTCTCTCTCTCTCTCTCTCTCTATATATATATATATATATATATATATATATATATATATATATATTATATATATAAGGATGTACAAAATACGACTAAAAACCGTGAACTAGCAAAAGAAACGTTTTTTGTAATTCCCTTAAATCGGATTTTGATAAAATTTTCTGTATTTAAAACAATCAATGATGAGATTTCTTCTAAAAGATATTTTTCAAAAAAAAAAAAACTTCTGAATACGACATTTTTAAATTGTTTTGTTGTCATGTGCTTACCATCCCCTTTCGATCAATCATTTTGTTAATTTAGCAATCTTAATGAAGGTGCACGTGAATGATTTTTACAGATTTAAAGAAATTTCCATGCAAATTAGATTTTATTTGCATTTCTTATAACGATCTATCTATTTTATTTGTACAGATGCCTAATTTTTTAAGTAAAAGAAAAACCGGTAAAATAATGTAGAATATTGTTCTTCCAGGCATTTATAATTTTTTATTCGTTTTCATAGCTTGATCTTATTGTGGTAAATAAAAAAAAACATGTTAAACTTATTTAGAGGTTTAAAATTGATATATGTTGATTACGTTCTTTACTCACATCAAGTCACTGATATTTTGTTAATTATTATAAAAATAAATAAATAAATTATAAATAAATTTGACTGATTAGATAAAAAAAGAATTTTATCTAATTTATTTTTATTTTTTGCATTGTGGGTTTTCATTGGCCAGTGTTTTTTCTTCGGAGGACTGCAAGAGAACGAATGTTTAAGAAATATAAACATTTACCGAGAATTTTATTAACATAAAAACATGGATTATTAAGCTTTTGTTTTATGTATAAGTCTAATTATATATATATTATATATATATATATATATATATATACATATGTGTGTGGTGTGTGTGTGTGTTGTGCGTGTGTGTTTGGCAGCATTCTTTAATTTAGACATGTAGAATTAAACAAATGTCACGTCTCCTGTTTAACAATTTCATTAACAATCTTTTCGAGATTCCTGTCCAATTCTTTTACATTTGGATGGAATCCGTGGATTAGTCACCAAAGTTTATATCAACTCATTTCCCCAGACAAGTCGTCTTAATGAGACTAATGTAGAATACAAATTTAAATGTCCCTTAGTAGATTGTTGTCTCAACAAAATTAAAGTACCTACATCGGTTTTACCTCAACGACCTTCATATGTCAGATAATAGCGCTATTTCCCAATGCATGCCTCCACTCTAATTATCGAAATATCCTAACGGAAAATACGCACATTTTGTACGAAGAAAAAATGCAAATACTAGAAGTTTAATACATCAAATAATACAAACCATCCTTAAATAAGATTAATTTTGAATGCGGTACTCACATTTAAAATAACACTTTCCCTACCAATTCTCCTCCTTCCAGCCTCCACACCCCTTAATATAATTTCTACGAGTTCTCTTCCTACTTACTCTCACTACTACTAACTGAAAAAAAATGGAACACAAACACATCACCTCTGATGGTGGAACTTGAAGTACCGACAGTACTTGTGATAACAACTTCGGTGGACTAATCCACGGATTCCATCCAAATGTAAAAAAAAATGGCCAGAAATCTCAAAAATATCGTTAATAAAATTGTTAAATAGGAGACGTGCCTTTTGTTTGATTATATATATATATATATATATATATATATATATATATATATAATATATTATATATATATATATATATATTCTTTACAGTCCTGAATCAGAAATCTTCTTTCGACACTCATGTAATAGACAATGTTCCCCAAAGACCTGTTGTATAATTCCTCTCTGTTAACCCTGAGGTGAAGAAAGCTATCAATTAACTTTCAAATGGAAAAGCACCTGGCGAAGATGGAATTTCACCTGAATTGTATAAATGTGGAACCAATCTTTTGACACACATGCTCTGCAAATTCCCTTGTGTGGGACAGGAGTGAAGTCCCGCAACAGTTTAAGGACGCATCAATTGTCCATTTATACAAGAACAAAGGAAGCAAATATTACTGTGACAACTACAGAGGAAGATCTTCTCTCGGTTGCTGGCAAAATCCTTGGTCGTATCATCCTTAACAGGTTTAATGAATTTATCTCAGGATCAGCACTACCAGAAACGAAGTGTGGTGTTTCCCTCAGGTAGAGGAACAGTAGATATGATTTTCTATCTTCGACAGGCTCAGGAGAAGACTCAAAACAAAGACTTATTTATTGTTTTCGTGGATTTCACAAGCCTTTGACGCTGGAAAGTGTTGTCGAAATTAGGAGTCCCAGATAAAATGCTTCATATCATCGTCTCTTTGCATGAAGGAATGAGAGCTTCTATGAGCAATCCTGTACTTGTTCTATCTCAAACGGTATTAAGCAAGGATGTGTTCTTGCTACACTTCTATTTTTTTTTCTTGCTATGCCCGAGAACGCATTCTCAGATATAAGCGAAGGAATAAAAGTTGAATTCAGAATCGACAACGTTTTAAAGCTAGGTCAAAAACTTCCTTGCAGTCAGTACGTGATCTTCTCTTTGCAGACGATTCCGCTCTATTAGCACACAGCCTAGAAGACATCCAAACCATTATTGATAAATTCTCTGAGACATCAAGAGCATTTGGACTTACTATCAGTATAAAGAAAACTGACTACTGTGCAGCCCGCAGCATGCAATCCACGTCTTGTAAATCCATCTGTTGTAAAAAATTTAAGAAAAAGAAAAAAAGTAATTAGAGTTTAATTGGGTCTGTTTGATCTAGCCACCGGATGTGGGGGGTGCTGCTTCCATAGTAGCAGCAGTTGTAGGGAATGGTGGGAGTAACTTTATTTAAAACCTGTTTTGGCGCCTTCGCGCTCTGTTTTAGAAGGAACCGGTGTAGGACATAGCAGCCGCTAAGAAAAGATTGCAGGGATAATTGGCCAAAATGGCGATTTTTCCCTCAACCAAAATGTCCAAGTTTTAGTCTCTTAAGGAGACTGCCTTTGGAAAAAGGGCTTGGCAATTTCTAACAAAGAAACTCCCATTGACCGAAGAGCAGTAATTTGAGTCTCACAGAGACAATTTTTATTTTAAGCGTGCACGCATTTGTACATGTTTTACCCCGCATTCGACTAGCTGTTGAGATTGTCTAGGTAGATAATCTAGCTAGCCGGCAACTACAAGTTGGTTTCGAAGAATGAATTCAAGGGTGAGTTAGTCCTCAGAACTACTGAAAATAAGAATTTACTATTTTTCGCACCGACAAGAATGGTTTTATCCGAGAAAACGGACAAGAAGTTTACTTCTCTCCGGCAAGAAGAAAGAATTAAAGAATTTGTCCCCAAAAACACATTACAACCTTTCGACAGCACAGAGCTGCCTTGCTGTAAAAGACTTTTCTCCCTCAAGGAACTATGTACATCTTCTTTAAAAGAACTCTCTGATTAGTAGCCTTAAGGCTGCAAAGTTTTTGCGACCTAGTCAGGTGACTGGTCAAAATTTGAAAGAAAAGATAAAAAAAGGAAAAAGTGTTTTTTATGTTTTTTCATCTTTTATTTTTGTTTATATTGGCTGCAATTTTATGTTTTTTGTTTAGTAAATTTCTCTTCTGCTACAAAAGGTGTTCTCCCAAGCCACCACAGCAAGTGGACTATCTTGCAATCAAATAAATCTGGTTTTTAGGCTTACAGTTGTCATTTTCATAATACCCTTTTTTTGTTATTTTTTATTTTAAGTAGGGCCCCTACTACTATTGTAGGGTGTTCATTTTATTCCGAGGAGACAAACTCGAGGATAAAATTCCGATACTGCCTTCATTGATGGAAAAGCATTAAAGATTGTAGACACGTTTAAATAACTTGGATCAACAGTCACGTCTGATGGAAAAATGGACAAAGAAATCCATTTCAGAATAGGTAAAGCAAGCATTGCACTCGGCAACCTGAAACATCGATTATGGAACACCAAAGATGTATCTCTTAAAATAAAAATTAACATCTACAGACCAGTCATGCTTTCTACTCTACTGAAACGTGGATACTTTACCGCAAGCACATAGACCAACTTGACGCCTTTCACATGCGTTGTCTTGCGGTATAAAATGGGATGATAGAGTAAAAAAAAATAGCACAATATTAAAGAATGTAACATTGCTGACATTAAAACTTTACTAGCAAAGGTTCAGCTTCGGTGGGCTGGTCAGGTTTTCTGAATGAATGAGAACAGGCTTCCAAAGAAGATATACGGACAATTAGCAAATGCTAAGCTATAAAGACAAATTGGACAATTTGAAACGCCTCAATATTAACCTGATTACTTGGGTAAATCTAGCATCAAATCGGAAAGAATGGCGTAAGATATGTTTCGCTAAATTAAAGAGCCTTGAAGAAAATAGACAACACCGAGATCAGCTCCGTCTAACTTTAAAACAAAAACATCTGACTCCCGCTTTTTGTCAATGTGGCTTCATAGCTCGCAGCAAGTCTGGGCTACTACCACACTCAAGGAAAACACAAATGTCTTCTTGATAGCATGCACAACATGGGAAAAACAAATCACTCACTGCTGACTCTCATCTATCGTTCACGATAGGAGAGTCCATATATATATATATATATATATATATATATATATATATATATATATATATATAATCAATCAGACAGTTTGTGAATAAATGTAAACAAACACAAAATGTTGCAAAGATGAATAGCTATTCTTGATAGTATACGATGCAATGTCTACGATATAACGCTTCAGTCTATATGACCTTCTTCAGGGCGTGAAATGAGGTCTTGTGTCGGATACTCCGAGTTCTGACTTTGTGTATGAAGAGTATTCTTGGTCTCGTATCGGTGAAGGGGGTAGTATAGTTCTCGTTGTCTAGTGTAGCTTCTGTTAATTAGGGGTAGATGTGTATGAGGAAGGAGTTGAAGAGTAACAAGGACTATTAAGATTGAGGGTTGGTCAGTTGGAATTGGTTCATAGCTGCTGTTAATTTGGTGTGGGTAGTAGACTGGGGTTGCCAGAGGGAATTTGTTTAATACTGTAATGTGTAAGGAACAATGGAGGTGGAAGGAAAACGCATCTGAAGTTAAATGAAAAAAAATCGACATTAATGATCAGATTGATAACTTCTCATTCTGTGCTAACAGAAAAGAGAAAAGGACGAAAGGAAGAAATAAAAGGAAGAAATAAAGAAAGAAAGAACGAATGAATAGCGAAAAAATGAAATAAGAAAGAAAAAACAGAAGGAGGAAAACGAGGGGAAAAAATGAAAAATTTGAAAGAAAAGGAAAAAAAAGATAAAAATAAAGAATGTATAATAGAAATAAGATAGCACTCAGGAAATAAACGTGTGAAAAGAAAAGAAAAACGCAAATGAAAAAAGAAAGGACTGACTAAAAAGGAAGAAACATGGAAAACGCAGCATCACACAAAGAAGGAAAAGAAAGAAAGTAGAAAGAAAAATATGGAAATTTTGTGGCTAAGATTATACAATTACAAGAGCAGTCGGAATTTTTGTACACACACAAAAAAAAACAAAAAACACTTGTCTGGTGTTTGAGAATTTGATTGATGTCTTTGAAATTAAAATGTTTTTTGGGGGGGGGGGGCTGTATGTACAAAAATTCTGACTGCTCTTGTTTAAAACTTTTAAAAATCTTATAAAACGCTCCGGTAATATTTTTTAAAAAATAATTAACTTTGCAAACTCGCTTTTCCCTAATCTAGGAACTACCTAACTGTTGTCTTATTTTTATTTTAAAAAGGAATTAAAATTAATTAAATCGATTATTTAAGGTAAAATTTTGTCTAAGTCGAAATGTAGTAACATAAAGCGCATCATTAAAAAAAAGGCAGAATAATATTACACATGTAATTTATTTTTAATACATTTTAAACTATTATTTTCGGTCAATTTTGCTTAAATATATTATAAACATGGCCGCTTTTTATGTATTTACGGACTAAAAAACAATATCTAGAATTCTAAGGCTTATAACAGTTTCTACTTAGAATTATTATTATGATTATTATTTACTATTTTCATACCAATTTTTCACTGTGATCTAAGTGACAGTAAGTCTTATCAGTTTTCTAAGACTCTTCTAAGCATTTAATCTGATTAAAATAGTTCTATTACCTGAAGACTTCGGTTCTTCCTCTGGCCTCCAGTTCTCCCAGTCTCTTTTCACGGCCTTTGGTTCCAAGGACTCCAAATACAGTTGGTATCAACATGACTTTCATTACACAAAACTTTTAGTTTTATGGAATGAGCTAAGAATTTTTCTATCTTTTCGCTTTCTTTTAATTTCAATCTGTAATCGGCTGGAATGGCAAAATCTACTAGATAAGTTATTTTCTTCTTGTTAATTAACACTAGTTTCGGTCTTTTGGCTGGTGATTCCTTTGTATCTCTTTTTAAGTCAGAGAATTTTAAGTATCTCATTTCCTAGCACATATTCTGTTTTGTGTATAGATCATTGTTAGCATATCCAAACTTTTGGCTCTTGCACAAATCCCAGTAGATCCCTTTTTCCACTCATTCATGCCTACTCTTGTATTCTTTCTGTGTAAGTTATGTGGGTTTCCTCACAGTAGTAGCTATCACTGAAGTCTGAGTGGCTGCACGTTTCCTCAGACAGGCTTGTTTAGATTGTTGGAAAGTAGGCATGATCTGATTCACCCGACCAATTGTACTTTGCCAAAGTATTACCCTCACAGTGAGAATGGAAATTAGCAAACGCTGGCATAAATACGTCTGCAAACGTACCGATCCACCTTCATATCTCTGTTCAGGTTAATCATATCTGTCTATCTATATATCTATCTTACTCTCTATATATCTATCTACCATTTTGTACTTCTATAATGCAACAAACACCTACTCTTTCAAAGCTAAATTTTTCACCTTTCAGATCAATGTAGACATTTAGTGAAATGTGCTAATCTACCATCCAGAGTCAGCAGCAGATGTAAATAGGTGTCGGTGAAAATGAATGGGCAAAGAAAACTTGTCCCTAACCCACTTGCACTGATATATACAATTGTATATACTTTATATAAATAAACGTATTTTTGTATATGCAGTGTGTATTGTTGGGTCAGCTGGGGATTCTAATGGAGCTACACATTTACAAACAACACCAAGTCCGAATGAATGCCGATATTTTAAATGCTGATTTTCAATGCAAACAGATAGGCCCTAATGAAATGAAAGACAACAAAAATGCATCTTCATCTCTTTTCACCATCCTAATTCTAAATGTATATAAGAAGAAATCAAAAAATGAAAATAATAATTTATTGTTAGAATACTATTAAATAAAGAAATAACCTCTCCTAAATGAATTTAGATATACAACATGTGTATGAAACGGAAGGACAAGTAAAGGGTTATCGGATTTATAATCTCTCTCTCTCTCTCTCTCTCTCTATATATATATATATATATATATATATATATATGTGTGTGTGTGTGTATGTGTATGTGTGTGTATATCTATTATCTATCTATCTATATATATATATATATATATATATATCAACCATAATAGAAAAATTACAGAGCACGCATAACCTATGTATATATATATATATATATATATATATATATATATATATATATATATATATATATATGTGTATATGTGTATATATATATATGTATATCAATATATGTATTGATCAAAGCCTGAAGAAGATACTAGAATATCTGAAACACGTGTTGCGTATGTGAAATAAAAAGAATAAACATTTTTTCTGAGAACGATAATTTTTATTTTCATTTTACAATCTTATTCGTTACATTGAACCTTCTCTCGGACCACTGTATTTGATCATTTTTTCTACTATTTGATCAAATACAGGTGATGGTGAAAGATCCAAGATAAAACATATATATATATATATATTATATATATATATATATATATATATATATATATATATATATATATATATATAAGAGCCTCAAATTTACAACAGATACAGGAAGTATAATAACACCATAATAAGACCAATTTTTCAGATACAAAGCATTTTCCATGGTTGGCATTTTCCCGAACCAGGAACAAGATTTACCATAAGTGCTTGTAAGATGTTTGCTCCAAAATTAATGCCCCTACTTTATTATGTTGTCCCACAATATCAAAGTCAGGTGTTGGTGAAGTGGCAATAGATGTCAACCACCCAGCTATAACACATAGTTTTGCTTTATTACAGATAGTAGTCTAAATGGCAGAATGACATATAACAATAAAAGCAGAAGTGAAGCATTATATATCTGAGTCTGAAAGCAGTTTGGGTCTCCACTGCTATTCAAATGCGGTTACTTTCAGATTTAACAACCACAAACTAACTATTCAACAATGTTCCTCATATGTAATGAAGCATTTCCACAAGCCAGGACAAATTCATCCCGATAGATCACAACTTTCCATTAACTCAAATACGTAAACAAAAAGAAACCAAATAGATAATTCCTTTCAAATCAGACAAAAAGGTTTAAACACAGGTACCTTATACAAATACTTCAACCAATCTCAACCACACACATAGCTGTCCACCACAAACACAGCAGAAAAATCCCTTCCCTTCTCCACAACAGAGCGAAAATCCAGACTGGGGGCATCACAAAGAAAACATCAAATACAATCAACTAACAACCAGGCTGACACCACCCACGTATTCCCAAAGAAGAAAAAAAAACAGAAAATCGAAGGAACAATTAGTTAGATAGAAAGAGGGAGGCACCTCGAAATATTAGAAAATAAAAAGATTAAGAACACAATATTCATCATCTTGATTCTGAAATTTATTTTCCCATGTTTCTAAGACAACAAAAAATGTTCACAAACACATATATTGAAAAAGAACCATACGTTAACTCCATAACTATATATATATATATATATATATATATATATATATATAAAGGAAGTTTGGTATGTACGGGTCGACATATAAGTCCAAAATGGGAGCCACTCAAATTCAAAATCTTGCATACAGATTAATATTTTTCTAACTAAGAACACACCAAATTTGGTTATTGATTTTTACTGATTAATGGATATAATTAATTAATTAAACAAAAATCAAAAAATTTGCGATAATCGCGGCATAGCTGCTGCTGCTAATATAAAAATAATCGCTGGTCTAATCTTAGAAATATTTTTTAGTTAGAAAGAAAAGAAAATAATCTTTATAAATATGGCATTTGTATGTGGTTTTATCGATTGAATTATTTTTACAGCGAAGTAAATAACAATAATAAAGAAAAACATTTAATTTAACAATTAATAATTACTCAACTTTGTTTTTATATTAATACTTTCATTTTAGAATAAATATATTCAGTTTTAATCAGTATTTAATTTTTTTCGTATGTACAAAAGAGTTTTAGAAGAAAAAAAAAAATTGTAATACGAACAATTGTAGGGAGAAGTTCTTAGAATTTTATTGTTACATTTTAAACGGAAAAAAAGATTTGAAATCAACAGGCAAGAAAACTCGTTTAAAAAATAAAATTGTTTCAAAAATGTAAATAAAATGAATATTGTAATACACTAATTCTTAGCTTTGTTTATCGTTAAATCTTAAATAACAATAATAAACGAAAACATTTAATTTAACGATTAATAATAATCCAACTTTGTTTGTATTATTAATACTTTAATTTTAGAATAAAATATATCCATTTTTAATCAGTATTTAATTTGTTTGGTTCAAAGTTATAATAATGCTAATTATTGTAAAACAAACAACTCTGACTAAGGGTGTTAAATATAACAATTGACTTTAATACAAGGATAGCACGTGGAGAAGCATTTAAGACATGAAATACATATATATGAGACAAAATACATAGTAGATAATATACGTACATAAAAACGGGATCAATACAAAAGTTATGGAGAGTCCATAAGCTAAAGTCACTTACTGCATTGCCTGTATGGGGGTGAAAACCCCCACACAAGTAGGGTGTAGACAAACTGTCCTAACCCATTAGTTGTCAAGTCCCGCAGAAGAAAGAGAGTACAAATCTGGCGCTTGGTGAGGAAAAAACCAGAAACATGAGAGAAGACAACTCATCCAGCCAACCAAGGGCAGATAATCCCACACATTTTTCATATGTACAAAAGAGTTTTCAGAAAAAAAAAAGAAAAGAAATTGTAATACGAACAATTGTAAGTATTTAATTCTTAGCATTTTATGGTTATATTTTAATACGGTAAAAAAGATTTGAAATCAACAGGCGAAGAAGCTCGCTTAAAAAAATAAACTGTTTAAAAAATGTAAACAAAACGATTATCATAATACACTAATTCTTAGCTTTGTTTATCGTTAAATCTTTAATAAAGTTTATGAATGCATTTTTAGAAATAATATCTTAAATGTAAACAAAAGAAAAAACATTCCAAAAAAAATAAACATTCTACAATACAAATCCTCGGCACTTTTTTTAATTTGATAAATCATGTTCCTCTTATTTTCTCCCTTACCTCTGTTTTCTCCTCACTCACTCTCTGGGTTTCCTAAATTTTTGTTTATTCCGATCATGACGGGTACTTTTGCTAGATTATTATATAATATTATATATATATATATATATATGTGTTGTGTGTGTGTGTGTGTGTGTGTGTGTGTGTGTGTGCTCCATATGAAAATAAAAATAGATAACTATACATTTTCATAAAAAGTTTATTAGGTAATTTTTATTCTAAGCCAAAGATACCAGGATTGGATTATGTTAACCGGATATTAGTAGCCATTATCTACTACCTAAATCTAGAGTAACGATAGTCCGTAACAAAATTAAAACATCATTTTAGTTAAAATGTACTCAATAATATTTTATGCAATTTTATTTCTGCTTACAAAAGAATTGATTTAATAGAAAATTAACTTTTATAACAGATAGTTATGATGTACTTATCTATAGGCAATACTGTATATGCTGATAAGTTTACCTATCTTTCTATGAATCTCTCTCTCTCTCTCTCTCTTCTCTCTCTCTCTCTCTCTCTCTCTCTCTCTCTCTCTCTCTCTCCATATATATTTAACTTTTGTACAGTTCCATATATCTCACGGTAAAGCTCTTCAAATTTATCAATTTCAGTTTGATATTTTTGCTGAGAAATTTTGTTTACTTCCATTGACATAATGTGTAATTAATTCTACTTATGTTTTTTTTTCCTGGTTGCTGCTATTCGTCTTTCTTTGCTCTTTTTAGTGTACTGAAAAGTACTAGAATTGTCACATTTACACGATCTTCAATGCTGACGAGACCCGTTTATTCTTTTTTCTTGATACATATAGTCTGTCTATGTCGTCTCACGAATGTAATACCTTGTGTATTGTCAAGTTTCCTTGTACTTTGGTCCATCTGTCGGAGCTCCTCTCTTGTCCATTTTAATAATGATCCAGAGTATCTTACAAGCCTTTATGCGCTTGATGAGATTTCTGCAACAAACTTAGTTTCTAGAAGTTTTCTTGTCTTTCTGAATTTTTTTCTTACTATTTCTTTCATCTCTCCATGTTTTATGGTGTCTACTTCCAGTAGTCACAAGTATGTGTAATTTTTTTATCCAAGTGTCTTTATTTCTTCCTGATTCGGTAGTTCTATTCATTCCGTTGTTTCCTTTTTCCCCTTTTCTTTATAACGATCATGGCACACTTGATGCCTAATTCTACTCATATAGCCCGGCTGTATATTCTTATGGTTTGTACAAGTGTTTCTAGTTGTTTTTTAGTTTTAGCAAAAATGTTGATGTCATCCTTGTACATAAGGTGATCTATTTTCTCCTCAGATTTAGTGAATTATTAGCCGTGTGTACATTTTCTAATTATATAGTTAAGAAGCATCATAGCTATAACAAGTAGCAATGGTAATAGGGAGGAGCCTCCATGGGAGATGCCTCTTTGTATTCTCACCTCTGCTGTCCTCCAGCTCTTAATTCCACTTTCCAATTGTTCATAACATTATTGATTAATTTTTTTACTTGTCCGATATATTTGTACATCTTCCAGCATTCAAGAATCCAAGTTTGCGGAACCATGTTATATACTTTTCTGTAATCAATCCATGTTATCGTTAGTTGTTTCTGCCACTCTTTAGCCTCTTTAAGAATGTGCTGATCTATATAGAGAACGTCATTGTTCCTTGAAGCATCCTTTCTCTTCTTCCAGAAATAATCAACGGCAATGAAACGAGTTGTAGATTTCTTCTTTTAGCTGTACTGTTAATATTTTCCACATCCTAGATAGGCACATATTGGCTGTTGAATGGTTCTTTTTTGGGTGTCCTTCTAGATCAAGGTAGTTCTTCCTTTTGTCATCCATTCAGGTATGTTTGCTTCTTCTAGACATTTGTTCATCTTTCAGGCCATTCTGTCATGGATGGATGTGAATTTAAAAACCAGTACCCATGTATTCCATCCTGGCCGGTGTGTTCAATTTTGGTAATTTCTTAGTGCAACTTTTAGTGATTTCTGATGTTTGTGTGTGTAACACAGCTTGGATCTGTGCTATAAAGTGAGGAGCTGATGGTAGGTGTGAAACATCACCCAGTCGTAAAAATAATTTCCCTGTCTAGCGCTAGTGAAAGTGGATAGACTCTCTGGGTGATATCAACAATAGGCCACTCCGCTGACTTTACTTCATTGCTTAATGTTCCTGGATCCAATGTGCTACAGTTGACATCTTTATATGTTAATTCTAATTTCAAATATCCTTCCAATCTGACTATTTATTTAGATCAGTTCGTGTTATTCCTTTCAATAATGGTCAAACAAGTAGTTTGATATCAGCATGTAGTTCTATTTGTGATAAATCATTTATGAATATTAAAAACGGCATATGTCCCAGTACTGATCCTTGAGGAACACCAGCAAGTATATACTTTTTATTTTCATAGTTCTTTCTGTTAAAACGTATAAAATATTTACTATTTTCATTAGAAATATCTAAACTTTTCATTTTTACTAGTAATTAATAATGAGATAACGTATCAAATGCTTTGCTAAAAGCCAAATATATAATATCCGCATTGTGCTCTTCCATCAAATATTAATTTACTATGTGAATACTTTCGGAAATATTAGATAGTTGATTTGCAATTTACAAAATCAGGTTGATATATATCCCTATAAAATTGATAGGTGACTTCTAATCTCTTTTTCAAAAACATTGCACAAAATTGAAGGAAAATTGTGTCGGTAATTATTTGAAAACCACTACATGAAAAAGGTTCGTTTAAAAAATAATTACCGACCAATTTTCCTCAATTTGTGCAATGTTTTTGAAAAAGAGATTAGAAGTCACCTATCAAATTTTATAGGGATATATATCAACCTGATTTTGTAAATTGCAAATCAACTATCTAATATTCCGAAAGTATTCACATAGTAAATTAATATTTGATGGAAGAGCACAATGCGGATATTATATATTTGGCTTTAGCAAAGCATTTGATACGTTATCTCATTATTAATACTAGTAAAATGAAAGTTTAGATATTTCTAATGAAAATAGTAAATATTTTATACGTTTAACAGAAAGAACTATGAAAATAAAAAGTATATACTTGCTGGTGTTCTCAAGGGATCAGTACTGGACATATGCCGTTTTTAATATTCATAAATGATTTATCACAAAATAGAACTACATGCTGATATCAAACTACTTGTTTGACCATTATTGAAAGGAATAACACGAACTGATCTAAATAAATAGTCAGATTGGAAGGATATTTGGAAATTAGAATTAACATATAAAGATGTCAACTGTAGCACATTGGATCCAGGAACATTAAGCAATGAAGTAAAGTCAGCGGAGTGGCCTATTGTTGATATCACCCAGAGAGTCTATCCACCTTTCACTAGCGCTAGACCAGGGAAATTATTTTTACGACTGGGGTGATGTTTCACACCTACCATCAGCTCCTCACTTTATAGCACAGATCCAAGCTGTGTTACACACACAAACACATCAGAAATCACTAAAAGTTGCACTAAAGAAATTACCAAAATTGAACACACCGGGCCAGGATGGAATACATGGGTACTGGTTTTTAAAATTCACATCCATCCATGACAGAATGGCCTGAAAGATGAACAAATGTCTAGAAGAAGCAAACATACCTGAATGGATGACAAAAGGAAGAACTACCTTGATCTAGAAGGACACCCAAAAAGAAACCATTCCCAACAGCCAATAATGTGCCTATCTAGGATGTGAAAATATTAACAGTACAGCTAAAAGAAGAAATCTACAACTCGTTTCATTGCCGTTGATTATTTCTGGAAGAAGAGAAAGGATGCTTCAAGGAACAATGACGTTCTCTATATAATCAGCACATTCTAAAGAGGCTAAAGAGTGGCAGAAACAACTAACGATAACATGGATTGATTACAGAAAAGTATATAACATGGTTCCGCAAACTTGATTCTTGAATGCTGGAAGATGTACAAAATATCGGACAAAGTAAAAAAATTAATCAATAATGTTATGAACAATTGAAAGTGGAATTAAGAGCTGGAGGACAGCAGAGGTGAGAATACAAAGAGGCATCTCCCATGGAGGCTCCTCCCTATTACCATTGCTACTTGTTATAGCTATGATGCTTCTTAACTATATAATTAGAAAATGTACACACGGCTAATAATTCACTAAATCTGAGGAGAAAATAGATCACCTTATGTACAAGGATGACATCAACATTTTTGCTAAAACTAAAAAACAACTAGAAACACTTGTACAAACCATAAGAATATACAGCCGGGGCTATATGAGTAGAATTAGGCATCAAGTGTGCCATGATCGTTATAAAAGAAAAGGGGAAAAAGGAAACAACGGAATGAATAGAACTACCGAATCAGGAAGAAATAAAGACACTTGGATAAAAGGAAAATTACACATACTTGTGACTACTGGAAGTAGACACCATAAAACATGGAGAGATGAAAGAAATAGTAAGAAAAAAAATTCAGAAAGACAAGAAAACTTCTAGAAACTAAAGTTTGTTGCAGAAATCTCATCAAGCGCATAAAGGCCTTGTAAGATACTCTGGATCATTATTAAAATGGACAAGAGAGGAGCTCCGACAGATGGACCAAAGTACAAGGAAACTTGACAATACACAAGGTATTACATTCGTGAGACGACATAGACAGACTATATGTATCAAGAAAAAAGAATAAACGGGTCTCGTCAGCATTGAAGATCGTGTAAATGTGACAATTCTAGTACTTTTCAGTACACTAAAAGAGCAAAGAAAGACGAATAGCAGCAACCAGGAAAAAAACATAAGTAGAATTAAATTACACATTATGTCATTGAAGTAAACAAAAATTTCTCAGCAAAATATCAAACTGAAATTGATAAATTTGAAGAGCTTTACCGTGAGATATATGGAACTGTACAAAGTTAAATATATATGGAGAGAGAGAGAGAGAGAGAGAGAGAGAGAGAGAGAGAGAGAGAGAGAGAGAGAGAGAGAGAGAGAGATTCATAGAAAGATAGGTAAACTTATCAGCATATACAGTATTGCCTATAGATAAGTACATCATAACTATCTGTTATAAAAAGTTAATTTTCTATTAAATCAATTCTTTTGTAAGCAGAAATAAAATTGCATAAATATATTGAGTACATTTTAACTAAAATGATGTTTTAATTTTGTTACGGACTATCGTTACTCTAGATTTAGGTAGTAGATAATGGCTACTAATATCCGGTTAACATAATCCAATCCTGGTATCTTTGGCTTAGAATAGAATTACCTAATAAACTTTTTATGAAAATGTATAGTTATCTATTTTTATTTTCATATGGAGCACACACACACACACACACACACACACACACACATATATATATATATATATATATATATATATATATATAATCTAGCAAAAGTACCCGGTCCATGATCGGAATAAACAAAAATTTAGGAAACCCAGAGAGTGAGTGAGGAGAAAACAGAGGTAAGGGAGAAAATAAGAGGAACATGATTTATCAAATTAAAAAAAGTGCCGAGGATTTGTATTGTAGAATGTTTATTTATTTTTGGAATGTTTTTTCTTTTTGTTTACATTTAAGATATTATTTCTAAAAATGCATTCATAAACTTTATTAAAGATTTAACGATAAACAAAGCTAAGAATTAGTGTATTATGATAATCGTTTTGTTTACATTTTTTAAACAGTTTTATTTTTTTAAGCGAGCTTCTTCGCCTGTTGATTTCAAATCTTTTTTACCGTATTAAAATATAACCATAAAATGCTAAGAATTAAATACTTACAATTGTTCGTATTACAATTTCTTTTCTTTTTTTTTTTCTGAAACTCTTTTGTACATATGAAAAAATGTGTGGGATTATCTGCCCTTGGTTGGCTGGATGAGTTGTCTTCTCTCATGTTTCTGGTTTTTTCCTCACCAAGCGCCAGATTTGTACTCTCTTTCTTCTGCGGGACTTGACAACTAATGGGTTAGGACAGTTTGTCTACACCCTACTTGTGTGGGGGTTTTCACCCCCATACAGGCAATGCAGTAAGTGACTTTAGCTTATGGACTCTCCATAACTTTTGTATTTTATCCCGTTTTTATGTACGTATATTATCTACTATGTATTTTGTCTCATATATATGTATTTCATGTCTTAAATGCTTCTCCACGTGCTATCCTTGTATTAAAGTCAATTGTTATATTTAACACCCTTAGTCAGAGTTGTTTGTTTTACAATAATTAGCATTATTATAACTTTGAACCAAACAAATTAAATACTGATTAAAAATGGATATATTTTATTCTAAAATTAAAGTATTAATAATACAAACAAAGTTGGATTATTATTAATCGTTAAATTAAATGTTTTCGTTTATTATTGTTATTTAAGATTTAACGATAAACAAAGCTAAGAATTAGTGTATTACAATATTCATTTTATTTACATTTTTGAAACAATTTTATTTTTTAAACGAGTTTTCTTGCCTGTTGATTTCAAATCTTTTTTTTCCGTATTAAAATGTAACAATAAAATTCTAAGAACTTCTCCCTACAATTGTTCGTATTACAATTTATTTTTTTCTTCTAAAACTCTTTTGTACATACGAAAAAAATTAAATACTGATTAAAACTGAATATATTTTATTCTAAAATGAAAGTATTAATAATAAAAACAAAGTTGAGTAATTATTAATTGTTAAATTAAATGTTTTCTTTTATTATTGTTATTTACTTCGCTGTAAAAATAATTCAATCGATAAAACCACAACAAATGCCATATTTATAAAGATTATTTTCTTTTCTTTCTAACTAAATAAATATTTCTAAGATTAGACCAGCGATTATTTTTATATTAGCAGCAGCAGCAGCTATGCCGCGATTATCGCAAATTTTTTGATTTTTGTTTAATTAATTAATTATATCCATTAATCAGTAAAAATCAATAACCAAATTTGGTGTGTTTCTTAGTTAGAAAAATATTAATCTGTATGCAAGATTTTGAATTTGAGTGGCCTCCCATTTTGGACTTATATGTCGACCCGTACATACCAAACTTCCTTTTATATATATATATATATATATATATATATATATATATAGTTATGGAGTTAACGTATGGTTCTTTTTCAATATATGTGTTGTGAACATTTTTTGTTGTCTTAGAAACATGGGAAAATAAATTTCAGAATCAAGATGATGAATATTGTGTTCTTAATCTTTTTATTTTCTAATATTTCGAGGTGCCTCCCTCTTTCTCAAATGTTTGTTTTTAAACTAATTGTTCCTTCGATTTTCTGTTTTTGGGAATTTTCTTCTTTGGGAATACGTGGGTGGTGTCGGCCTGGTTGTTAGTTGATTGTATTTGATGTTTTCTTTGTGATGCCCCCAGTCTGGATTTTCGCTCTGTTGTGGAGAAGGGAAGGGATTTTTCTGCTGTGTTTGTGGTGGACAGCTATGTGTGTGGTTGAGATTGGTTGAAGTATTTGTATAAGGTACCTGTGTTTAAACCTTTTTGTCTGATTTGAAAGGAATTATCTATTTGGTTTCTTTTTGTTTACGTATTTGAGTTAATGGAAAGTTGTGATCTATCGGGATGAATTTGTCCTGGCTTGTGGAAATGCTTCATTACATATGAGGAACATTGTTGAATAGTTAGTTTGTGGTTGTTAAATCTGAAAGTAACCGCATTTGAATAGCAGTGGAGACCCAAACTGCTTTCAGACTCAGATATATAATGCTTCACTTCTGCTTTTATTGTTATATGTCATTCTGCCATTTAGACTACTATCTGTAATAAAGCAAAACTATGTGTTATAGCTGGGTGGTTGACATCTATTGCCACTTCACCAACACCTGACTTTGATATTGTGGGACAACATAATAAAGTAGGGGGCATTAATTTTGGAGCAAACATCTTACAAGCACTTATGGTAAATCTTGTTCCTGGTTCGGGAAAATGCCAAACCATGGAAAAATGCTTTGTATCTGAAAAATTGGTCTTATTATGGTGTTATTATACTTCCTGTATCTGTTGTAAATTTGAGGCTCTTATATATATATATATATATATATATATATATATATATATATATATATATATATATATATATATATATATATATATATATATAAAGAAAATTTGAAAAAACAAGTATTCCGAAATTGGGATGAATTTAATAATCGATGTTTAAACATTTCGGTTACATTGAACCTTCATCAGGATGTCTCTTGGGGTGAAGAAAATGATGGATGTTTTTATATGTGACAGGAGATGAAAATCTTTTTAGTTATGTAACTGTATTTGATCAGCGTTTTAATTCGCGTGAGTAGATCGCGACTTGCCTTTCAAAATTAAAACGCTGATCAAATACAGTTACATAACTAAAAAGATTTTCATCTCCTGTCACATATAAAAACATCCATCATTTTCTTCACCCCAAGAGACATCCTGATGAAGGTTCAATGTAACCGAAATGTTTTAAACATCGATTATTAAATTCATCCCAATTTCGGAATACTTGTTTTTTCAAATTTTCTTTATATTGTCGGATTTAATTTCCATATTTACTCCCATATATATATATATAAAATGTTGTTCTGGTTCCAACGGGAGAAAATGTAATATTTTATTAAAAAAAAGAAGTAGGTCCGCAAAATGTATCGTTCTCAGAAAAAATGTTTTATTCTTTTTATTTCACATACGCAACACGTGTTTCAGATATTCTAGTATCTTCTTCAGGCTTTGATCAATACATATATTGATATACAATATATATATATACACATATACACATATATATATATATATAATTATATATAATATATATATATATATATATATATATATATATACATAGGTTATGCGTGCTTCTGTAATTTTTCTATTATGGTTGATATATATATATATATATATATATATAGATAGATAGATAGATAGATATACACACACATACACATACACACACACACACACATATATATATATATATATATAATATATATATATATATAGAGAGAGAGAGAGAGAGAGAGATTATAAATCCGATAACCCTTTACTTGTCCTTCCGTTTCATACAACATGTTGTATATCTAAATATCATTTAGGAGAGGTTATTTCTTTATTTAATAGTATTCTAACAATAAAATTATTATTTTCATTTTTTGATTTCTTCTTATATACATTTAGAATTAGGATGGTGAAAAGAGATGAAGATGCATTTTTGTTGTCTTTCATTTCATTAGGGCCTATCTGTTTGCATTGAAAATCAGCATTTAAAATATCGGCATTCATTCGGACTTGGTGTTGTTTGTAAATGTGTAGCTCCATTAGAATCCCCAGCTGACCCAACAATACACACTGCATATACAAAAATACGTTTATTTATATAAGTATATACAGTTGTATATATCAGTGCAAGTGGGTTAGGGACAAGTTTTCTTTGCCCATTCATTTTCACCGACACCTATTTACATCTGCTGCTGACTCTGGGATGGTAGATTAGCACATTTCACTAAATGTCTACATTGATCTGAAAGGTGAAAAATTTAGCTTTGAAAGAGTAGGTGTTTGTTGCATTATAGAAGTACAAAATGGTAGATAGATATATAGAGAGTAAGATAGATATATAGATAGACAGATATGATTAACCTGAACAGAGATATGAAGGTGGATCGGTACGTTTGCAGACGTATTTATGCCAGCGTTTGCTAATTTCCATTCTCACTGTGAGGGTAATACTTTGGCAAAGTACAATTGGTCGGGTGAATCAGATCATGCCTACTTTCCAACAATCTAAACAAGCCTGTCTGAGGAAACGTGCAGCCACTCAGACTTCAGTGATAGCTACTACTGTGAGGAAAACCCACATAACTTACACAGAAAGAATACAAGAGTAGGCATGAATGAGTGGAAAAAGGGATCTACTGGGGATTGTGCAAGAGCCAAAAGTTTGGATATGCTAACAAATGATCTATACACAAAACAGAATATGTGCTAGGAAATGAGATACTTAAAATTCTCTGACTTAAAAAGAGATACAAAGGAATCACCAGCCAAAAGACCGAAACTAGTGTTAATTAACAAGAAGAAAATAACTTATCTAGTAGATTTTGCCATTCCAGCCGATTACAGATTGAAATTAAAAGAAAGCGAAAAGATAGAAAAATTCTTAGCTCATTCCATAAAACTAAAAGTTTGTGTAACGTGAAAGTCATGTTGATACCAAATGTATTTGGAGTCCTTGGAACCAAAGGCCGTGAAAAGAGACTGGGAGAACTGGAGGCCAGAGGAAGAACCGAAGTCATTCAGGTAATAGAACTATTTTAATCAGATTAAATGCTTAGAAGAGTCTTAGAAAACTGATAAGACTTACTGTCACTTAGATCACAGTGAAAAATTGGTATGAAAAATAGTAAAATAATAATCATAATAATAATTCTAAGTAGAAACTGTTATAAGCCTTAGAATTCTAGATATTGTTTTTTAGTCCGTAAATACATAAAAAGCGGCCATGTTTATAATATATTTAAGCAAAATTGACCGAAAATAATAGTTTAATATGTATTAAAAATAAATTACATGTGTAATATTATTCTGCCTTTTTTTTAATGATGCCTTTATGTTACTACATTTCGACTTAGACAAAATTTTACCTTAAATAATCGATTTAATTAATTTTAATTCCTTTTTAAAATAAAAATAAGACAACAGTTAGGTAGTTCCTAGATTAGGGAAAAGCGAGTTTGCAAAGTTAATTATTTTTTTTTAAATATTACCGGAGCGTTTTATAAGATTTTTAAACGTTTTAAACAAGAGCAGTCAGAATTTTTGTACATACAGACCCCCCTCCCCCCAAAAAACATTTAATTTCAAAGACATCAATCAAATTCTCAAACACCAGACAAGTGTTTTTTTTTTTTTGTGTGTGTACAACAATTCCGACTGCTCTTGTAATTGTATAATCTTAGCCACAAAATTTCCATATTTTTCTTTCTACTTTCTTTCTTTTCCTTCTTTGTGTGATGCTGCGTTTTCCATGTTTCTTCCTTTTTAGTCAGTCCTTTCTTTTTTCATTTGCGTTTTTCTTTTCTTTTCACACGTTTATTTCCTGAGTGCTATCTTATTTCTATCATACATTCTTTATTTTATATCTTTTTTTTCCTTTTCTTTCAAATTTTTCATTTTTTCCCCTCGTTTTCCTCCTTCTGTTTTTTCTTTCTTATTTCATTTTTTCGCTATTCATACGTTCTTTCTTTCTTTATTTCTTCCTTTTATTTCTTCCTTTCGTCCTTTTCTCTTTTCTGTTAGCACAGAATGAGAAGTTATCAATCTGATCATTAATGTCGATTTTTTTTCATTTAACTTCAGATGCGTTTTCCTTCCACCTCCATTGTTCCTTACACATTACAGTATTAAACAAATTCCCTCTGGCAACCCCAGTCTACTACCCACACTAAATTAACAGCAGCTATGAACCAATTCCAACTGACCAACCCTCAATCTTAATAGTCCTTGTTACTCTTCAACTCCTTCCTCATACACATCTACCCCTAATTAACAGAAGCTACACTAGACAACGAGAACTATACTACCCCCTTCACGATACGAGACCAAGAATACTCTTCATACACAAAGTCAGAACTCGGAGTATCCGACACAAGACCTCATTTCACGCCCTGAAGAAGGTCATATAGACTGAAGCGTTATATCGTAGACATTGCATCGTATACTATCAAGAATAGCTATTCATCTTTTGCAACATTTTGTGTTTGTTTACATTTATTCACAAACTGTCTGATTGATATATATATATATATATATATATATATATATATATATATATATATATATATATATATGGTGGACTCTCCTATCGTGAACGATAGATGAGAGTCAGCAGTGAGTGATTTGTTTTCTCCCATGTTGTGCATGCTATCAAGAAGACATTTTGTGTTTCCTTGAGTGTGGTAGTAGCCCAGACTTGCTGCGAGCTATGAAGCCACATTGACAAAAAGCGGGAGTCAGATGTTTTTGTTTTAAAGTTAGACGGAGCTGATCTCGGTGTTTCTGTCTATTTTCTTCAAGGCTCTTTAATTTAGCGAAACATATCTTACGCCATTCTTTCCGATTTGATGCTAGATTTACCCAAGTAATCAGGTTAATATTGAGGCGTTTCAAATTGTCCAATTTGTCTTTATAGCTTAGCATTTGCTAATTGTCCGTATATCTTCTTTGGAAGCCTGTTCTCATTCATTCAGAAAACCTGACCAGCCCACCGAAGCTGAACCTTTGCTAGTAAAGTTTTAATGTCAGCAATGTTACATTCTTTAATATTGTGCTATTTTTTTACTCTATCATCCCATTTTATACCGCAAGACAACGCATGTGAAAGGCGTCAAGTTGGTCTATGTGCTTGCGGTAAAGTATCCACGTTTCAGTAGAGTAGAAAGCATGACTGCTCTGTAGATGTTAATTTTTATTTTAAGAGATACATCTTTGGTGTTCCATAATCGATGTTTCAGGTTGCCGAGTGCAATGCTTACTTTACCTATTCTGAAATGGATTTCTTTGTCCATTTTTCCATCAGACGTGACTGTTGATCCAAGTTATTTAAACGTGTCTACAATCTTTAATGCTTTTCCATCAATGAATTTATCCTCGAGTTTGTCTCCTCGGAATAAAATGAACACCCTACAATAGTAGTAGGGGCCCTACTTAAAACAAAAAATAACAAAAAAAGGGTATTAGGAAAATGACAACTGTAAGCCTAAAAACAAGATTTATTTGATTGCAAGATAGTCCGCTTGCTGTGTGTGGCTTGAGAGAACACCTTTTGTAGCATAAGAGAAATTTACTAAACAAAAAACATAAAATTGCAGCCAATATAAACAAAAATAAAAGATGAAAAAACATAAAAAACACTTTTTCCTTTTTTTATCTTTTCTTTCAAATTTTGACCAGTCACCTGACTAGGTCGCAAAAACTTTGCAACCTCAATGCTACTAATCAGAGAGTTCTTTTAAAGAAGATGTACAGAGTTCCTTGAGGGAGAAAAGGCAGCTCTGTGCTGTCGAAAGGTTGTAATAATGTGTTTTTGGGGACAAATTCTTTAATTCTTTCTTCTTGCCGGAGAGAAGTAAACTTCTTTTCCGTTTTCTCGGATAAAACCATTCTTGTTGGTGCGAAAAATAGTAAATTCTTATTTTCAGTAGTTCTGAGGACTAACTCACCCTTGAATTCATTCTTCGAAACCAACTTGTAGTTGCCGGCTAGCTAGATTATCTACCTAGACAATCTCCACAGCTAGTCGAATGTGGGGTAAAACACGTACAAATGCGTGCACGCTTAAAATAAAAATTGTCTCTGTGAGACTCAAATTACTGCTCTTCGGTCAATGGGAGTTTCTTTGTTAGAAATTGCCAAGCCCTTTTTCCAAAGGCAGTCTCCTTAAGAGACTAAAACTTGGACATTTTGGTTGAGGGAAAAATCGCCATTTTGGCCAATTATCCCTGCAATCTTTTCTTAGCAGCTGCTATGTTCTACACCGGTTCCTTCTAAAACAGAGCGCGAAGGCGCCAAAACAGGTTTTAAATAAAGTTACTCCCACCATTCCCTACAACTGCTGCTACTATGGAAACAGCAACCCCCACATCCGGTGGCTAGATCAAACAGACCCAATTAAACTCTAATTACTTTTTTTCTTTTTCTTAAATTTTTTACAACAGATGGATTTACAAGACGTGGATTGCATGCTGCGGGCTGGCACAGTAGTTCAGTTTTCTTTATACTGATAGTAAGTCCAAATGCTCTTGATGTCTCAGAGAATTTATCAATAATGGTTTGGATGTCTTCTAGGCTGTGTGCTAATAGAGCGGAATCGTCTGCAAAGAGAAGATCACGTACTGACTGCAAGGAAGTTTTTGACCTAGCTTTAAAACGTTGTCGATTCTGAATTCAACTTTTATTCCTTCGCTTATATCTGAGAATGCGTTCTCGGGCATAGCAAGAAAAAAAATAGAAGTGTAGCAAGAACACAGCCTTGCTTAATACCGTTTGAGATAGAAAAAGTACAGGATTGCTCATAGAAGCCCTTATTCCTTCATGCAAAGAGACGATGATATGAAGCATTTTATCTGGGACTCCTAATTTCGACAACACTTTCCAGTGTCAAAGGCTTGTGAAATCCACGAAAACAATAAATAAGTCTTTGTTTTGCCCTCGAGTCTTCTCCTGAGCCTGTCGAAGATAGAAAATCATATCTACTGTTCCTCTACCTGAGGGAAAACCACACTTCGTTTCTAGTAGTGCTGATCCTGAGATAAATTCATTAAACCTGTTAAGGATGATACGACCAAGGATTTTGCCAGCAACCGAGAGAAGATCTTCCTCTGTAGTTGTCACAGTAATATTTGCTTCCTTGTTCTTGTACAAATGGACAATTGATGCGTCCTTAAACTGTTGCGGGATTTCACTCCTGTCCCACACAAGGGAATTTGCAGAGCATGTGTGTCAAAAGATTGGTTCCACATTTATACAATTCAGGTGAAATTCCATCTTCGCCAGGTGCTTTTCCATTTGAAAGTTAAGTGATAGCTTTCTTCACCTCAGGGTTAACAGAGAGGAATTATACAACAGGTATTTGGGGAAGATTGTCTATTACATGAGTGTCGAAAGAAGATTTCTGATTCAGGACTGTAAAGATATATATATATATATATATATATATATATATATATATATATATATATATATATATATATATATATATATATATATATATATAATCAAACAAAAGGCACGTCTCCTATTTAACAATTTTATTAACGATATTTTTGAGATTTCTGGCCATTTTTTTTTTACATTTGGATGGAATCCGTGTATTAGTCCACCGAAGTTGTTATCACAAGTACTGTCGGTACTTCAAGTTCCACCATCAGAGGTGATGTGTTTGTGTTCCATTTTTTTCCAGTTAGTAGTAGTGAGAGTAAGTAGAAAGAGAACTCGTAGAAATTATATTAAGGGGTGTGGAGGCTGGAAGGAGGAGAATTGGTAGGGAAAGTGTTATTTTAAATGTGAGTACCGCATTCAAAATTAATCTTATTTAAGGATGGTTTGTATTATTTGATGTATTAAACTTCTAGTATTTGCATTTGTACAAAATGTGCGTATTTTCCGTTAGGATATTTCGATAATTAGAGTGGAGGCATGCATTGGGAAATGGCGCTATTATTTGACATATGAAGGTCGTTGAGGTAAAACCGATGTAGGTACTTTAATTTTTTGAGACAACAATCTACTAAGGGACATTTAAATTTGTATTCTACATTAGTCTCATTAAGACGACTTGTCTGGGGAAATGAGTTGAGATATAAACTTTGGTGGACTAATCCACGGATTCCATCCAAATGTAAAAGAATTGGACAGGAATCTCGAAAAGATTGTTAATGAAATTGTTAAACAGGAGACGTGACATTTGTTTAATTCTACATGTCTAAATTAAAGAATGCTGCCCAAATACACCCCACCACACACATATATATATATATATATATATATATATATATATATATATATATATTAGACTTATACATAAAACAAAAGCTTAATAATCCATGTTTTTATGCTAATAAAATTCTCGGGAAATGTTTATATTTCTTAAATATTCGTTCTCTTGCAGTCCCCCGAAGAAAAAACACTGGCCAATGAAAACCCACAATGCAAAAAATAAAAATAAATTAGATAAAATCCTTTTTTTTATCTAATCAGTCAAATTTATTTATAATTTATTTATTTTTATAATAATTAACAAAATATCAGTGACTTGATGTGAGTAAAGAACGTAATCAACATATATCAATTTTAAACCTCTAAATAAGTTTAACATGTTTTTTTTTATTTACCACAATAAGATCAAGCTATGAAAACGAATAAAAAATTATAAATGCCTGGAAGAACAATATTCTACATTATTTTACCGGTTTTTCTTTTACTTAAAAAATTAGGCATCTGTACAAATAAAATAGATAGATCGTTATAAGAAATGCAAATAAAATCTAATTTGCATGGAAATTTCTTTAAATCTGTAAAAATCATTCACGTGCACCTTCATTAAGATTGCTAAATTAACAAAATGATTGATCGAAAGGGGGATGGTAAGCACATGACAACAAAACAATTTAAAAATGTCGTATTCAGAAGTTTTTTTTTTTTTTGAAAAATATCTTTTAGAAGAAATCTCATCATTGATTGTTTTAAATACAGAAAATTTTATCAAAATCCGATTTTAAGGGAATTACAAAAAACGTTTCTTTTGCTAGTTCACGGTTTTTAGTCGTATTTGTACATCCTATATATATATATATATATATATATATATATATATATATATATATATATATATATATATATATATATAGAGAGAGAGAGAGAGAGAGAGAGAGAAAGACAGACACAGGCAGAGACATACATAGAGACAGAGATACACAGACAGATAGACATGGATAGGACTTGACCAATAAATAATACTTGTTATCACGTTTCTAATTTAAACATATCTATAGTAAAAGAAAGTGCAATAATACAGTTGTATTTACGTGTATGTACCTTCCATATTTTCTTTGCTATAACGGCTATGTGTAAGAATTTGTATAATGTACGAAGGCTCGTGTACGTATGTCTGGGCCAGACCAGCAGATCGTCTCTGGCCGTAAGCAGGAGGTGCTGGATTTTTCCCTTGGCTGCTGGGTACTTTTCCCACCGCTACTAAACATCAGCATCATTACTGGGTAGCCAATAACCAATCGCTGTACGAATGCGGCAATATCCTACCTTCCGTCAATGGCTCTTAATACCAGCCTCACGAAAAGCTCACCACTACACCAGACTTCGCACCCAGAGGCGGACAATATATTCATAGTAAGCGTTCCGGGTTGATTGAAATGATAATTTAAAATGGTGAATAAATTTGATAGCGATATTTTTAATGTCTTTGCCATGTAGATTAAACTTTTAATTAAGGAACACTTAATTTATGAGAGTAATATTAGCTGATTCTCTTCGAGGGCTTATTGTAATTTTAAGCAGGATATTGTTTTTTTGTAGAAGAGAAGAAATGGATATTACTGACAAGAAAAATAGATGGGTGAATATCATTTGTAATAAACGAGAAAGCGTGTTCTCGACGGAAAGAAATCATTATCATTTATTTATGAAAGTACTAACAATGAAGATAGAAATAAATTGAGGTAGATATGAATAGCCTGTGATAGATAAGAATAGATATGAATAGATAAAGTTAGATATCAAACAAACAGGCTAATAGAGGTAGTTATTTGAAAGAATTCATATATAAACAGAGTGAGATTGATAGGTAGATAGATAGAGGTAGAGTGGGAGATAGATATGAATAGACAGATAGAATTCTGATAGATATTAACTTTAATAGAAAGACAGAGAAGAATAGGTTGATAAATATGAACTGAACTGAGATCAATATCGACATGGATAGATAAACATTTATTTTAGAAATATATATATATATATATATATATATATATATATATATATATATATATACTTAAAAATTCATATATCACTGGATAAGACACATTTTGATAGGTAATCATCTGCGGATTGCCTAATATGCATGAAACTTGAGTACGGATAAATTAGTACATTAACATTTTATTTGAGATTTTAAATCTGCTCTGCTATTGTAGCTTTAAGCACTTTCATATGTAAACACTTTTCATATTTGCATTATATATATATATATATATATATATATATATATATATATATATATAAGAATAGAAGACAAAAAAAATCTAAAAATACAGATGAGAGGATCAATACACACACGCGCCTGGGCGTTGGACGAAATCAACTTTGACCCAAGGTCGCAATTATTTAATATTCTTATCAAAATGTTCCACTCTATGAACAACAAAATAACCCCTGCATAATTGTGCTTCTATAAACTTTTCAACTGATTGGCTAGTGCTTGAGCCAAAGAAAGAATGCCTGCTTTTGTTAAAACATTTTCTACTAATTTTGTTAATAAAGCCTAACATGTGCTAAAGAAATCCAATGGTATATTTTTGCATTTTTAGAAAGCAAGCACACCTACCCAGACCCACATCCACACCCACAATTGGAATAGAAATTGTAGCATTGTCACCGATGACTGCTATGTCGGTGATGGCTATTTGTCGGCTGGGGAATAAAAAGACAAAATAAAGCTAGAGTTTTATCATTTGGACCTTCCGTTGTTTTAGTTTCTCCGTTTAGTCTCTTTGGTCGTGAAAGCAGGAGGAAATGGTCAAAGAACACCACGTACCTCTTCGTTCTTTTAGGAAATGGAATCTTTTCATGTCTTTGATTCTTTCTTCACTCTTTGCTCAAGCGAACGCTTGTTTTCTCGAACCTTAGCTATTAAAAGAGAAAAAGTGATAAAATCCGAAATCCGTATATATATATATATATATATATATATATATATATATATATTCTGACGTTCATGGAACGCACCACCCTACTTCTGCCTCGGGTGGGTGATACTTAAATGGTGACCTCGGCCAGACCGGTATTGTAAGTATATCTTATTACTGGAAGAGATGTTGAACTCTGTCAACTCGTTTCTTTCAGCTGCTGAATTTTAAAATAACTTATCAATTAACACCCCGGCACGATTTGTTCACATAATTAAGAAGATGAAAGATAATACTCATCAATATTTTTAATATAATTTCATCTAAAACTAAATTAAATATACTATTTTTCTCGTGTATCTATGTCACGTTTCTGTGTCATTAAAATTTCGCAAAATTCTATTTCAGAATTATTTCATCCAAAATGTTTGTCACTGATAATTTTCCTAAAGCAAAGTCGAATAGCAATGTTAACTTAATGGTAACTCCTGTTTATTTGTTTACTTAATCCTGCGTATTTATGAATAGACAGAATAAAGCACCTTGTCATTGACAACGATTGCTGATATAAATGACATAGTGGACGTTAGTGAGACTGAAAATGTACACATTTAAAATGCTAAGTATGTCTAGTCTTATAACTTCGCATTTTTAACTAACTAGACTTTAACTCTTAAGTACAAAATAAGTGGAGGTGACACAGATATCCCTCTTTAGACACTATTACCTGGTTTAAAGAAACTATTCCTATTTAGCGATAATTATTTGGTCGCACTAAGTATTATTATCTAATTTAAATAATTTTCAAAAATATCTATGGGAACCTAACAGGTAAAACTCCTTTAATTCAAATTGTATCTGAATGTAATGGCAATGAAGGAATACTTCACACTCCCCAGAATTTGATTTTCACTACCAGATACAGTTTAGTGTCATACCCAGGATACTCTTTTTGTGCGGGTGGAATCTTATCTTTCAAAAGTAGATTCAATCGACGTATTCTAAGCCCCGCTGATAGGGCAGCAAGACATGAGAGACAAATTATCTGTTTGTTCAAATACTCAAGAGCAATGTTTTAAAGAGCCTTTTAATCCAGGATTGAAACTGTAAAAAAAATACATTCAGTAATTTGAGTGTGACTGAAAAGAAAGAGAAAACATTCCCTAGGCTACATTTAAATCCAATGCGGGACAAAAAACAAATTATAGATATTAGCATAAATTTTGTTTGATTGTATAAAACATGTCTGTTTTTGCATCGAGTCATTACTTGTAATGATAAATGGGTTCATAATAGTAACCAGATTAGGTATGCCGATTGGCTGGATGCGGATGAGGAGAAGAATCTTCAATCTCAACTTCGCTTTCTTTCTTTGGCACTTACTCTTTTCCTCCACTCTACGTATATTCCAAAAGATTCAAACAACTTTGGTGATGATTTGCCTCCAATGTTGTCTGTTGGCTGCCTGAGTTGTTTATTGTCAATAGTCGATTTCACAGAAGGTGAGGCGGTGGTATTTTAGTAGTTGGCCATTTTGATAACTTCACTCCAACTTATGTTGAGATGGTGCGCAGATTAGAGAGTTAGGAAGCGTTTCAGGAGCATCAACTATAATTGGTATCATCGTTACCTTTATTTTCCACAGCTTTTCTCAGTTAAATTCCAGGCATTTATTAATTCATTAATCTATTATTATTATTATTATTATTATTATTATTATTATTATTATTATTATTGGTGTTGTTGTTGCTGTTGTTTTTCACACCTGCCGTAGCTGGTGGTTTACTGGAGGCTGAGTTACAGCAAGTCTCCTCAGGTCTCCAGGAATCTTCTGAGTATTCTAGCGGATTCCAACAATGCTGTATTTTGGATGGTCTCGATTCTTCCTCTGATTTCTAGTTCACCCAAATTATTTTCTAGAGCTTTGGGGATTGTTCCAAGGGCACCAATTACAATTGGTATGACCTTCACCTTCATGTTCCACAGCTTCCCCAGTTCTCTGGCAAGGTCTAAGTATTTGTCTATCTTTTCGCTTTCTTTCATTTTCCCTTGCTGGTCGGCTGGGACAGCAAAATCCACGAGATGGCATGTTCTCTTTTTCTTGTCAATCAATACTAGGTCGGGTCTCCTGGCTGGATTAGGTGATCCGTCTGTACAGAGAATTTTTTGCGTCTCGTTTTCTAGAACAGGCTTAGGTTTGTGCATGTACCATTTGGTTGCATGATGAAAATCGAATTTCTTGTACAGTTCCCAGTGGATCACCTTTCCCACAGAGTCGTGCCTAGTCTTGTATTCTCTTTGTGCTAGTTTGCTGCATTCGCTTATTATATAATTGACTGTTTCGTCTTTATTTCCACACATTCTGCACTTGCTGTTTTATTGCGTCTTATCTATTTTTGCCTTTATATATTTTGCTCTAATGACATTGTCTTGTGCTGCGATTATAAGGGATTCGGTTTCTCTTTTATGGTTTCCTTTTCTTAGCCATGTCCTTGTCTTCTGGTGTGATATCTCATGAGTTTGGCGCTTAAAGTAATCATGTAGTTGTTTTTCTTCCCATTTCTATTTTTTGTTTTTTGGTGTATTTCTGTTTGTCACTGTGTTGTAATTGCTTTTCTTGGCTGCTGCAATTAATCTTTCCTACTGTTTTTAGTGTATTCGTTAAGTGCTCGGATTGCCGTATCTACACAGTTTTCAATGTTAGGAAGACCCCTTCCACCCTCTTTTCTTAACACATAGAGTCTGCCAGTGTCATCTTGCGGGTAGAATGCCTTGTGTATGGTCATCAGTTTCCTCATCTATCAGAGCTCCTCTCTCTCTCTCTCTCTCTCTCTCTCTCTCTCTCTCTCTCTCTCTCTCTCTCTCTCTCTCTCTCTCTCTCTCTCTCGTCCACTTTAGGAATAGTCCTGAGTACCTAACGAGTGTGTTTATTCCCTTGCTAAGGTTCCTGCTGCATAGCTTGGTTTCTAAGAGCTTCCTTGTTCTTCTGAAATATTCCTTTCTTACTTTTTCTTTCATTTCTATTTGTTTGATGGTGTCTGTTTCTAATATTCCCAGGTATTTATAGTTCTCTTTTTCTCTAAGTGTCCTGATCTTTTCTCGATTCTGTAGTTCTATTCCATTCGCCGTTATAGTTTTCCATTTCTTCATCACTAACATGGAACACTTGTCGATGCCAAACTCCACCCCTATATCTTGGCTGTATATTCTTATAGTTTGTATAAGTATTTCTAATTCTTGTTCATTCTTGGCAACAACCTTGATGTCATCCATGTACATTAGATGATTTTTTTTTCTGTGATTTACTAAATTTGTATCCCGTTGTACATTCATTGAGTATGTGATTGAGTGGCATCATTGCTATGACAAACAGTAGTGGTGATAGAGAGTCACCCTGGAAGATGCCTCTTTGTATTTCCACCTCTGCTAAGGTTTGTTTCCCGCTGTCAATTCTACTTTCCAGTTTCCCATGTTTTTGTTGATCAATTTTATTATCTTTTCAGGTATTTTATACATCTTTAGGCACTCGATTATCCAGGTTTGTGGGATAATGTCGTAGGCCTTTTTGTAGTCAATCCATGCCATGGCTAAGGTTTTTTTCTTTGTTTTTACTTCTTTGAGGATGGTCTGATCTATGTATAGTAGGTCATTTGTTCTTCTTGTTTTCTTGCGGCATCCTTTTTGTTCTTCCGGGAACAGTCCGCGGCAATCACGTGAGTAGTAGATCTCTTCTCTTATTTGTGCGGTCAGTATTTTCCACATCATGGGTAAACATGTTATTGGCCTATAGTTGTTAGGGACGCTTCCTCTTTGAGGGTCTTTTTGTATCAAGGTAGTTTTTAATTTTGTCATCTATTCGGGTACGTTTCCTTCTTGTATGCATTTACTCATCTGTTTAGCCAATCTTTCGTGTATGGATGTGAATTTTTTTTAACCAGTATCCATGAATTCTATCGTGACCCGGTGTTTTCCAGTTTGTTATTTTCTTGTGTGATCTTAACGAGTCCAGGTGTATGCTTGCCTCAGGTTCTTCTTCCAGTCCTTCCATTTCCTTTTTTTATCTTATGTATCCATTCAGCCATTCTATTATGTTTTTTCTCTTCCATATTTTGTTCCAGAAGTCTTTTGTTTCCTTCGCATTCGGTTAATTGTTTGTTTTAGTGCTTTGGCCATCGATTTGCTGGTAGAATTTACCGTTTAGGGGACAAACAATACGTTTAATTAATCATCCAAAAGACAAGGAAATGAAAATCAGTATTCAACGCCCAAGATTTTTATCTGTGCGTGAAAACCAGCAACTATCAGTCACTGCATAGGGTCTACAGATTTCCTTTTATAAAGCGATTTCCTTTCACACATCTACAAAGCTCCTTCCATACATCTACAATGATTCAGACAAATGTATTTAACATTAAACATTTGACATCAAAGTCTGTGATATGTTAATTTCAGGTAGACTCATAAAAGGCAACAACAAACAAGCTTTCAATAAATATTCACGGTAAATAAATAGAAGGAACATAATGACAGCACAGGATAAAACAATTCTTCAGCAATAAAACCCTATTTCCACTTGTTTCTCACCGGTAGATATGTATTTTCTCCAGTGATGAAGAAGAGTCTGGATGACACTCACGTAATGGAGATATCCCAGCCGTGTTATTGTTGTAATCAACCTTTTTCAATCCGATTCTCATTGATGAACTGATAAAAGTGCTCTTCATTTAGTATGATGAGAGCGCTGCTGATCGTGAATTGTCACTCACGTTATTATCATCACAGCTGAAATGCAATATCCATCACCTCACTATGCTCACATCCACTGTTTTCATCTCTATGGGATATATCAATAATTCATCGTCAACGAAAAGACATCATTATCTTTAAAGCGACGATTAGAACAAGTTAACACTTATACAACTCTATTTACCATCTAGTCACTACCACTGGTCAGCTATGGACTATAGACTATTTGCCAGTTTCATAGATAATCGCTCTTAAATGTTTCCCTTTTTTATTATGTTGTAGTGAAATATCACACGTAAATTCATGTAGTATGGTTGTAGATGTTGAACATTACCACGTCTAATACGTAATTATTTTGCCTTGTTACAAATAACAGTTAATCAGCGGCTTATCAAAATTGCGTCTGATATTAAAGCAGAGATATATCATTGAATTCTTCCCGAATAGAAATAAATGTCTGACTCCATACTTCCTAACGATCTATAACTGGAGCCTCACTAACAAATTCAATTTAGTGTCATACCCAGAATGACCCGTTTTTTACACAAGATTTCCGACCTCCAGAGGATGCATTCAAAGCATTCTAAAGCCTGCCGAGTGACAAGTCATGTTTAACGAAATAAACCACTCGATCAGTTCTTTCCCGAGAACTAGACATATGAAAGATGAATTACGCGGAAAACATTTCACAGAAACTGACAGAGCTTCTCTAAAAAAGTAGGTTCCTTCTGCTGATACAGATTTTAATAAGAGAAACTATGTGGGAAAATCATGTTTTGTAGTCGAACATCTGCAGTGCTATTGTGCTCGCAATATCTCTTGTTGTTTCCGGGAAAATAAGTAAGAAGTATTACTTCACAATGTGCCCTGGGCAAAACAATAAACTGTATCTAATGGTGGGCTCCAGTTATGAAGATCTGAGGAATACGGAATACACTTTCATTACCATTACCCCAAGATCCAATCTGTCCCGAAGTGATAGTATCTGTTAGGGGCCCATTCATGGTTTGAAATTATTCGATAAGACCCTGTGCAAAAAAAAAAGAAAGTAAGAAACAACAACATAAAAGATTCAAATATGAATGCTGAATGAATGCGATTCCCTATCTTCTTGGCATAAAATAACCCTAAATAGGTTGATATGCCACTAAAATCAATCAAGGATCAATTCTCAGTACCCCTTGTACTTTTGAATACAATACTGTTTTTTAAAATCAGAGTGACATCCCGTTACAAGAATGTTTGGAATGGGGGAAATGACAATGCAGTCTATATTTAAAGGTATAATTTATTCATTAATTTAGAAACCCAAGAAGCAAGAAGCCGAAAAACAATTTTGGGCGGTCCTGATCTGTAGAAATTTCCATGCGTCTCATTGTTAATTACTCGAACGATTACAGAAACAATTTTTTTTCTGTTTTTCAAACACCAATGACCAATAAGAAGGAATTAATAGGCGAAAAAATATATCGCCAAATAAAAAATAATCATTAAAAAGTAAAGAAAACGAGATATTTTGTCTGAATTTCGAAGAGAAAGGATTCTGTGAATCCAATGAATAATTCAGATTAGAAGACATTTTCCTCACATGAAGTTCTGAGTTGAAGTGTTATCATCATTCTATGAATTATTTGGACGAGTTTATTGTTTCACCCAGTACTCATCTTTCAGGACATTTTCAGTGATAAGATCTGAGGATGAATCATTTCTATTAATGAAATCTTTAATTCACTCTCATCTATTGCATGTGAATACGATCACACACTCACACACGTGTATATATATATATATATATATATATATATATATATATATATATATATTATATATATATATAATCATTTAATATTATTGAAAAATAACCTACTATTAAATATGTTAATAGCAAAAATAAATTTAAAAAACTATTAAAGTCAGTCAGTATACTGTTGGTTTGAACAACAGCAACTAACTAAGCACAACTGAAGCAGTGTCCAAGACACTTGCTATTTATGGAAATCAAGAATATTCCATTCATGTATTTGGGTGATTCCATTCATTGAGTTCTGATTGGCTTTGATGTTGTGGAGTTTCATAAATACCCTGTCATTCTGCAGTAGGATTGCAGAAAGATAGTTACGACTACCTGTTGCCGTGTTTTACTAATTCGACGGTAATTGGAACTTAGTTTGAATATTCTACAAAGACAACACATAATGGTGCCTTAGTTTTGATCAAATTACTCCCCATTGGATATCACACATATCCTAGCGAACTTTTTAATTTCCAAAAGCAGTCTTAAGCTGATCACCAATGATTTTTCATTTGGAAAAACCTACAGTAACATGGAACACATCAGAGCTGATTATGCGCTGACAGACCTAGGAGATATCTTACGAAAACTGGACGAGACGTGAAGAATCTACTCGTTCAGTTATTGTGGATGCAAAGGTAACACAGCACATAAGCTCCCTAAGTGTCATCAGAGAAAATCCACGAATTAGAATTTATTCATGCATGCACAAAAAAGATCCTCTCAGGCTAGTCACCAAGATATTTTATGGTCACTGAACTAGTTCTTTGGATATTCCAAATGATTTGATATGTCTCTGGACATGTCCTGCTTTTATTGCAAAAGTCTGAATGATTTATTCTTAATATTCCGCGATAAAATCTCTTCTACAGAAGATTTCTGAAACTGAAGCTGTTCCTAGTGAGCGCCCATTTTGTTTTGTGTCTTATATCTTCCAAATTCTCTACGCGCGTGTATATGGGAGGTGTTTATGTGTGCGTTTATGCGCGTGAGTGTGTGTGTTTGTGTGTGTGTTTATGTGTGAGTATCTGTTCAACAATGTCTGATTATCATTCCCAGTTTTTGTTTTATTACTGAGCATTAGTCTGTTTATTTCCAGGCCCAGCTGATTCTTTTTCTTGTGTTTATGTATGTGTGTGTGTTTATGTGTGTGTGTGTGTGTGTGTCTGTTCAATAATGTCTGATTATCATTCCTGGTTTGACCTACCCTTTTTTTATTATCAAGCAGTGGCCTGTTCTTTTTATTTGTGTGTGTGTGTCTGTGTGCTTGTTTGTAATTTCCATGCTCATCACATTCACATGTTGGTCTGTGGTGGATCTTGCCTTTGTGTGTGTGTGTGTGTGTGTGTGTGTGTGTCCGTGCGTGTTCTTAAGTCCCATTGCCATGTGTGTGTGGGTTATTTGTATCTGTGTGTGCCTTGCCCATGTGTGTGTGTGTTTTTGGGTGTGCGTGTTTTGTTTGTGTGTGTGCCTTGCTCATACACGTTTATGTGTGTGTATGTGTGTGTTGGGTTTAGAAAAGGTTAGAATGAAACGAATTTTTATTTTATTTACTTTTGAATTATATATATTGTGTGTATGTGCATTTATATATGTATACATACGTATTGCCTTTATTTGTTTTCCATGTCTTTGTATGTTTGTTGGGTTGTGTGTGTGTGTGTGTGTGTGTGTGTGTGTGTGTGTGTGCCTTGCCCATATGTGCTTGTGTGTGTGTGTATGTGTGTGTTGGATTTAAAAAGGGTGAGAATAAAACTAATTTCTATCAAAAACTATAATTATAGATTCTGCTTATTTGGTTTGTAAGAGGTTAAGGTAAAATGTAAGGCTAATACTGTAACTTCTATTATATAAAACAAATTATTATGTCAATGGGACTTAAGAACACGCATACACACGCATACACAAACACGCACACAAACACACAAAGGCAAGATCCACCACAGACCAACACGTGAATGTGATGAGCATGGAAATTGCACATACACGCACACACACACACACACACACACACACACACACACACACACACACAAATAAAAAAAACAGGCCACTGCTTAATCACAAAAAATGGTAGGCCAAACCTGGAATGACAATCAGACATTATTGAACGAACACACACACACACACACACACACACACATATATATATATATATATATATATATATATATATATATATATAGAGAGAGAGAGAGAGAGAGAGAGAGAGAGAAGAGAAACAAAAAAAGAGAGAATCAGATGCGCCTGGAAATAAACAAACAGGCTAATGCTTCGTAATAAAACAACAAGGCTAAGCCAAACCTGGAATGATAACACCGGGGAACAATTTTAGACATAATTTCTGTTGAGTTTGAGTTTTCATTTGATTTAGACTAATATTGGCATTCTGATTTCAAAACTGCAGTCAGTTTTCTTCCACCACGTCAACTTTTTTCTCTACAGCAAAATTGCACCATTTTTCGGTAAGTAATAGAATTGGTCAACTGATTGCGTTGATTGTTTTATTGAAAATTATTCAATTATTATTGTTATTATTCAGATCTGGTGACTAGGTTGATTCCCAATCACAAATGAACAAATACCAATGCATTTGTGAAGCTTGTCTATTTCGCATATTTTGAATTAAAACGTCTTCGGTCCCTTACAAAATGTGAAAGAAGTTGGTGAGAATTTACGGTTGTGTATCAAGAGAACATTGGCTTTTGGTATACCTATGATTTGGTGAGAGCCAAAATATCATTGCACAGACTGTTTCTTTTGTTCAATGAAAACTTCGCCATATAAAAAGAAAAACAAAAGTAAAATTGAGTATCCTAGTCTACCATCAGCTATACGTCCAGTGCCTCGTTCAGCTGAAATCGCAGTGTGGGGCAGTAGAGCTTGAAAGAAGCATTGGTTAGAGAGGAATTGGCCTCCAAGATCTGACCTCAAACCTGTTGATCCCAACATTCTACATAAGTCATAATTGTTGATATAAGGAAACTTATGTTCGCTCCCGCACATGAAACTAAGTCTCTTGAAGCAATTCATTGAAGCATTGTCAATTGGAGACACATTTTGGCATTTCCTGGCCTGTTGATTGAAGAAAATCAAGGCCAGTGTGTCTACATATTCTGGAAATTATCAAAGATGAATATTTCATCGGGATAATGTCAGAATCCGAAAAGGATGCTTGGTTCTTGAAAAGTTCTTTACCTTGTCAAAAGATTTCTTGGAAATGCATGAGCACTGAATTACACAGAGATTATGTAACACAAAGGCAAGATCCACCATAAAATGCTTGATTGCAACATGAGCATCAAGTTCCATTTTCTGCATAGCCATTTTGTTAACTTCTTGAAAAACCTTGATGTTGTCAGCTATGAGCAAGATGAATGATTCCACCAAAATTTGGAATTCATGGAGGAATGGTATCAAAGTATATAAATATGATGGCTGACTATGGAGTATAAAGAGGAATTGTCCACATATTGAACACGCTAGAAGTAAAAACTATGTGTAAATTTTTACCTTAACTACTTGTACACAATTTGACTTACAGTAACAATATCTTTTATATGAAGAAGATGAATATGTAAAAACATTACAGTCAAGCAATTTTTTAATCATTTTTCCATTGTAAATTTTAAAAACATTCTATAAAATAAGTTCAAATTTGTTCCACGAAGTATTTTAATTTTTTGATACCAGGCGAGGGTATCCTGTTACGTAAACAGTTGATGTAATAGAGAAAAAATGGGGAATTTTTTGAGTCCAAAAATTTGTCACAAACAAGTATCAGATCTAGCTCAATAGAATTTGTGATACCCAGTGTAATGTGTTATTATTGCCCATTATATACACAATTTTAAAACCTTCCATAAAATAAGCAAAAATTGGTTAGATGATATATTTTTACGGTTCTTGAGAAAAATCGAGGGTATTCCGTAACTCAAAAAGTTGACGTCATATAGAAAAACTGGGGTCATTTTTGGATTCAGTGGTCATAAAATAGTCAAAAACAAGTGTTAGATCTAATTCAACAAAAATCGTGTTCCCTGGTGTAATCAGACATTCTTCAACAGACACACACACACATAAACACACACACACAAACATACACACACGCACACGAACACACACATAAACACACATCCCCCCACACAATCACGCACGCACGCGCGCGCATAGAATTTGGATGATATAAGACACAAAACATGAACGGTTGCTAGCAATAGCTTCAGTTTCAGAAATCTTCTGTAGAAGAAATTTTATCTCGAAATATTAAGAATACATCACAGGTTAACGAACAACACCATAGTTACTTTATTTTTCTTTACACTTGCTTTGTGACAGCCTTCAAAGCCCACCACCAAACCAAATATATATATATATATATATATATATATATATATATATATATATATATATATATACGTGTGTGTGTGTGTTTACATATAAGCTCCATTTATATGGTAACAAAGTGAAATTGTTGCACTAAAGTTCCCATTTAAGATAACTTGAAAATTAGCTTTCACTAAACTGACTTTTACCTTGGCTTGAACATTGACTCTCAGTAACAGAGGAAACCGTGCATGTGAGTGAACATGCACATTTATGTGTTTACACAACCACTTTGTCAGGGGTAGATGGTTTGGATCAACAAGGTGAACTTTTTGGCAGGGAAAACTAGTTTTGGACTCTGAGTTTATCCTCCTCTTAGACTGGTTATCCGTGGTTAAAAACACAGTCTCCCCTATTTCTCTAGTTACGGGTAGAAGAGACGGAATCATACCTCTACAAAAGGCCATCAGCCTGAAATGAAACGCAAACAGTCTCATCCAGGATTTGAACTTGGGTGGCTATTCGATTTACTACTACGGTGATTATATGAATATATTTATCAGACTTTTCACAATCCCAGATTAACATAAAGTATGAAGCCACGTAGAAACCGAAGCTTATGGGTGGACAATACAAAAATGTCTGGCCCCACCGACATTGAACCTCATGGACACCTCAGACACTGGCCAATAAATCCAGCCTTTGGAACCACGTGATTAATTTTTCTCACACACCCACTAGAAGCCCCTAAACTAAGTAATTATGTGTATGAGTATTTGTGTGTGTTTGTGTGTATGTGTATGTGAAAAGAGAGTGTTTGTTATTTTCGAATTTCTTTGAGTTTGAATATGAATTGGTGTTGTTATGGATATTTACTAAAAAAAAGTTTAATTTGGTATTTGGAAGTCTACGAAGATTGTATTGCTCACTTATGGATCTAGTTGTCTTAAAAATCATGATTGAACAGTTTCACCCGGGATGCAAAATCAGCTACTTTCTACTCAGGGAATTATGTAATTGCATGCCAATGGTAAGATCCCAAGAAGTGTATTTCGCATTCGGTGCATGTGTAACTTCAACCTCCACAAAAACAAAGAAAAATATGGTGACTTGTTTTGGATTCCAATGCGAGGTTATCGAAACCTGAAGATTGAAGAGAAAAGAATGATTGCAGGGATATAGAGAAAGGCAGAAGAATACACAAAAAAACAATAAAAAATCACATTGCCAGTTTGTTATATTCGGATGTGGGAAAGAGAGTAGGTCACGAAGAAAACCGAACGAAAAACTCGCGTGATTATCCGATTAACTGTCACGTACAATAAACGTGTTTACCTAAACATAGCGAGTAGAATCTGGTTGAACAATGAAAGTGAATTAAAAGAAAACAAAAAGTAATTTAATGAGGAAAACTAATAATAATAAAAGCAAGAAAAAATATCAGCCAAAAGGCCGGCATATTTTTTTTACTGAATTTAAATTTGAACTGAATTATTTATTCTTATTTATTTTTCGTTGTGAATAAACTGACAAAACTAATGTTACATACTCTCCAGCATATACATTTGCCTGCATAGTTGTTCAGATTATTATACGCACACACATATACAATTACACACACACACACACACGCATTATATATATATATATATATATATATATATATATATATATATATATATATGCGTGTGTGTATATTTCGGTTGCAAGTAATTGTTTGAATATGCTTGGTTAAAGACCACTGAAATATCTTTTTGATTATCTTAACCCCCCCCCCCAGCTTTCGTGGTAGTTTCTTCACGTCGGTTTTAATTTATAAAGGAGGTGTGGTAATTCAATGTCAAATTATACAGAAAAATGTAGAATTGTCACCCATCCGCTTCAGTTTTTCTGAAATTTTGGACAGGTATGAACTATGTTGAAGTTAGACAGTCCCCAAAATTTGAGCTTCCAATTCCAAATATTGACGTAGTTATGTCGATTTTTAGCTAGAACTTTTTAGCACGATTTTTTCGCGATAAATGGCGACTTTTTGTAACCTATTTTTGTCTGTAAAATGAGTTCTAGAGCTTCACTACTCCTAAAAATTTGTTTGTATAAGCGTTTTTGCCCAAGGAATCCACAAATGCTATCAAAAATCTTAAAGTCAGCCAATTTTAAGTTACTGATGATTTCTGATTTTTTCAAAGCAAGATCCCGATGTGACTTGCATCTATGACAAACATTTTTATTATTATTTCACATATATTGTGCATAAAAATAATGCTCAATATATATGAAATATTAATAGAAAAAATTGTTGACATAAATGCATGCTACATAAATGCATGATATTGATCTTGCTATGAAAAATCAGAAATGATCAATAACTTAAAATTGGATAAATTTAAGACATTTATGATAGCATTTGTAGATTTCTTGGTGAAAAATACTTTTATAAACCAATTTTGACGAGTATTGCAGCTCTAGAACTCATTTTCCAAACAAAAATAGATTACAAAAAGTCGACATTTTTCGTGCCTATCCCCCACCCAAATTTGATGAGCTAAAACCCGACATAACTCCGCCAATTTTGGGAATTGGGAGTTCATATTTTAGGAATTGTCTAACTTTAACATAGTCCACACCTGTACATATATAAGGGGTGGGTGACATGGCCCCAAATTTTACTCCTAAGCACTAATCCTATAATATCCATTGATCAGCTTCGAGTATTACATTTTTGTAGATTTGTTTGTTTGAGATGAGTGGGAATGCTAGGTTTATTCAGTTGGAAGGATCTATTATTGGTGTGGTGCTTTGGTTATTGACTTAGTTATTAAAGATGCTAATAGGTTATTGCCGATGTTCAATGGTATTTTGTTGGTTTGTTTATTTTAATACTAATTGCTTCTAGGTTTGGTTTCTTTGTTTTAATAGCATATCAACCTTCGTGGGCTATCAATGGCAAAACCATCGTTTTTCAACAGTACTGGTACTATTTAACCAATAAACTGGAGGGATTAGGGGTTCATACCTTTCCTAAGGATATTAGTCTGAAAGTGAGCGTAATATCGCGACTGTAATTTAAAGACACCTATTACTAATATATATATATATATATATATATATATATATATATCTGTGTGTGTGTGTGTGTGTGTGTGTGTGTGTGTGTGTATTTGTGTTTGTTTATATCCGTGCCTGTGTGTTGTAGGCATGTTGTATGTGTGTATGAGAGATAGATGAAGGTAGTGCAATGTTAATATAAAGATGTCTATGAAGAAATCAAAGATAAGAGATACAAAGAGACAGCACATCTGCACAAATACGACTGAGAAGCATTATTTAGGATTCCTTACCCCAAGAATAGGCCATGTATAATGTTATAATCTCGATAAGAGCAAAAATGATATGATTCAATTCAGAGAAAACATTAAAATGTGTAGTTATGATCTTAACAAGAACAGAAAGAACGAAAATGAATACATTTATTCAAAAATCAAATAAACAATAACACGCAGTTACTTTGTACTTTTTCTTTATATGTTTAGGAATTTTAAATTGTCTATGAAAAATAGATCTTGAAAAATTCAACATAAATCATAAAACTACAAAAAAATGGTAGGCCAAACCTGAATGACAATCAAGACATTATTGAACGAACACACACACACACACACACACACATATATATAATATATATATTATATATATATTAATATATAGAGAGAGAGAGAGAGAGAAGAGAGAGAGAGGAGAAAAAAAAAAAGAGAGAATCAGATGCGCCTGGAATAAACAAACAGGCTAATGCTTCGTAATAAAACAACAAGGCTAAGCCAAACCTGGAATGATAACACCGGGGACAATTTTAGACTAATTTCTGTTGAGTTTGAGTTTTCATTTGATTTAGACTAATATTGGCATTCTGATTTCAAAACTGTCAGTCGTTTCTTCCACCACGTCAACTTTTTTCTCTACAGCAAAATTGCACCATTTTCGCGTAAGTAATAGAATTGGTCAACTGATTGCGTTGATTGTTTTATTGAAAATTATTCAATTATTATTGTTATTATTCAGATCTGGTGACTAGGTTGATTCCCAATCACAAATGAACAAATACCAATGCATTTGTGAAGCTTGTCTATTTCGCATATTTTGAATTAAAACGTCTTCGGTCCCTTACAAAATGTGAAAGAAGTTGTGAGAATTTACGGTTGTGTACAAGAGAACATTGGCTTTTGGTATACCTATGATTTGGTGAGAGCCAAAATATCATTGCACAGACTGTTTCTTTTGTTCAATGAAAACTTCGCCATATAAAAAGAAAAACAAAAGTAAAATTGAGTATCCTAGTCTACCATCAGCTATACGTCCAGTGCCTCGTTCAGCTGAAATCGCAGTGTGGGGCAGTAGAGCTTGAAAGAAGCATTGGTTAGAGAGGAATTGGCCTCCAAGATCTGACCTCAAACCTGTTGATCCCAACATTCTACATAAGTCATAATTGTTGATATAAGAAACTTATATGTTCGCTCCCGCACATGAACTAAGTCTCTTGAAGCAATTCATTGAAGCATTGTCAATTGGAGACACATTGGCATTTCCTGGCCTGTTGATGAAGAAAATCAAGGCCAGTGTGTCTACATATTTCTGGAAATTATCAAAGATGAATATTTCATCGGGAAATGTCAGAATCCGAAAAGGATGCTTGGTTCTTGAAAAGTTCTTTACTTGTCAAAAGATTTCTTGGAAATGCATGAGCACTGAATTACACAGAGATTATGTAACACAAAGGCAAGATCCACCATAAAATGCTTGATTGCAACATGAGCATCAAGTTCCATTTTCTGCATAGCCATTTTGTTAACTTCTTGAAAACCTTGATGTTGTCAGCTATGAGCAAGATGAATGATTCCACCAAAATTTGGAATCTATGAGGAATGGTATCAAAGTATATAAATATGATGGCTGACTATGGAGTATAAGAGGAATTGTCCACATATTGAACACGCTAGAAGTAAAAACTATGTGTAAATTTTTACCTTAACTACTTGTACACAATTTGACTTACAGTAACAATATCTTTTATATGAAGAAGATGAATATGTAAAACATTACAGTCAAGCAATTTTTTAATCATTTTTCCATTGTAAATTTAAAAACATTCTATAAAATAAGTTCAAATTTGTTCCACGAAGTATTTTAATTTTTGATACCAGCGAGGGTATCCTGTTACGTAAACAGTTGATGTAATAGAGAAAAATGGGAATTTTTTGAGTCCAAAAATTTGTCACAAACAAGTATCAGATCTAGCTCAATAGAATTTGTGATACCCAGTGTAATGTGTTATTATTGCCCATTATATACACAAATTTTAAAACCTTCCAAAAATAAGCAAAAATTGGTTAGATGATATATTTTTACGGTTCTTGAGAAAATCGAGGGTATTCCGTAACTCAAAAAGTTGACGTCATATAGAAAAACTGGGTCATTTTTGGATCAGTGGTCATAAAATAGTCAAAACAAGTGTTAGATCTAATTCAACAAAAATCGTGTTCCCTGGTGTAATCAGACATTCTTCAACAGACACACACACACATAAACACACACACACAAACATACACACACGCACACGAACACACACATAAACACACACCCACACACAATCACGCACGCACGCGCGCGCATAGAATTTGGATGATATAGACACAAAACATGAACGGTTGCTAGCAATAGCTTCAGTTTCAGAAATCTTCTGTAGAAGAAATTTTATCTCGAAATATTAAGAATACATCACAGGTTAACGAAACACCATAGTTACTTATTTTTCTTTACACTTGCTTTGTGACAGCCTTCAAAGCCCACCACCAAACCAATATTATATATATATATATATATATATATATATATATATATAATATATATACGTGTGTGTGTGTGTTTACATATAAGCTCCATTTATATGGTAACAAAGTGAAATTGTTGCACTAAAGTTCCCATTAAGATAACTTGAAAATTAGCTTTCACTAAACTGACTTTTACCTTGGCTTGAACATTGACTCTCAGTAACAGAGGAAACCGTGCATGTGAGGAACATGCACATTTATGTGTTTACACAACCACTTTGTCAGGGGTAGATGGTTTGGATCAACAAGGTGAACTTTTTGGCAGGGAAAACTAGTTTTGGACTCTGAGTTTATCCTCCTCTTAGACTGGTTATCCGTGGTTAAAACACAGTCTCCCCTATTTCTCTAGTTACGGGTAGAAGAGACGGAATCATACCTCACAAAAGCCATCAGCCTGAAATGAAACGCAAACAGTCTCATCCAGGATTTGAACTTGGGTGGCTATTCATTTACTACTACGGTGATTATATGAATATATTTATCAGACTTTTCACAATCCCAGATTAACATAAAGTATGAAGCCACGTAGAAACCGAAGCTTATGGGTGGACAATACAAAATGTCTGGCCCACCGACATTGAACCTCATGGACACCTCAGACACTGGCCAATAAATCCAGCCTTTGGAACCACGTGATTAATTTTTCTCACACACCCACTAGAAGCCCCTAAACTAAGTAATTATGTGTATGAGTATTTGTGTGTGTTTGTGTGTATGTGTATGTGAAAGAGAGTGTTTGTTATTTTCGAATTTCTTTGAGTTGAATATGAATTGGTGTTGTTATGGATATTTACTAAAAAAAAGTTTAATTTGGTATTTGGAAGTCTACGAAGATTTGTATTGCCACTTATGGATCTAGTTGTCTTAAAAATCATGATTGAACAGTTTACACCCGGGATGCAAAATCAGCTACTTTCTACTCAGGGAATTATGTAATTGCATGCCAATGGTAAGATCCCAAGAAGTGTATTTCGCATTCGGTGCATGTGTTACTTCAACCTCCACAAAAAACAAGAAGATTTCCATGCGTCTCATTGTTAATTACTCGAACGATTACAGAAACAATTTTTTTTTCTGTTTTTTCAAACACCAATGACCAATAAGAAGGAATTAATAGGCGAAAAAATATTATCGCCAAATAAAAAATAATCATTAAAAAGTAAAGAAAACGAGATATTTTGTCTGAATTTCGAAGAGAAAGGATTCTGTGAATCCAATGAATAATTCAGATTAGAAGACATTTTCCTCACATGAAGTTCTGAGTTGAAGTGTTATCATCATTCTATGAATTATTTGGACGAGTTTATTGTTTCACCCAGTACTCATCTTTCAGGACATTTTCAGTGATAAGATCTGAGGATGAATCATTTCTATTAATGAAATCTTTAATTCACTCTCATCTATTGCATGTGAATACGATCACACACTCACACACGTGTATATATATATATATATATATATATATATATATATATATATATATATATATATATATATATATAATCATTAATATTATTGAAAAAATAACCTACTATTAAATATGTTAATAGCAAAAATAAATTTAAAAAACTATTAAAGTCAGTCAGTATACTGTTGGTTTGAACAACAGCAACTAACTAAGCACAACTGAAGCAGTGTCCAAGACACTTGCTATTTATGGAAATCAAGAATATTCCATTCATGTATTTGGGTGATTCCATTCATTGAGTTCTGATTGGCTTTGATGTTGTGGAGTTTCATAAATACCCTGTCATTCTGCAGTAGGATTGCAGAAAGATAGTTACGACTACCTGTTGCCGTGTTTACTAATTCGACGGTAATTGGAACTTAGTTTGAATATTCTACAAAGACAACACATAATGGTGCCTTAGTTTTGATCAAATTACTCCCATTGGATATCACACATATCCTAGCGAACTTTTTAATTTCCAAAAGCAGTCTTAAGCTGATCACCAATGATTTTTCATTTGGAAAAACCTACAGTAACATGGAACACATCAGAGCTGATTATGCGCTGACAGACCTAGGAGATATCTTACGAAACTGGACGAGACGTGAAGAATCTACTCGTTCAGTTATTGTGGATGCAAAGGTAACACAGCACATAAGCTCCCTAAGTGTCATCAGAGAAAAATCCACGAATTAGAATTTATTCATGCATGCACAAAAAAGATCCTCTCTCAGGCTAGTCACCAAGATATTTTATGGTCACTGAACTAGTTCTTTGGATATTCCAAATGATTTGATATGTCTCTGGACATGTCCTGCTTTTATTGCAAAGTCTGAATGATTTATTCTTAATATTCCGCGATAAAATCTCTTCTACAGAAGATTTCTGAAACTGAAGCTGTTCCTAGTGAGCGCCCATTTTGTTTTGTGTCTTATATCTTCCAAATTCTCTACGCGCGTGTATATGGAGGTGTTTATGTGTGCGTTTATGCGCGTGAGTGTGTGTGTTTGTGTGTGTGTTTATGTGTGAGTATCTGTTCAACAATGTCTGATTATCATTCCCAGTTTTTGTTTTATTACTGAGCATTAGTCTGTTTATTTCCAGGCCCAGCTGATTCTTTTTCTTGTGTTTATGTATGTGTGTGTGTTTATGTGTGTGTGTGTGTGTTGTGTCTGTTCAATAATGTCTGATTATCATTCCTGGTTTGACCTACCCTTTTTTTATTATCAAGCAGTGGCCTGTTCTTTTTATTTGTGTGTGTGTGTCTGTGTGCTTGTTTGTAATTTCCATGCTCATCACATTCACATGTTGGTCTGTGGTGGATCTTGCCTTTGTGTGTGTGTGTGTGTGTGTGTCCGTGCGTGTTCTTAAGTCCCATTGCCATGTGTGTGTGGGTTATTTGTATCTGTGTGTGCCTTGCCCATGTGTGTGTGTGTTTTTGGGTGTGCGTGTTTTGTTTGTGTGTGTGCCTTGCTCATACACGTTTATGTGTGTGTATGTGTGTGTTGGGTTTAGAAAAGGTTAGAATGAAACGAATTTTTATTTTTTATTTACTTTTGAATTAATATATTGTGTGTATGTGCATTTATATATGTATACATACGTATTGCCTTTATTTGTTTTCCATGTCTTTGTATGTTTGTTGGGTTGTGTGTGTGTGTGTGTGTGTGTGTGTGTGTGTGTGTGTGCCTTGCCATATGTGCTTGTGTGTGTGTGTATGTGTGTGTTTGATTTAAAAAGGGTGAGAATAAAACTAATTTCTATCAAAAACTATAATTATAGATTCTGCTTATTTGGTTTGTAAGAGGTTAAGGTAAAATGTAAGGCTAATACTGTAACTTCTATTATATAAAACAAATTATTATGTCAATGGGACTTAAGAACACGCATACACACGCATACACAAACACGCACACAAACACACAAAGGCAAGATCCACCACAGACCAACACGTGAATGTGATGAGCATGGAAATTGCACATACACGCACACACACACACACACACACACACAACACACACACACACACAAATAAAAAAAAACAGGCCACTGCTTAATCACAAAAAATGGTAGGCCAAACCTGGAATGACAATCAGACATTATTGAACGAACACACACACACACACACACACACATATATATATATATATATATATATATATATATATATATATATAGAGAGAGAGAGAGAGAGAGAGAGAGAGAGAGAAACAAAAAAAGAGAGAATCAGATGCGCCTGGAAATAAACAAACAGGCTAATGCTTCGTAATAAAACAACAAGGCTAAGCCAAACCTGGAATGATAACACCGGGAACAATTTTAGACATAATTTCTGTTGAGTTTGAGTTTTCATTTGATTTAGACTATATTGGCATTTCTGATTTCAAAACTGCAGTCAGTTTTCTTCCACCACGTCAACTTTTTTCTCTACAGCAAAATTGCACCATTTTTCGTAAGTAATAGAATTGGTCAACTGATTGCGTTGATTGTTTTTATTGAAAATTATTCAATTATTATTGTTATTATTCAGATCTGGTGACTAGGTTGATTCCCAATCACAAATGAACAAATACCAATGCATTTGTGAAGCTTGTCTATTTCGCATATTTTTGAATTAAAACGTCTTCGGTCCCTTACAAAATGTGAAGAAGTTGGTGAGAATTTACGGTTGTGTATCAAGAGAACATTGGCTTTTGGTATACCTATGATTTGGTGAGAGCCAAAATATCATTGCACAGACTGTTTCTTTTGTTCAATGAAAACTTCGCCATATAAAAAGAAAAACAAAAGTAAAATTGAGTATCCTAGTCTACCATCAGCTATACGTCCAGTGCCTCGTTCAGCTGAAATCGCAGTGTGGGCAGTAGAGCTTGAAAGAAGCATTGGTTAGAGAGGAATTGGCCTCCAAGATCTGACCTCAAACCTGTTGATCCCAACATTCTACATAAGTCATAATTGTTGATATAAGGAAACTTATGTTCGCTCCCGCACATGAAACTAAGTCTCTTGAAGCAATTCATTGAAGCATTGTCAATTGGAGACACATTTTGGCATTTCCTGCCTGTTGATTGAAGAAAATCAAGGCCAGTGTGTCTACATATTCTGGAAAATTATCAAAGATGAATATTTCATCGGGATAATGTCAGAATCCGAAAAGGATGCTTGGTTCTTGAAAAGTTCTTTACCTTGTCAAAAGATTTCTTGGAAATGCATGAGCACTGAATTACACAGAGATTATGTAACACAAAGGCAAGATCCACCATAAAATGCTTGATTGCAACATGAGCATCAAGTTCCATTTTCTGCATAGCCATTTTGTTAACTTCTTGAAAAACCTTGATGTTGTCAGCTATGAGCAAGATGAATGATTCCACCAAAATTTGAATTCATGGAGGAATGGTATCAAAGTATATAAATATGATGGCTGACTATGGAGTATAAAAGGAATTGTCCACATATTGAACACGCTAGAAGTAAAAACTATGTGTAAATTTTTACCTTAACTACTTGTACACAATTTGACTTACAGTAACAATATCTTTTATATGAAGAAGATGAATATGTAAAAACATTACAGTCAAGCAATTTTTTAATCATTTTTCCATTGTAAATTTTAAAAACATTCTATAAAATAAGTTCAAATTTGTTCCACGAAGTATTTTAATTTTTTGATACCAGCGAGGGTATCCTGTTACGTAAACAGTTGATGTAATAGAGAAAAAATGGGAATTTTTTGAGTCCAAAAATTTGTCACAAACAAGTATCAGATCTAGCTCAATAGAATTTTGATACCCAGTGTATGTGTTATTATTGCCCATTATATACACAAATTTTAAAACCTTCCATAAATAAGCAAAAATTGGTTAGATGATATATTTTACGGTTCTTGAGAAAAATCGAGGTATTCCGTAACTCAAAAAGTTGACGTCATATAGAAAAACTGGGGTCATTTTTGGATTCAGTGGTCATAAAATAGTCAAAAACAAGTGTTAGATCTAATTCAACAAAAATCGTGTTCCCTGGTGTAATCAGACATTCTTCAACAGACACACACACACATAAACACACACACACAAACATACACACACGCACACGAACACACACATAAACACATCCCCCCACAATCACGCACGCACGCGCGCGCATAGAATTTGGATGATATAAGACACAAACATGAACGGTTGCTAGCAATAGCTTCAGTTTCAGAAATCTTCTGTAGAAGAAATTTTATCTCGAAATATTAAGAATACATCACAGGTTAACGAACAACACCATAGTTTTATTTTTCTTTACACTTGCTTTGTGACAGCCTTCAAACCCACCACCAAACCAATTATATATATATATATATTATTATATATATATATATATATATATATATATATATACGTGTGTGTGTGTGTTTACATATAAGCTCCATTTATATGGTAACAAAGTGAAATTGTTGCACTAAAGTTCCATTTAAGATAACTTGAAAATTAGCTTTCACTAAACTGACTTTTACCTTGGCTTGAACATTGACTCTCAGTAACAGAGGAAACCGTGCATGTGAGTGAACATGCACATTTATGTGTTTACACAACCACTTTGTCAGGGGTAGATGGTTTGGATCAACAAGGTGAACTTTTTGGCAGGGAAAACTAGTTTTGGACTCTGAGTTTATCCTCCTCTTAGACTGGTTATCCGTGGTTAAAACACAGTCTCCCCTATTTCTCTAGTTACGGGTAGAAGAGACGGAATCATACCTCTACAAAAAGCCATCAGCCTGAAATGAAACGCAAACAGTCTCATCCAGGATTTGAACTTGGGTGGCTATTCGATTTACTACTACGGTGATTATATGAATATATTTATCAGACTTTTCACAATCCCAGATTAACATAAAGTATGAAGCCACGTAGAAACCGAAGCTTATGGGTGGACAATACAAAAATGTCTGGCCCCACCGACATTGAACCTCATGGACACCTCAGACACTGGCCAATAAATCCAGCCTTTGGAACCACGTGATTAATTTTTCTCACACACCCACTAGAAGCCCCTAAACTAAGTAATTATGTGTATGAGTATTTGTGTGTGTTTGTGTGTATGTGTATGTGAAAAGAGAGTGTTTGTTATTTTCGAATTTCTTTGAGTTTGAATATGAATTGGTGTTGTTATGGATATTTACTAAAAAAAAGTTTAATTTGGTATTTGGAAGTCTACGAAGATTGTATTGCTCACTTATGGATCTAGTTGTCTTAAAAATCATGATTGAACAGTTTCACCCGGGATGCAAAATCAGCTACTTTCTACTCAGGGAATTATGTAATTGCATGCCAATGGTAAGATCCCAAGAAGTGTATTTCGCATTCGGTGCATGTGTAACTTCAACCTCCACAAAAACAAAGAAAAATATGGTGACTTGTTTTGGATTCCAATGCGAGGTTATCGAAACCTGAAGATTGAAGAGAAAAGAATGATTGCAGGGATATAGAGAAAGGCAGAAGAATACACAAATAAAAACAATAAAAATCACATTGCCAGTTTGTTATATTCGGATGTGGGAAAGAGAGTAGGTCACGAGAAAACCGAACGAAAAACTCGCGTGATTATCCGATTAACTGTCACGTACAATAAACGTGTTTACCTAAACATAGCGAGTAGAATCTGGTTGAACAATGAAAGTGAATTAAAAAGAAAACAAAAAGTAATTTAATGAGGAAAACTAATAATAATAAAAGCAAGAAAAAATATCAGCCAAAAGGCCGGCATATTTTTTTTACTGAATTTAAATTTGAACTGAATTATTTATTCTTATTTATTTTTCGTTGTGAATAAACTGACAAAACTAATGTTACATACTCTCCAGCATATACATTTGCCTGCATAGTTGTTCAGATTATTATACGCACACATATACAATTACCACACACACCACACGCATATATATATATATATATATATATATATATATATATATATATATATATGCGTGTGTGTATATTTCGGTTGCAAGTAATTGTTTGAATATGCTTGGTTAAAGACCACTGAAATATCTTTTTGATTATCTTAACCCCCCCCCCAGCTTTCGTGGTAGTTTCTTCACGTCGGTTTTAATTTATAAAGGAGGTGTGGTAATTCAATGTCAAATTATACAGAAAAATGTAGAATTGTCACCCATCCGCTTCAGTTTTCTGAAATTTTGGACAGGTATGAACTATGTTGAAGTTAGACAGTCCCCAAAATTTGAGCTTCCAATTCCAAATATTGACGTAGTTATGTCGATTTTTAGCTAGAACTTTTTAGCACGATTTTTTCGCGATAAATGGCGACTTTTTGTAACCTATTTTTGTCTGTAAAATGAGTTCTAGAGCTTCACTACTCCTAAAATTTGTTTGTATAAGCGTTTTTGCCCAAGGAATCCACAAATGCTATCAAAAATCTTAAAGTCAGCCAATTTTAAGTTACTGATGATTTCTGATTTTTTCAAAGCAAGATCCCGATGTGACTTGCATCTATGACAAACATTTTTATTATTATTTCACATATATTGTGCATAAAAATAATGCTCAATATATATGAAATATTAATAGAAAAAATTGTTGACATAAATGCATGCTACATAAATGCATGATATTGATCTTGCTATGAAAAATCAGAAATGATCAATAACTTAAAATTGGATAAATTTAAGACATTTATGATAGCATTTGTAGATTTCTTGGTGAAAAATACTTTTATAACCAATTTTGACGAGTATTGCAGCTCTAGAACTCATTTTCCAAACAAAAATAGATTACAAAAAGTCGACATTTTTCGTGCCTATCCCCCACCCAAATTTGATGAGCTAAAACCCGACATAACTCCGCCAATTTTGGGAATTGGGAGTTCATATTTAGGAATTGTCTAACTTTAACATAGTCCACACCTGTACATATATAAGGGGTGGGTGACATGGCCCCAAATTTTACTCCTAAGCACTAATCCTATAATATCCATTGATCAGCTTCGAGTATTACATTTTTGTAGATTTGTTTGTTTGAGATGAGTGGGAATGCTAGGTTTATTCAGTTGGAAGGATCTATTATTGGTGTGGTGCTTTGGTTATTGACTTAGTTATTAAAGATGCTAATAGGTTATTGCCGATGTTCAATGGTATTTTGTTGGTTTGTTTATTTTAATACTAATTGCTTCTAGGTTTGGTTTCTTGTTTTAATAGCATATCAACCTTCGTGGGCTATCAATGGCAAAACCATCGTTTTTCAACAGTACTGGTACTATTTAACCAATAAACTGGAGGATTAGGGGTTCATACCTTTCCTAAGGATATTAGTCTGAAAGTGAGCGTAATATCGCGACTGTAATTTAAAGACACCTATTACTATATATATATATATATATATATATATATATATATATATCTGTGTGTGTGTGTGTGTGTGTGTGTGTGTGTGTGTGTATTTGTGTTTGTTTATATCCGTGCCTGTGTGTTGTAGGCATGTTGTATGTGTGTATGAGAGATAGATGAAGGTAGTGCAATGTTAATATAAAGATGTCTATGAAGAAATCAAAGATAAGAGATACAAAGAGACAGCACAATCTGCACAAATACGACTGAGAAAAGCATTATTTAGGATTCCTTACCCCAAGAATAGGCCATGTATAATGTTATAATCTCGATAAGAGCAAAAATGATATGATTCAATTCAGAGAAAACATTAAAATGTGTAAGTTATGATCTTAACAAGAACAGAAAGAACGAAAATGAATACATTTATTCAAAAATCAAATAAACAATAACACGCAGTTACTTTGTACTTTTCTTTATATGTTTAGGAATTTTAAATTGTCTATGAAAATAGATCTTGAAAAATTCAACATAAATCATAAAATATAAAAATGTAATCTATACCGAAGTATGATAAACGTTAAGATACACCTACTTTCAAACCGGAAACTTTATTCGACGATGTACAATACAAAAGTAAATTGCTCTACTTTCAAAAAGCATTTATTTAATGATCAACAACAAACAACAAATGATAAACAATTATATTTTCTGAAAAGAAACTATATCAATGGTTTAAAAAGAGATGGCAAATATAAAAGCTTTCCAAATAAAAGCCTTTATTCAACACTCTACAGGCGTATGATAAAAGTAGCCATCACTGTAAAAAAAAAAACTCTATTTAGCAATAGACTTCACAAGTGTAAATAGTATTAGTTGAAAAAAGCTTTTATTTGATTATCTACAGACACATGATAAAGTATACACTTGCACCACCAAATGTATAAACAAAAAACGTAATCTAGTATTGTCTGCATAGTTATTATATCTCAATTGGTAGGCAAAAGTTAATGCAGCATTATACTTTGCACATGCGTCATAACAGTTGTCAATATATGGTATACTCATGTATGACAAATTTGCGGCTTGACTGTCTTGAAACATTTCGTAGTGTGACTTTACCTTGACCAAAAATTATCTGATTAGCGTAATTTTTTGATGAAAGATGAGTGACAATAAATTTTGGTAGATTATCGTACTGGGATGTCCTTCTAACTAATTAGAAGACAGATTAACATACACCTTATAACTATCAGTCATCTATTACAAAATTACTCGACAAAAGACGATGTAAACAACAGGTCAAAGAGAAGAGGGAAAAGAAAAAATGCTCGTGAGAACAGGTTGCTTGTTTTGTCAGAAATAACCCATTTTAACGTTGTTTTCTTCAAGACCATCCCATCCCATCAGAGAGGAGTTGTTCATTATTTAGATGAATGATCAATTAGTAGTAACAGTAGGTACAATAAGCAACTGTATACAACCCAAGAATTATGTACCAGGACAAGCAAAAAGTAAATAACAACTCCAGAGTAACCATTATTAAGCTAAACGCTTGCTTCTCAACGTTTTATCCGACGATCAGTTTTTATTCCAAGTCATATGCAGGGATGTTTAGATTGGTGCAATGATAGCATCGGTTGAAATAAAAGATATTGAAAAGAGTGTTCTTGTAAGTTTTTTTCTGCTGCATCAGACTGATGGCAGAATTTGAATATCCTAGCTGGATATCATTATATTCCAGAAGAGGTTCTATTTGGTGATTGATCGGTTACGGTATTGGGTAGATGCTCACACGACTGCAAGTCTTGAGATATTGCAAGGCAATTTCAACGGCTAACGATACCAGGAGTATGTCATTAACAAAAGGACGTACTTCGTTTTGATTATCACTGACTGACATCATGTCTCGTTTTCATGAATGACAATACCAACCACACTGAGCAATGTCTTCTTAAGGAATATCAGCGGTGTTACGTCACTGACCTTAAAGAAACCAGATATTATTGAACATATTAAATATTTTCAATGATATGTGCTTCTACGAGATACCCCCATCCCATTTAAACTCTTACGCCGCTACTCCAAAGAGAATGATTTAAGTTTAAACATTGATAAACAGCATGATGAGGTGTTTGGAATTTAATATTCGAGCAAATGGTGACTGTATATATTATTGATATCTTATTTTCAATGTACAGCAATCCCAGAAATGTGCGAGTATTTTTTTTATAATTGTCAATATTTCCAGTATACTGATAACCGCACATAAGCATACTTCTTTCTGACAACTGTGTGCCATAAATTCATTTTCTTGAAAGTTGCCATCAAAATAAACAGTTTCAGTATACTCAGCTACAGTTGTATTTAGTTTGTGTAAGAATTATAAAATACTATCTTGCGAGTCACATCATTTATGAATCTCGAAGAAAGAAATAGTAGTGCTTAACTTTTGAGCGGGTGTATACAAGGATACGACTATTTTCGAACAAGATCTTTTATTCAACAATCTACATGAAAATGGCAAAAGTAACAAGAACATTCAATGATTTACAGAGGCAGCAGAAAAGCAGAAAAGTTCATAGCCAAACAAAAGACTTTATTCAACAATCTATAGACATAACAAACTTAAACAGACATTTCTATTTTTAAACAACAGCCTTATTCAATGTACCAAGTAACTCCAAAATATATCGTGTAAATTGCTGTTCTTGCTATTCGCCATGTTGTATTTCCTTCTCTTTCCATCGATTTTATCGAATCCGTTATTTATTTTTATACAGGATATTTGATGAGTCAGCATCTAAAACACAATGTACTGAGAAAACTTTTTTTATTCTCTTACATTAACCCTTCTTGCAACTCGATTTTACAATGTTTGGGAACGCTTAGTGCTGCATTTCCCAGCAAAAACAAAACGGTCAAAAATTACTTAAAAAGATGTGTAAGAGTTATCATATGAACTCAACAAAAACAAGAATGTTTGCATCTCTTTTCGTGCCAATTCTTTTATTAAAGGCATAAATCCATCTCTTCTTCATCCAGTTATAGGTAGATAGTAAAGCAGTCCTTAGTAAGGTACCAATCGAGAAGGAAAACTTTAAATTTATACCAGCTGAACTTAAAAAATGATTTGTGTCACCTCTTATACTGTTGAGTAATACATATTTTAAAACTTATGAGCCACCATAGAGTGTGATAACTATCAAAACATCGAGTCTAAAATACAATGCTTCAAATGAAATGAAGTATGAAAATTGACAATATTTGCACATGGCATGTCACTAGGAATTCAACTATAGTCACGCACGACAGAGCAAAGGTTATTGATATAGATGTGTCCAACTTGACTAATGTCAAGTCAATGGCATATCGATTTGAATCAATATGCTTTGGGGTCTATTCTCAAGCCTTTTATTCTGAATGACTATCAGCCGTTCATAGAAATATCCCAAAACCTCTCAGTGAATACTGGAAGAATTATTTTCAATCTATTCTATTTTTTCTGAACTTACATTCCATGTGCATTCCAATGGCTTTAAACGATCAGCACTCTTAATTTCTGTCGAGTCCATTTGCCATTTGGTTGTTCATAAACAGAATTTGTATAAAATAATAATAATAATAATAATAATAATAATAATAATAATAATAATAATAATAATAATAATAATATCTATATTCATTCTCTGTTGAAAAACTAACTAAAGGAGAAACTATGTAGTGGAAGAATTTTAGAGTTATTGGTCACTTGTGATGATGGGTATGAAATCATAATATTTTACGTTCGGCAGAGGTGGAATGATGAGGACAAACTTTGGACATGTAACTTACGTTGTTTCTTCAAGCATTTCTCCCCTACTCTCCGACCGAGCATGAACTGCCTGATATCTTCCGACTGAAGCTTGAATCCCCCTCTGCTTATTTATCAATCTGGCCGTCTTCATTGCCCTTCTTGAATTTGTTGAGATTCTTTTGTTCTGATTTCTCGTTTCTCTATCTTCTCGGTCTCCGTGTTTTGTTAAATTTGATGCCCTTTATGAATAGTTTAGTGTGGATAGACTGTAGTGTAGTTGTTGGTATGTTTTAGCTATATCAGAAATTTATTACGTTCCTGCACATGGTGTTTGTTTCTTTTTATTACGCAAGGGTGCTTTTTTATGTTATTTCATTTTTCTTTAAGTACTTCTGACTCACAGAGCACTGTATATTTTGTTGGTTTGTATTCAGCTATTGCTTCTAAGTGGGTGGTGTCGAAGTTTTCATATTCTTCATTGTGAGGACCAGTTATATCGTACAGATTAATCGGTTTGCTTCTTAGATAAGAAAATTATTTTGAGAAAGTAAGTTAAGTCAAGTTTGACACAAAGCCGGAATTATTAGGCACTGTGGTCTCATCGTCTAACTGTGGTCTGATCGTCTAGCTCGCTAACCATTACATCAAACAAGATTTCCAACTAACCCATTATAATGATCAATATATATGCTGGTGAAATGAAATGTAATTTCATGATTATTACGAGGTGATTTAAGGCACTTAAGTTGGCATGACCTATTAACATACATCTGCTGTTTCCCATTAGCTTATTTATTTCATATTGAACGGCAGAAATTTAACATGGCTCCGATGGGTATAAGAACCTCATAGAGAACTAATAGTGTGCAATGATCATTTAACGTCATAATACAAGACGCAACATTTTAGGGCGGACCATTTGCCCGGTGATCTAGGTCATTGCCTTAAATATGTGAGTAACTTCATAGTATCTCTCTTTGCATAATCCATCCAGGGCATAGAATTGGTCAACTACAACCTCTACATAAATGTTAATTGCCCCACCAAGAAAAAGGAGTTATTGTTGTAGGGTTTTAAGGGTAAAAAAATAAGACAAACGACTGGTAACAATGTATACAAATGTATTGAACAAAAGGAGTAGAAATTTACAGCAAGAAAGTGGAGATTGCGTCCGACCAATACAGTTACGAGCTGACTCGCATTTGCTTCGTGTCAAGCCACAATTGTCCCTATTACTTATAGTAGCCGTCGACGCATTCCATTTATGTACATAGGTTATATCACCTATAACAGTTATCCTTTATCAGGTGTTGAGGCTCCAGTGCTGAAGGTATGGAGAATGTAGAGTATCTCTTAATTTTCATTACTCCCAGGTCCAATCTGACCCGGAGTTGTAGTAACTTTTAGAGTCCCAACTATGGGTAAAATAAATCTGTTTAGAAATTATTCACACTTGATAGTACTGTGAGCAAAAAAAAACTGTCATTTATTTATTATTAAAAATCGATCAATCAATAGCAAATCATAATTTAGCTTCTAACGAAATATAATCCTGTTTGAATGGTAATGTCTCAATTGAAAAGTGAAAGGAAGTACGGTAGCCTACTTCGTACGTGCGGGATAACAGTTTCCAATACACGGTATTCTCATGTATGAAAAATCCACGTTTAACACTGTCTTCAGAGAACAGTGTAGAGCGATTCTACCTTGACAGCGCACAGTTTTATCTCATTTAAAGTCAAGAATAGCGTGATGCCATAATGAAGAATTAATAAGAATTAACCCTGGTCTATTATTAAGATGCATTGTTCTAAGTTGTTATGTAGACAAATTGGAAGATTTCCCAACATAAGTAGAGGCAGTAATCAATTGTCTTGTACAAAAGCACATGATCATGATGTAAAGAATAGGCCGAAAAGTTGAAAATAACGAACTACTATTACTTGTAAGAATACGTTGCCAGTAAAGAACTCATTTCAAAAAGTCGTTTCCATCGAGACCAATGGCATATCAACTTCTGAATAGCTCTGAGCAAAAAAGGGTAAACGTCAATGGTCTTCTTTCAAGATATCCTATCATTCACAAATATATATTCAGGAATTCTACAGTGGCGCAATTAGTTAGGACATCCTCTTGGAAGAAGGCACACCGGTTCAACAACGAAGGTCAGTTCTTATTATATGTAATTGATTGCAGGACTCGAATATGACGTACTTGGTTAGCTGCATATGATCAGTTTGATATCCAGTCGTTATGTTGTATTTATAATGTCATATTCTGTTTAGTATATAAATAGATTTTCAAAATTTCTCGAATGTATTCTGATTTTTTCTTGCGTAATGCAGTGCAATCTTAGATAGAACCTCTCCCACAGAAACGAGCACAAGAAAACATAGTGAGTCAATCTACCCTCACGCTTCACCAAACTAAATTACTGTCCGTCCAAAATTTTAAAGAATTATTAGAACTTATAAACTGGAAAATAAAAATAACTCTTGAGGTTTAGAAATCCATACCGAGATATGGTTAATCAACGGGTTCTGAATTACCGAAATGTGAAAGGGTAATTTTAGGTGTTTAAAGGACTGGTTAATGAAAATGATTCTTAATCTCTAAAATAGGTAGTAATTAAAATGAATGTGGTTTTCAGTGTGTGGAATTGTTTTCAGTCGGGTTTCTATTTTTTAGACAGAATCTTTGTTGTTTCTAATTATGATAACCCACCACTCCTTTATATTTGATCAAAATGAGTTTCTTTTCCTTCAAACCTGGGCTTTACCACTCTAACTGCAAGCAATAGATGCCCGTGGTAACATTGGCAGAAATTCAATGTTGACAACACTAATTCAGTCTCATCAAACATGTGCCAAATCTTTCCTTCGATAAATTTCTATTTTGGTTGCATTTTACCCTGTTTGTCTCTATGTAACAATTGTCCGTGTTCTTTTACATTTATATAAAATGTTTATTTTTTAAATCATCAGTCAATAATCTGTCCACAAATGATGGGTTATGCTCACAAAATGCAGATGTCGATTGTGGCTTCTTTCAAATCATTGGGAATCTATTTTTCCAGTTTAGGCACCTTTCCAAGTTGTTACAGGTGACGATTAAACCGCTGAATGACCCGAATTCGGTGCCTAGACTTATTGTTCAACCGTAACGATATTATCTTTATTGAATTCAAACAAAAGCATGTTATCTTTAAGTTCAACTGGAAACTTACTTAAGCTGAAGTTAGAGTTTCTAAACATTCCTATTCATCTTCGAAAACATTTAGTTTAAATAATTTCAGAAATGGTATGAATATTTTGAGTTGCTTCTAAAGCGTTATTGCATGTCTTAACCTGAGATTATGCTTTATTTGGTGGGGAGTCTTAAAGGGGGGAGGGATATGCTCTGCATATATACAAATAGGGCCCCCAATTTTCCGTTTCAGTTTTTTTTCCTAATTCCGGTTCCACTTGGTAAATTTGCGTTTTGTATATTCCATTTTACCATTTCTATAATATTATATGTGAATCTTGCGATAAGATATGCTTTAATTATTATAAAAACATAAACACAATTCATAGTTTTATTACATTTAAAGGAACAGAAAATTGCTACAAATTATTAGAAATTTAAAATCCACGTCCAAAAATAGAATTATATGTAAAAATAAAAATGTAACACTTCATCAAAGTTGAAATTGTCTGTTTAAGTTGAAATTACTTATTTTGTCAAATTAGTTTTTGATTTGATATGATTTTTTATTGTTTCAACCCATCAGGAAATTGCTCTACTTTGGCTTTCGCATAAATCCTAGATACTTGGGTCCTTTTTTTTAGAGGAGAACCTCTAAGTTTTGATGCTGAGGATGATTCAATATTTTGATTTGATTCAGCCAACTCGGAAATTTGCTACTTATTCACCCAACTGATTTTTACAAATAAATAAAATATGAAAAAATAATCATTGATAGTTAAGGTTATTAAAGGATTTTAGTTCAATTTGTATTTGTTTTACAATGGTGATGATGATGCAATTATGAATTCTTTTGTGACAGCAAGCCAATCGTTTCATAAAATGGTGTTAGGAATTTTTTTTTCGTTATTTCAAAATTGTATGGTCACGTTATAGCTTTTACTTTTCTTTCATCATATTAAAAAACAAGGTTACAAATTGATTAGAATCTTTTACTTGTAAATTTTGTGAAAATTAAACGAGCATTGAGGAAATGAATTGTCATACTGTTTGATCTTCGTAGCTCCCCCTTCCTATTTCTACATGCAAACTATTGTCTAGTTCCATTTTAGCAATGGTACTATAACCGATTTTTATCTGCTTTGCTAGATTACAGTTTCTTAGAAACAATTTAAAGTATTTGAAAATAGTCATGTCAAATATATTACGTAAAAACTTATATTCTGAATTCATTTTCCGATCTTAAAAGGAAAAACAACTAATATTTGTAAAATCATATTTCAAGAAAATAAGTAGTTTATGTTATGTTCAATTTAATGAAATGTTTAGCAATAAGATCGAATGAGTTTTGAAAGAATTAAAACAAAAAAATTGAAAAAAATCAGTCGATTAATTTCTTATTTCTTATTGTAAATAACATTAAAAATCCCAGATTCTGTTTCCGATTAACGAATCCGCAATTCTGTCCGCGATTCTGTAATCGCGGAAAATTGACCCCCCCCCCCATACAAGCTTTTGGCTTAATCAGTTCAGTCTAGTTTCAGT
>CM042146.1:40816811-40934311 GCA_023376005.1 Doryteuthis pealeii | reverse complement strand
TAACGCAAACGAAAATATCAAAATCGCTATGTGTATAGGCACCATATTCTCCTTGACCAAATCAACAGGGGTTTGATGCTCTGAATATTTGCTTACTGCAGTCTTTATCAAAATTTACTCCAATGTGTCATATCATTTTATTGTGGAAAGAGAGCACTTCAAATTGAATTCTGTCTATTAGAAGTACAGATTTTCAAATGCGACAGTCGATTTATATTGTATGATACAATTGAAATCAATAATACGTTAAACGTACTAAATAAATAAAGATATTTTTTTAAATGTCGTACAGATCAATGTTCATACAGTAAGCAAATCATACTTTGCTTCTAGTGTATGTGTGTGTGTGTGTATGCATGTGTCAATTATGGATGTGTTTCTTTGTGTGTGCAGGTGGTTATACATGGATCTATTTATAATAAAATAAATTTGATACGTGAAATGTTGCAAAAGATTGCTGAAATTTTCATGAATGTTACATATGACACGATGAGTTGTGGGTGAAAAACAAGTAATTTGCGTCCGTATCATTCTTATCAACAAGTGTTTTTCCTCATCATAGATCATCCCTTCTTATCAAGGAAGAGGGATCATTCGGTGTGTCGTACTCAATTACACTCAATATAGCGCCAACCACAGCACCATCTCAAAGAGTGAAATGCCTATTGTATAAAAGGTTTACGAGTAAAATGTATTCGGAAAATATCGTTTTGCTGGACCCCATTCAAAAAGTAGCAATAGACGCCTATATATACAACACAGATATTAAAGAAGTAATGGATGTTCAGTTATTATTGAAAACTAGAATAGGCGAAAATAGTGAGAAAAAGATTGAAAGATTTGATTGCCTGAAATGTCGGAGAAGACAAATCTTAATTAAATTATAAGTTTGATTAAATTTGCTCAGACAATATTTTGACCCCAGCTTCAGTAATGATGGAAATTTGTAAAGGAATTATTGATCAACTTCAGACCAGATTTTATATATGACAACAAATACGTTTATTCTAGGTCATTCTTTTTTTTCAACAATTTTCTTGAACCTTTGAACATACAAACACAGACAATCACATTATATATATATATAGAGAGAGAGAGACAGAGACAGAGACAGAGAGAGACAGAGAGAAAGAGAGAAAGAGAGAGAGAGAGAGAGAAAGAGAGAGAGAGACTCAATATATACACATACATATATCTGTGTGTGCGTGGAAAAGGAAGAAAACACAGGTATATATATATATATATATATATATATATATATATATATATATATATATATATATATATATATATAGTTGTCAACAGCAAGAACTCATCCCCAGCAACTACTCGTCTTAACGAAATCAATGTGATGTATGAATTCAAATGTCCCATAGGATACTGCCTCTCCAAAATTGAAAGAACGTACATTGGTCACACTACAACGATTTTGTCACGCTGGTTAACTCTACATTTAATTCATACAGGTTCGATCATGCAACACTTAAAATCACATTCCTGTCTCCTCTTAAATTACCGAAAATTCTAACTAAAAACACATACATACTGCACAAAGAAAAAAACAAAAACTTCAAATACTCGAAGCCCTATACATTAAACCAAAAAACAAAAAGACAACCTTAAACAAGATCAACTTCGAATCCAGCCAAAACAATTCTCCTCCCCCCCACTCCCGATATCATTTCTTATAAACTTATGAGTCCCTCCTCCTACTTATTCATATTGCTTCTCTGTTTGTTTAAAAAGAATCAAGAAAACATCTCAGCACTTTACACCTGATGATGGCACTAAGTAGTGCCAAAAGTACTAGTGTAAGAACCTTTGGTGGATTCACTTGAAAAAGATGACAAGTGGAAAGGATAGACAGGAAATATCTGTCGCGTTCAACAAAACATGCATAAAGGAAAAAATGCTGCCAATATATATATATATATATATATATATATGTGTGTGTGTGTGTACGAGAGAGAGAGAGAGAGAGAGAGAGAGAGAAGGACTCCAGTGTCGATTTCGATATATGAGGACCAAACCGTACAATTAAAGGACTACCTGCATATGTGATTTGATTATAGTTGTGAATACCTTTGTAAGACCAGCTACACTTTTTCAATAATCTTATAATAGAAAACAATGCATGAACTTACTACAGTTTCTCTCGACCAACATTCCTTGGGTTTTGAATTCAGAATTTTACTGCACTTAAACAGATCGCTCTAACACTGTTAAAGATCCCAGTTTCCGCTACTATTTACTTATTGTTAAGTATCTGGCCGCCATCCCTGGCCAGTTGTAAAGAACTTAAAGTAAATAAGTAAGTAAGTCCTGAGTTATAGAATCCTTTGGTAAGTGAATAAGTAGTGAAATAGAATCCTCTGGTAAGTGATTAAGTCCTGTGATATAGAATCCTATGGTCCGTCGTCCAAGAAGATCCAAGTAGTAATGCTTAGGTATGACCAGAAAAGGCCAGTATAAATAATAATATCAGCAGCAGAATACTGCCAGTGGTTGGTTAATAGGTTGGTCACATGATTCTCACCAAGTTTAGAAATAAGAGTAGGCATCTAAGACACACCTTATATATAGAAAAGTCAACGCCTATAAATAGACGAAAAGAAGAATTTTGGTCTTTATTGGCGTGCAGTGAAACGCAAACCGCCTCGTCCGAGAGTCGAGCTCTGTCATCAGATCCATGTCTCTATAACGATAACCGTTACACATCACGTATTTGCTGGACGGTCCGCACTGGCATATCTATGTACTAGTTTCCACAGGTTGACGTCGGTTATGAGTTCGTCCTTGTTTCTCTATCACTGCCCAGCTTGTCTTGTTCGACTCACACGGATGATTTGTGTGATAGAGGGCAAATAGCCGTACAGCGGCTTCCTTGTGTGGTGTTTTTTCCACGATTTGTTCAGGTTCGCACGCAGCATTCTAGTGCAGCTCCCATCTAACTTATTCTCAAGGTGCTTCGTTAGCTGTCTGTGGATGAGATATTACTACCTAGATACATAAATTATTCTACTGACTTTAAAGGCTGCACAAGCCGAATCCATGCTACATAGCCTGGAGAAGGCAACACGGAACACTGACTTTAATGAGAACGATAAAACTGAGTTCTCATTAAAGTCAGTGTTCCGTGTTGCCTTCTCCAGGCTATGTAGCATGGATTCGGCTTGTGCAGATATATCCGCAAGAAGTAGCAGATCATCTGCATAGTTGGCATCCGTAATAGTCTGCAAGGGGTATCGTCTGCTTCTTGTCTTTTATGGCCTTTTTTCAGGGTATCTAATCATGTTCGAAGTACATAGTCTAGGCATATATAAGGTGTCAACATTTTCTTCTTGAAGGACTCCAGCGACTGTCACTATCATGTGAACGTACCATTACTTTAGTATCTTTGTAGAGCATCATTATAGCGGTAACTGCTTCTTTGGAGAGACCGTAACCTAGTAGTATTTGCTCCCTTTTCTCATCTGTGCATGCTGTCAAATGCTTTCGAGAAATCTACAAATAGTAGGGTTGCCTCAAGATTATTTGCTCGAACCCCTTCTATGATTCCACAAATAATCAGGATCTGAGAAGTTGTGGATCGATTTCTGCAGAATTTGTTTTGTTTTTCCTAAGAATTTCCCCTATTTCGGGTCGGATTAAAAAGAGGGGCATTATATATCCTAGGAATGCTGGTCGAGAGAAACCATCTAAGAGTTAAGCCTCTGTAGTTCTTAGCGATTCCAAGGTAGCCTTTTGGGGAGAATTGGTAGGATGCAGCCTTTCATCCATTTAACTATTTTATTTTGTCCATATACTGCATTGCATATGTCATTGAATTTCCTCATTTTCCATATTTCAGGGGGTATTTCGTAAATGATATAAAAATAAACACATAAATTGAAAAAATTCCCTGAATGAAAAACTAATTGAGATGTTGCTGGGTATTGTTGCTGTTTGTCCACGTGCAACTTCTTTTGATCTGGAGCAATTTTTCACTTTTTTGTGCTGTATCAGTAATTGAATTAATTGCACTATTTTATTTATTTTATTTTTTTTGTTTGGGCCCGACCAAACCGATGTCTGATAGACCTTTACAAAGTGATTTAAATCCTCTTGATTCCACCTCTGTCGGTAGGAACGATGCTTTCCAACCGTTGGTTCGACATTGTGCCGGTAGTTAGTCATACTTTGACTTCTTCCTTTCATGTGCTTCAACGATATATTCCTACACTGGTACAGTCAACTCCCATATTACAATAGTTTTTAATTTGTTCGAGAAGAATATTAAGTCTGGCGCAAGGCTGTTTTTACTCTACGATCTGGATATATTAATCTTGACTGTCAACTCTAAACTCACAGTCGTTATTTAATAGTTAATAGCTCCCTCTATGGCTCCGTGCTTTCAGATATCTGATGAAAGTATTAAGAGAATAAACCAAATGTAAATGAAAAACATCATAGTTACATCGTTTTCTTATACACTTGCATTGTAACAGCCTTCAAAACTAACCGTCAAACCGATATATATATATATATATATATATATATATATATATATATATATATATATATATATATATATATATATATATATATATATATATATATACTTTTTACTCATAATTTTACCCTCGCACTTTCTACCATTTCACCGGTCGTCATCTGAGGATTGCAGGTTGTAGTGTGTTATGTTTTTATCATCTCATTTGAATTCATTCATTCATTTATTTGTGGCTCTTTCAAATTAGGACTGTCAATTATTATATTCTTGAGGGGTGCTAAAATTAGTGAGCTAGTGATTGAAAATGTTTTAAAGTTATTAATTTTTACTGATTAAATGATATAATTTAATAACTAAATAGTCATCGATTTCTGGAAGTATTTTCAGGAAGTATAAAATATATTCTAAGACCCGTCAAGTTTATATATCATAAAGATTCCATATGCAAAAATTTAATTTAATACCTTTTCAAAAATTATTATTTTGTGATTTATTACTTTGTTAAAAGAAAATCTTATGTTTTTGGAGAACTGAAAAAAACTCTTGAAAATGTTTCAAACCAAGTGGTACTTTTTAAAAAATACAATTGTAAATGTAAACTAGAAACATTGTATTACGACACTGTTTACATTTTTAATTCTTAGATTCTTTTTATCGTGTGGACATAATTGTATACCTTAGATTTTATTTATTTTTAAGATACAATTGTACTTATTAGCTTCTTTTTATTGTACGTACTTATAATGTTACATTTTTAGCGAGTAAAAAAGAATCTTTAAACGAATACGTCAATTTTTAATCAGTGTAACTCAAGAGCTTTTCAAAAAGAAATAAACTATTTATAGGATAAACCTTTTTTCAAATTGATACGCGAAATCTTCTACCTACAGAACAAGGGCACATTTTTTATTCTTATGTTCTTTTTATTTACATTTTTTTCGAGTAAAAAAGAAAAAGAAACGAATACATTTTTGTCTCTGTAACATAAGCAATTAAGACCTAACCTTTAGAAAAAATAGAATTATGTTTCAAACCACTCACGAATTTAGAGTTACATTGCTTAAAATAATATCTTAAATTTAAAAAAAAATGAAATCATAAATAAGTCAATGTTATAATACACGAATCTTTACTTTCTTTTGTTGTTAAGATTAATTCTAATTTATGTAGCTCAATAACTATTTCTTTTAAGAAAATATATTTAGAGAATAAACGAATACTGGATTTTTCAACCAACAAATAGCAACATTTCTAATTCTTAACTCCTTTCTAAAAACGAATACATTTTTTCACTGTAAATAAACAGGTAATTAAGAACTGAATTTAATTTTTTCATATAAGGATTTATTTAAAAAATATATATATTCGTTTAGTAAGTCAAACTTAAAAAAGAAATAAACTATTCATAGAATAAATGAATAATTGAATAAATAATAATTGAATTGTCCATCTGCAAATAAGGAAATGTTTATTTCTCTTTTCATTTTATTGTTAAATGTCTAGGGATAAAAAAGAAAATGATTTAAACGAATACACTTTTTATCACTTTAACTCAGCAATAAGAACTAAATTTAAATTTTTGTCATATGTATAAAAACATTTTGAGAAGAAAAAGTTTATACATATATATTCGTTGAATGAAATATTTTTTCATTTGTCTCATGAAGAGTATCAAACTTGTTTCTTACACTAGTATAATAGTGACTGCATATATATATATATATATATATATATATATATATATATATATATATCATTATGTCATTATACTTAAGCTGAGAGCACATGATAAAATATGGTGATACAATTAAGAAAAATATTGTATTTAAAAATACAATATTTTTTTTGAATTAGTTCAAAAAATTTTTTTTTCTGACTCAACTGGCCTATTTTTCTTGTCTTAAAAATTTAATGGAGAATTTTAAACGTCTGGAATTATCAATGTCTAAGATGATATTCACGCCATAAATCAAGTTCTATTCAATCCATCCAAAAATATTAGTTTGTAATGCGCAATTTTGCGCAACATATTCTTCGAGATTGTTATGTATTTTAAAAATGATTACTAACGATAGTACTTTTTAATTACTGAAGACTAAAAGGACATAAGGTATCCCCCACATTTTTTTCAAATATCCCGATTTTTAGTCTGTGCTTGAACAAATTATCAGTGCATGTATCCTTGTGTTGTTTTTATTTTTTCCCTTATGTTTTAGCTATGCCATATTACTTTTGTTGTAAGAAATGTTCACACATCTAATGCCAACTGTCTCTTTGGCTGATTGAGAGCATTACACCACCCAGATAAACACCTTCCGCCACCTCCCGGTCATAAACACAACCACTTCCTAAAAAGATGAGATGAACTGACACCCGATATCTTCACAAGGGTCACAAGAAAAAAATATAAAAAGCCTCATGAATTATCTGTGTACCATTTTCAATAAACTTAGCGGTCTGATGAAACTCATACGTATATTCAATTACCTGTGGGCAAAAATGGATCTATAACCGTCAAATAGCCGAATTATAAGCCCTTTTCTTTATATATATATATATATATATATATATATATATATATATATATATCGGCTCGTTGGAGAAAGTTCTGTTTTGTGTCATGGACTCATCTTACAATTCTTTTACAAGTTGACAGAACTTTCTTAAAAGGAATTTGCATATTTACTTTGGTAATATAAGAATTATTGAATGTTGGAAAACTTTGCAATTCATTTTAAAATATTTCATATTTATTCAAATCATTAGAATTTTAAAATACATTCATGTGTATATTATATTAGGTAATCTGTTCTTTGTATTAGTTGGTTTGTGTAAAAATAAAACTATTTTAAATGTACAATGATTTATTTATTTTAGTATTTTTTTTTTTCAACTAGAAAATTCCGACAAGGAGTGACAGCGTTATAAAATATATTTGGCGACGAATATGTTAACCATGAAATTGAGATTTAGATTGTCTTTCCTCGCAATTAATATAGATTTGTGAAAAAAATGACATAAATACATTCATAAATACATGCATTTGTGTGTGTTTCGTATGTGTTCACATTGATTCACTTATCAGGCACATGATCAGAGGTTTTTGGCGACAACACGACGACGAAATGATATTATATATAAGGAAAACTAGTTTCCATCCAAGAGAAGCACTAATTCAATCATTTAACATCGCTCATTTCGAGACAAGCCAAATTACTACCCATCCCAAAACCCACTTTCATTTATAGAAATGTGCCTTTTTATTCTCTCTTTTCTCGTTCTATCTTGTTTTTTCACCGTCAAATCTCTCTCTCTCTTTCTCTCTCATATTATATATATATATATATATATATATATATATATATATATATATATAGGGTAAACTATAGACACGTGTTTCGAGGTATCACCTCTCATCAGTATAGTTATACGATTTTTAGCAGCTGCCTCTGGCTGGGTTCGAGACCCGAACGAACTTACGCTCGCCAAGCCTCTTACCCACACATCCACAGTCAGTCGCCAAGTATAGCAGGCTATTTAATCGCTATATTTCTAAGGGGAAATGACCTTCACCTATATATATATATATATATATATATATATATATATATATATATAAGACTAAGTTTTTGGTATGTACGTGTCGACGTATAAGTTCAAAACGGGAGGTTACTCTGATTCGAAATCTTGCATACATATTAATATCCTTCTAACTAAGAAACACTGATTTTTACTGATTAAGGGATACTGATTAAGGGATATAATTAATTAATTAAGCCGAAATCACATAATTTGCGAAACTTTCCGTATACCAACTCCTGCTGATGATAAAATATTGTCCGCTGCCTGACTTTTTGTTAAAGCGATTACCGGCAATAAAAATTCAATTTTAGTGAATAAATTTCGCAGTCTTAAGCCGTTCAGCTCGGAATTCATCGCTTATTTATAGGCCAATCTTAGAAATATCAATATTGTTGGAAAGAAGAGAAAATAATCTTTTTCACTATATAATTTGTATGAGTCTTTATCCATTGAATTATTTTTATAGCGAGTTAGAAAAAAATATTTTGCGTCGGACAGCAAAAGTATGTTTTAACGAAAAATCAAATCTTATTCATATCGCAATCTTTTTATTCCTGTCTTTAAAATATCAATTTAATTAGAAATGAAATGAAATGATCTATCTTACAAACATTTTTTTTTTAATCAGTATTTAATTTAAAGAGTTTTAGAAAAAAAAGAAGCCTTTTATAAAAATAGGTAGTTAAATTAGATAACTACTTATTTCGTAAATAAGTCAACATAATAACAATAACAAAATAAATACGATGTAGTTAACTCAACTTTGTTTTGAATCAGTATTTAATTTTTTACGTATATACAAAAGAGTTTTAGAAAAAAAGCCTTTTACAAAATAAGTAGTTAAATTATATAACGAAATTATAAGAAAGGAAAAACAGATATAAAATATGATTCTCTTGTAGAGAATGATTATCTTTAATTAAAAATGCTTGGATGGGTAAAACTCTCATAGAAAACCGATGGGTGTACACTCTAAAATATAAGATGATGGTAAGAATAAGCTAGACTTGTCGCAAAATGCTACTCACAAATATATGGGGAAGATTATAAATATACTTTTGAACCTACGATGAAGGGGACGAACTTCAGACATGTCGATACCGGCTTACCTGAGCTGGAACACGTGAAACTCAGAGACGTTTACTCTTTTTATCTTTGAAATATCGTGATATTGCTTTGTATTCCCGTACAGAAAAAAATTAAACAATTTTTAGCGATCAATTTCAATTACAATTATGCATGAGCGTGTGTCTATAGTGTATAGTCATATAGTCAGGGACCGAGTGATCAGTAACTAAACCGATATCACTATTAGAATTATCTGATGTGGAGGGAGGATAGAGGAAGAATAAAATTTACGAATACAACCAGAACAAAGCAAACCGATATAACTTCAGATGGAGATCATAATTTGTAGGATCTATCATACCTAAAACTTTTCTCTATTAAAAGAAAAAGTTACACAAATCAGCCTGGTTTTAAAGTTGCTTGTATGAACTTGTACGGTAACACGATTTGTTTATCTATTACTGGTTGCCAAAAATCGGTTAAAATCTTGTAGGCTTAACGGAAGTCTCTCATTTTTTTTTAACAACCCTAGTATATTTGAACACACATATACACACACACACACACACACGCACACAAACATGAATATATATGTAGCTAGTGCGTATTATGCAAATACATGAGTTTGCCTATATTACTATTTTGTTACTTGCCTATTAAATTTGTTTAGTTGAACATTACTAACTAAATTCAGATTGATACATACGGACAATTAGCCGAACAAAAGATATGGGTTGATTGGATAGATGTTACCATCTTTTCTTAATTTGGCAAAAGAAGAAAAAAAAAACAGACAGAGAAAGATTTTCCAAAGTGTAAATAGCGACTTCAAGAAGTCATCATTCGACAAACCTTTTTTATTTGGTCATTAACAATAGTAACATTTTCTTTGATTTCTACTACAATTTATTATTCATCTCTCTGTATGACACATACACACACACCACACACACACACACACACACACCTGTAGACAAAGCGAGATGAACAGTAGTATAGATATGTTAATTCTATTTATAAATACATGCTTGAATATGATTAGAAAGAGAGAAAGAGGGTGGGAGGGGAAAGGAGATAGAGCAAGGGAAGGTTGATTTATATAATTAAAAATATTTTTATTGCAAATATGTAGAACGAGTTGGCGAGCAGCAGAAAGCAAGAGGAAAGATGAAAACAAAATCAAAAAAAAAAAAAAAAGAGAAAAATAGAGAGAGGGAGAGAGGTGTGGGGAGAGAGAGGGGGAATGGTTGTAAATTAGAGGACAAAATGATATGAAAACAGAAACTTAGAGAAAGTAGGAAACAAATAGAAGAGTAGTAGAAAGAGGGAAAGAGAATGATGGAAAGAAAGAAAAGAGAGGCAGATTACTAGAGTGAACAAGAAAGAAATATATATATATATATATATATATATATATATATATATATATATATATATTGAGAGAGTGAGAGAGAGATATAAAAAGTGAGACAAATCAAGAGAGAGAGAGAGAGAGAGGAGAGAGAGAGAGAGAGGGGAATACCCGCACAGAAAGAGAAGACGAAACACATAATATGTATCTTACAAGTACAAATTGATTCTCTTCACACGCCCCCACCTCAACTGATTGAACGAAATTCAACACCCTGAATCTGTGCGTACATTCAATGTCTGTCCAACGGATTTGTGCTCAGCTTGGGACAAGTCAGGACCTTGAAACATGACACCTGATCAAATCATACAGGAAATCCATTACTCCCCGAAAATCAATAACAGCTCAGTGACCGACAACTAGCTTATTTCGTGTGCGCCGGAACTTCGTCCCAACCTTTTGCAGTGAATGCCGGCCTCATGATGGACCGTGTCAAACGCCTGGAAATAAGACCATGTACTGATGGTTAACCTGAGATAGCATTTTGGCAACCAGTAATAGACAAACATATCGTGTAACCGTTCAAGGTCATAGAGCTAACTTTAAAACCAGGATGATTTGCGTAATTTTTTCGTTTGGTAGAAAAAAAATCAGTTTTGACGCAGCCCACAACTTATCATCTCCATCTGAAGATAGATCAATTTGCTTTGTTCTGATTGTATTCGTGGAGGCTGGAGCATTTCTACTTGTGCTGTGTTCAGGCGACAACGCAGTCAGCATAGAGCTGGTGAATGTAAATTTTAGCTGCTCGGACAACTCTAGTGCATCTATATGTATGAGTGTATAAGAGAACGTCGCTTACTTCTCTAGCGGTGTCCAGTATGTCTTGCTCATCATCTAGATGGTTTATGAGATGGAAGAGAGGTTACCGTATAGCTGTTGTTGTGCACAGTGTTGCTTCCATGATTTGTTTCAAACAGTAGGCAACATCCTTGTGTCGTTCCCAGCTTTTTCTCTGAGTGTTTCGTTAAACTTTAAGTGGTGTAGCCATACAGTAGTACTGACATGGCTACTACTTGGGAGAATTTCTGACCCATGATATATTGCAAAAGCAACCAGCGCCGACTTATCAGACAGAATAGTGCCACTACTCAACGCGCGTCTGTCACGCTATGCCCACTAACCAGATTTAAGTGCTCTTAAGCAAATAATACATTGACTACTGGATGCGAACAGATTCAATGACCAATTAAAGCTTGTAGCTCTAACTCCTCCGCTGAGAAATTCGCTCGACAAATCTAGTTTCAAATCGCCACCGTGAAGATCTGATGTAAATAATACACTATTTAATACAAAATCTTACCCTGCCCCACCCCTAATCCAATGAGTTAATCAAACATTCCTTTCTAGCAGTCCTATTATTTCAACAGATTTCCTAGTTCACGCAACAAAGTCGGACACCCTTAAGCGCATTGTCACTACCACTATGCGTGGTCAGGCGAGTTGACTTAAGACGGTCATCCAGCATCTCCTGAAGATCCGCAAGCACCACTATGACGTGCCTTCTGACATATCCCACATCACGTTCTAGCTATCATACTTGCAGCATACCATTTTAGCCTCTATACCTGACTCTTATATGGATACTGCTTTCCTATGCGTTTCATTATCCTATCCACTTAAACCCTCTGGAAGCACCGACGGCGGTCCCAGGATTTGCGTCCGTCACTCGAAATACTCGAGTATCATGCATATCCTCGGCCACGTAAGACATTTGCCGTAGGAGTATACGAGTACAAGATTCAAGGCTAACATTAACAGAACTTAACATGTTCTATGTTCCATGGCCATTAGCGGAAGCTAATCGGGCGTTGCTTGGCTAGTAGAGCTCAAGGTTCGACCAGTTGTATCAGCTATGACATGCTCATCACCTTAATAGCAAATTATCCAGCCCGTCTCGGAAAAGAACATGGACACTTTGCAGAGAGTCAACTCCTGGTAATACTTATATCGTGATTTCTCTGTCCTAAGATTAATGTATCTTGGAACTAGGTACTGAACTACAACTTATCCCTGAGACTCTTCAACTTTCTCACAATAGTTCTCTTCTCAGATTACAACTCTATGACTCGGTTGGGGTACGACGTTGTGTGCGATTTGCGGCAAGAGCAATCCATCTCTGCCTCGCGGACAACCTTACTGCCTTGGCACTTGTAGCGAAATTTTGAACCTAAACAGCGGTTCTGACCTAAAATTTGTCGAATCCAACTTGGACGAATTTCCAATTTCACTATTGCTTTATTCTGCGGACAATTTGATCATTTTTCAATATTCACCATACATGATGCCCATTCTTTGTAAGCGTAATCTTCCTACTGCATTGAGACTCTATGCACTCCAGCTTGAGTCCATGTGTTTAATTCGAGAATGTCTTAACTACCCGTAAAGTTTCATCTCATCACCATTCTGATAGTTCGACGACCGCCTGACATGAAGAATTACACTGATGATCTCAAATCATTCTTCGAACTTAAACACCAAAGGCCGAGAAAATCGACACTCCAAATCGTTACTTCATGCTGCATCCTTCCATTTTGCATTCTTTCTTAATTTGCCTTCGCCCTTCGTTCTCCGCGCTTCGAGAAGTGCACAACATTACTATCTTGTCTTGACAGTATCCTCCAATTGAAATATCAATCAACGTATAACGATATCTCTAACAATACATTTAAACACTTTATCCGATATACCAAAACTATGCGAAAAACCCATGCCCAATACTTCACTTTCTTTAACTCACTATTTTCTAGAAATCGCCCTAAACTCCTCCCCTTCTCCTCATCGCCTTTACACTTCAGATACACAGTATCGTAAACACATCGTTCGACCAAGTCATACTGCCTCGCTGCTCACACATCTCGAATAGACGCTCGAGACACACAAACTGACACACACAGACACAACTCGCAACATCTAGACGATCATTAACTCACACTACCTACCTACTATGATCTTATATCACTACTATACTATATCGATATATATCTATATATCACCAGATGGTTCTAAAAGGATGAGGACAACTCCTCGGCCGCCCTCCATCACCATATAAAAGCTACTCCTAACCTTTGTGGCGTCGAGCGTTTGCACAGGCTAAGCTTCCTCTGGGCACATGATTTTAAGTGGACAAGAAAAGCAAATACGATACTTGTAGAGTCTAGCTGCATACTATTCGTAAGCCCGTATTATATGTGGCGAGATGTGTCTATTAGTAAGTTCACTCAATGGGATAATCCTACAACAAAAAGTTATGGAGGGATCGACTACCAATTTTAATAGGTATACATAACAATGAAAATAGATGAGATCTTCTACGATTATCATTGATTAGACAATGTATAAAATTGCGTAGTTTCTTATCAAGCGTCTCATATGCATCATGAAACCCTAAATTCTTTGAGCCTGAATTAGGTCAAGAGGTCCAGTAGACCAAAAAAATAACTTATATTCAAGGTCTACTTTTAGGCCCGATCTGGTCGTGGGGTCCACGGGCACAAAAAACTACTGTTAGACACGGGGCGAACACGGCAGCCTTCTATCATCAGCCATCAATGACGGAGCACGCAGACGACGGTTACCCACAGCAGTGGTAGCGATATCCAGCCAGCCTGAGTAGCGACTAAGGCGTCGCTCTGGTGGTACTGCATATTCTCACAATATCTTTACCCCCACTACACAAATACGCTAGCTCTCACACCGAAAATCACGATCTTTTGAACTCACTCACCTGTTGCTGGAAAGCGAAGATGTAATCCGCCCCTCTCCCCACTATACAATAAGACCTTGAATACCACGCCACACACGACTATACAGACAACACTACACACACACCACGCGCACCTGCGCCACAATCAATACAGCACCCAACTACACCACACACACAACACAATATAATATTAACGGATAGTAGACGATATATATCACTAACGTAAATACAGTATACTACTGATACAACCTATTGTAGTAATATCTATACAGCTCCTTCTTGTACATACACGAGATGACTTTTCCTCAATTTACGCTTACATTTAACCTATATGGACGCCAATCATTTAGTTTCATAACTAATCTAACAAAATATTAGGGTCACTGCAACGTCTAAGATAAGACATAACTCTCCACACAAATCTGTCGGGTCTCTGTCGCCAATCTGTCAACGAACAACATTGTTTGTCTACTTTCAGACCCTCACTATTCACTCAACGATACATCAGTATACCGCCGTACGCGCTAAGACATCATTATCAACACTTATGAGCCACAAATTAGTTATAAGCACTATACTTACCTACTAACCTACCTCTAATTCAACTAATGCTCTATATATTGTTACGTTTGATCACTTATTATTACGCTCGAATAAAATAATATTCTCAATCCTGCATTAAAATGGAACGGATAATTAATTTCGATTTTTCTTAAATAGACAAGTGCAGCAACCTGAGTACACTTTTCCTCTACTTATGGATGCAAGATCTGAAACCTTTAAAACAAACATAAAGCGGCTAGAATCATTTTTAAACGAAAAAGCGCGCAAACGACATAAACAAATTTACTCTTTATTCCCGTAGAACAAAATATTTTTTATTGACTTGAACATTCTCAAATTAAAATGCGTAACAAAGTCATTTTTTTTTTCTTTACTCCACATTACTCCCACATCCAGACTCGCAGGTCATAAATGCGATTATTGCTCATCCCTAGACCGGACTAATTCTTAATTCTGAACAACTTCATATTCAGTTCCCTCCATCTCTTACCATCCCATCTAGCTCTTCATCTCAAATCAATCCACCCTACGTCATCCCTACTCAGCAATACTCTTTGCACCGCTACCATGCTCTGCAATCGACTCATCACATGTCAACGATATATAATACAAAAGGTGAATCTTGAATTCGCATTTTCTATATTTACAGTTCCTATATCTACGTATGTCAGCAACAAAGTCTGCCGCGTTCTACTGTCTGCCATCGACACTCCACCTCGTGCACCGACGACGACCGCCGCTACTATATATATATATATATATACATCACTCATAATATATATATATATCTACTTAAACTATTCAATTATGTTTATCGTATTACTACATAGTATTAGACGTAGTGTGTGACTAAAGCAGCTGTGGTGCTGTCTAACTGTACACGTGCCGAGCGTCCACACTGCCCAAATCGCGGCACTTTCAAGTCACAACAAAATTGCCTCCGTCGCAGAGGCTAGCAGTATTGAACAGGCTCCTAGCCTGTCTTACGGACCTTCGTTGTGATCTTGAGGGAAATCTGATACTCTTACCCCTAAGCGCCCTGACCCTTAGACCCGTAATGAAAACTCTGTTACGGTCTATCGCGGAATATATTCGTCCTTTTGGACCCAGGCAGTACTCCATGAGCAATTTCAACTCTATTTAAAAGTCAGGATGCGTTTTGAACGTAATTTATCTAGGAAGGACCGACTACATGGACTGGAACGCATCCTATCACCACCATCGTGATCCTCCTAAAAATCTTGTATGATTTCACTTATCGTGTCGCCCAAGCCTCACTATCATTAATATAGACACGCTATTCCAGTATAACACCCACGCCTAATGTTGTTCTCAGATCGCTCATGGCCAGACTACATCATCTGAGTTATAGACGATTTCGATCCACCGCGGCGTGTCACCTATATTAATCGAATCTATATAGATCCCCCCACGTCTTCTTCCTATATTATCTCACTTGTCTTCTCCCGCGCTTAATCTTCGAAATGCGCAGAAAGCTTCAAAACTCAGTTTCCTCTCTACCTGCACTGATAACTTAATACTTCAGATTAAGATTTGTACATCTGCCTTATCTCTACACCCATCGACACAGAAACACTTTTGAATTTTATTATTTCAAGCCTACTCGCGCTTTAACCGTTTCCCTCGCCGCTAACCAGCACAAACAGCCCTTCATCCTGTGTTAACCCTGATTACTACCCGCCTATGACTACGTCCTAATCGAATGGACATTTGAGTGAATCTTAACTCGATAGTAAGCGCCAACAGGTTTTCTATCCCTATTTTGCCACAAATTCAATCTTATTCTAATCTCTTACACTCGCCATCGTCTACTGAATGTATTCTCTCTCGCAATTTCGAACTGAACGGTCCCCCAAATCGACTGTTAACAACATACTGTCGTTTAGCTTTCATACAACAGGAGATCTTTGAATCAATGGTCCCTCGATCCTGTTCCTCTTCCGCTCGCCTAGCTGTCTAATCTTAAGAGAATCAATTGCTACCACTGGACGATGATGTGGTTCGTATTCCTGGTTGAGATTCTCACAACTCTTCCGGACAAATCGGCCATGTGCGTTCCATCCGAGACACTTCACTGGAGTACACCCCTACAGACGCACATTTCATAACATCGGTTGCAATCGACGCAATCGCACTTAAAATCACCACCTTGGGGAAATTGAAAGAAAGAAACACAAACTAGCGCGTGAAAGCAAATGAAAGATAAAAGATAAAGAATAAGAACTAAGATACAGACCGAGCGTCGACCAAAGATAAAGCCTCAAGCAAAGAAAGAAAAAGAAAATCTCCACCAAAACAGACGATTCTGAACGCTTATGTCTGTAAGTGATTATAGCAAGTAAAATAAAGAAACTATTCTTAACCTTAATTCTACCAACCGAGCACCAAACATGGGATAATGCGTACCATGGTCTGATACTTCCTGCGCATCTGACATCACACTCGTAATCATCTCACTTTCCTAGTCCAACTGCTTTTATTATATAAAAACATCACTCATATAGAATAATCTCCAGGTCGTTATACTGTTTACAACGATTTCTACTCATTACCAATAATTTCACAATCATTTCATGCAATATTTCAAACATCATACTTCACTCGTAAACCACTGGCCCTGGCAACGGTATTACCGTCACGTAATTAATTCACAACCCAAATCACATATACGCGTCACCTCTCTCATGTTTATCCCCGATACTTCGTCTCCTCTCTCTGACAGATAACATATCATGGAAATACTTTGATTACGTTTAAAAATACTCATTAGCACATAAAAATATGTCTTTTATTACATTATACGCATCGCACACGCACATCTTATTGAGCCATTCCATAATATATAGTCTGTTGCATTTCTCGGCGACTACGAACCATATTTTCCCCATGACACCAAAATATGTGTAAGACTTGCGTCGCGAGCAATAGTAGCCTATTATAATGGAGATTATGTAACTGTCCGTCTGTAACCGAAACTACGTCACCGATACGTCACTCATCCTTAGTTATTAGAGTGTATATCTCAAGGATTATTGAAATAGTGTTATTTATAATTAGCTTCTTATTTATTATCGATGTCTATAAAGATTTAACATAGTATATCGGTGGGGAATAATTTGCCGAATGATTTTAACAAAACTGCATCTTAATTAATAAGTATTGTGCTGTTACTGATCTCATACTATCCGATTATATTCCTCTAACGTATTGAAAAGCAATTCCTATATATGATTATATAAAATCAATTAAAATTAACAATTAAAAGGAGTAATATTTATATTCGTTCTTATTACTTTGTTAGTCTTTTTAACTTAACATTAGTATTTTATTACCATTTAAAATTACAATTTACTCGCGTCCCTATATTTGCTAGGTAACAAGGATTGGTCAACATCAATTTTATTTCCAATGATAGAACGTTTTTATTGGTTTTTGAATGTAAAATCTGAAAATTTATCACCACTAACCTATAGAAGAGAGTGTTGTTTTATAGAAGAGAAATTATTCAGTGTTTGTAATTCATTGACTGAAATCATATTGATATTAGTATAAATCCAACTTTTGAGAAACTATTTCTCCCGTCCTAAAGATGCCATCAGATTTTAATCTTTTTCCTTCTGTCTATCCAGCCTGGCAAATCAGTAACTCTCAAGCGCACTTAGCCCATCATCTCCTGAGCTAGATCAACCACTAATTTGCTCTACGCAGGAATCATGTGTATTAGCAATTCTACTTACGTACTTCTTTATGCTGTCACGTATTGTCTTTTGACTTTCACCCGCGAAAAGAAAGCCTGCCGTTCCGAACATGCGTGAGATGTAAGAATACCTCCCGCCTACCATCTGACGTCCTACAATACAAACACGCCCCTATCCCCTCTACACGCAACAAAAGAGACTGTCCTCCTGGCCTCAATAGACGCAGCTAAATTCAGGCATCCATCGGTCAGGCTCCAATATCTGGAGCCTCTCAAGACGACCATGCGTCACCAGTGACCGCATTATTCCTTATACTTCTCCACCATCACCCAAGTCGTCATGCTGCACGTCTTCTGACCGCGGTGTGTCCTGTAGATACTGATCCAAAAATTCCCATCTACGACGTCACATGTTTGCAAAACTGACCATTCGATCATTAAGCAGTAGGCACACTATTTCGCTAGCTGACGACCTGCTACATAACATAGACAATTCATGTGCAAATTACTTTTTAGACATGTCATGAAGGTGTGCCACTGTTTACACAAGGACGTTAACTTCGAGCTTAGATTCAAGTAGTCCAGATCAGACAATAAAACATCACCAGCGATATAATTGCCTAGACAATCCATTATTGGGTTAGATACGTAAATAATTGAACACTGTATAGGCATTACTCGCTGTGCAAACATCCTGCATATCATACGTCCATATTAAGTGGTTCCGCACATCCAGCTCACGGAACTACGTAAACACGAACCCTATATTCCCCGCTTAGCTAAATATGTATCTTCGTCACCCGGCTCGCGACTGTCAATTCTGATAGTAACTTATACTTCAAAGCGGCAATACTTATCATAGCTCACCCTACCACCTCAACTGCTGCAGCAACAACATTATTCGTAATTTCCATGTACGATAGATTTATAGTCTAAGTCCACAATACGAGTGAATTATGAAGACATGAATCGCGAATAATTGAAACTCTCAATAAATTGCTGCGCTTACAAATATCATACATCCCACTTGACTCACATGAATCAAATATTTCCGCAAATTTGACATAATCGCCGTAATAACATAAAACCAACCAATCCAAAGAAGACCACTCGATGGATCAGATTAATCGTGCGTAAGTATTACGACAATGGCGATGTTCCATTCCACTTCTCCATCTTAACAATGAAACTTTGGATATATCCACTAACCGCCTCGCAGACTAGATCTCACGATATTCAGTAAATCGACTAGTCAACCTTTACTAAAAACATTTCGTCTTTATAAAAACACACCAAATACCAAAGTACAGCCGAGGCCGCGCGGCCGGTCGATCTATTATCAGCAAGAACATGAAGCAATACAGTGCCAGACGGTGTTTGATAACCTGCCTTCATCTCACGCTGCAATCTGTATTCGTCTAGTCTGGCACTACAGCCGTAACCACTAGATGGCGCCACTCTCTCGACCACACCACACCAGTGCTGGCCTGTGTTTGACCACAGGTAATTTCTGCTCTTACAAACAGTTTGTTTCCTGTAACTGTTCACATTACACTCTTCCACTTCATAGTCATCCGCATTATTTTATAGGCAAACGAGAGTATATGTATTCCGCTATTCTGTATCTGCCGCGCCGGTTCTGACACTATGCTGCTCTCGGAGTGCGATAAAGGTAGACATCGAGGCTCAGATATTGTGATCAATCCATTCGTGCAATCAGCCTCACACAAGAACAGTAAATAATAACGCTACCCATCTAAGCACATGGCATGAACGCCGGCAAAGATTTAGACGCATCATACAATAAATTGTACTTGAAAAAATAACGCTACAACACAGCGACTCGGAACCTGTACTACTTCCACATACTCGTACAATACAACCTGAAGAACAATATTGTACTCGTCCCATCGAAACAGTATTCAGCTTTAATTCACTGAGGGCATTGCATTAAGCCCTATAATGTGCTCTATGGTATCAGTGCTAACATCATCAATCAACGCCACTCATTAACATGAATACAGCCTTTGCTAATAATCCTGTGGACGTCTTCACTACTCTAAACTCATCGCTACACCACACTATATCTATCGTGGTTTAATAGAATTACTTTACTATTTACAATATAATAATGCTTCTGCACAGGCAGTCGCTATCTTCGCTATATCGTAGGAAGCGCTCGTATCAAGAGATCAAAAATAACGCTTGGATAACCTGTACTACACACACTAGCAACACCAAACACATGCGCGAGATACTCTGATAACAACTACCTGACGGCTAGCACTTCTACTCTAGCGCTTCCCACTATGATATACCATTCATACAGAAACTGATACACAAACATTCTCCTAATGAACTCATAGATTCACACGTAATTCTTATTCTACTGGGCGGTATGATCGACTATTTCTGCTGCATATTACTGCTGCACGCCACACTCACCACTTCTACAGCCCAACCATGGCATGCAGCTTTCATCGAACTATCCCTGCTACCTAGATCATTGCGACTGGACCACGATATGCACACTCCTGCGTTCGAGGTAAGAGAGTAGTGTTCGGTTCTTACATTTGTTCGAGTCTCTATCGCAGAAACTTGCACACCACGCCAGGACGACCTTCCTCTACGGCCTATACTGTCGAGGGTACTTTTGTCGTTTTTTAATTGTAACCATTAAATAGACCAATAGAATAAGTACAATAACTCGTATAACCTTAATCATGTTAATATAATGAATACTTCTGACTCGCGATCGACATCAAAGAAAATTTTAAAACACATGATTAATAAATAGGTGTCAAAAATCCGTTACCATCAAGAACATAAGAATGCGTCATTCAAATAATCTCCCCGAAAACAAATCAATCACCACTTCTCAGTACTGATGCGCGGCCCTGTGACAACACACTACTGTGTACCAAGCAGTTACTATTTCGACGAAAGTATATTACGCTCATACACAAATAACGGCGAAGAGTGAATAATTATTTTTTGATTTGTAACGTACATCGCGACTGATATGTCTATAAAACACCTAACAAACACCACACACAACATTCCCATCTCTAATCAATCGCTTCAAACTTAAGAAACCACGACTATCGCGTATAAAACAATGACCACGAATAATTGCTAAAGGCGAAGACCTGCATAACTATACTTTCCGTGGATCGCACATCGCTTCAGCTAAGAAGTAATTACATTGGGAGAGTGCCGAGATAGTATTTCTTTAGTATACCAAAGTACACAGGAATTCAACTCTGATCAGCACCATTACTGACCCCACCAACCATTTCGGCTAAACGCCTAACTTCCAAAAAAGAGATGAAATTCTACTCTCAGATCCAAGCCAGATTCCCTCATCTCTAAACAAACACAACACGACGGCACTCAATACCACTGATGCGGATGATGAGCCACAGTCAATTTTCCCTACACATCAAACACGCATGTTACTTTTCAGTTTATGAGTAGGTATTGCTGCCAAGATATCATCATCATCCATCACTTCATGTCAGTCCGCAGCGATCGCAAAAAGCGTCGCCAGGAAACCATGACTCTCTCTCTCCCGTCTCTTTCTCGTCTGCTCTTCTCTCTCTCTCTCTCCTTCCTATCATCCTCTCTCTCCAACCGTCCCTCGGGTTCATTAACCCCTTCGAGGTCATCTGTTAGCATCCAGAACCGCACAGATCTGTAGTTTCTGGACCGGGCCTAACATTACATCGTCTTTCATGTCGTAAGGTGTTCAGCAAGAGAATTTCCACTAGACTCTTGTCCCTTCGCTTCCCGCACACGACTGGAATTAAATTTTCGTTTATGTAGGAGAAAAGTAGCAATACACGCTACTTTTTATGGTGTGCTCGCTTCTACGATTCATTAAAAGACAGCCACCGCAACTATCCATTGTACAGTCCCATTAGTTCTTTATTCTCAACACTGTTTAGAGTTCCAAAATGTGCAGCCGTATCATAGTCACTAAACCGGCTCGTGCGAAGCCGGTTTCGGCTGTCAGGAGAAATTTCTTGACTTCACTACTCTTTTCATCCATGTCATCAGCACTCCAAATCGAGACATAACTATCCCATCGTATTCATAAGGCGCAGTCTCTGCCTACCTCCCGACATCATGCGCTACTCTTCACTTGGATATATCGCTTTACGCACTGTACCTGATGACCGATATGCTACCTACCTACGGTCAATCGTCGACACAGCTCGCCTCTCTGCAGCTACATCTCAGCATGCCCTTTCTCCACCGCCCCACGTGTGACGTGTCTCCACGCACCTGACTTAAGAACAATTGAACTTATTTTATCTCAGCTGCGAGTTCAGTCTGCACTCATCACCCTATAGGAGGGGCTAAATGACGATGCACAAATGGCGCGCCTTTGCGCAGGAGTACATTGCTCCAGTGACAGCCATCTCGTGTATATCATCTGCGTAGTCTGCGCTCCCTATAATATCTGCGGCGATTATAACGTCGGCTTGCCTTACTTTTTTAGGGCAGTAACGTTTTTTTGTCTTTATTGGCATCTACTTAATACGTCGTTGACGCGAGTACGTACAGCCAAGAATATTCCATACATTATCAATCCAATCAGCGTCCTCACGCACATACGCCTCGTGACGTCTCTCAGCATACCACTCTCTAATCTGACTCTCTACCAACTATCGAGATTCACAGCTGAGCGCTTGCGACGACAACCGTCCTCGTCAAAAGCTGAACCCTGTTCACCATCAGATAACGAACTATTGTTTCTGCTAGTCTGTGTGGCAGTATCATTCTTACATATCCCTCTCATCTCTCATAATCAGGTTCTTCTTCCATAGAAAGACCATCTCTGATCGTAAGAGAGTATGTATGTCTCTTAGTTCTCGCCACATCTATATATCGAATGAGCTGGATCTTTATCCTGCGTCTTCCAACCTGCTTCCATTCAGCGAGATATTTACCACATCAACGCTGCAGTAATGTATTGCCTCTTAGCATCTTGCTCGGGCCCCTTCTACTATTCGATGACGAGTCAGGATCTGAGAAGTTGTTGATCGATTTCTACGAAACTCGTTTTGGTTCTTCCTAAAGATTGTCTCTACTTCGGGTTGGAAGCGATTAATAAGAGCATTATAAATCTTAGCAGCTATGACAGTAAAAGTTATGCTTCTGTAGTAGTTTGTGATTTCGAGGTCAGCGTTTTGGGAAAAGGATGAATTCAGCCTTTCGTCCATTTCTCTGTTGTATTTTCTTTACACACTGCTTTTAACAATCATTAACATAAGTCGTCAATTTTCTTTGCATTCCATACGCCAAGGAGTATTTCGTCGAGGCCTGTGACTTTTCTACTTTTTATTGTGAAGAATAGTTGATTAATTCTTGGGCCAATCACCAAAATTGTATTACTCTTATAGACAGAGGCGATCCTAATGTAACGGTTATCATTGTAGGATGGTTCAAATATTGGACGATGCTATTTGCGATTCACTAATAACTTTCCAAAATTTATGAATATCTCTATGGAAAATAATAGCGCAGACTGAGCCTGGGACTTATGAACGGCATCTGTCCAAGGGAATGAAAACTCTGAATTCAAACAAGTTGAACTCTGCTTAAATAGTGGCCTTGTGTCGCATCCTACTCTTGGTAGAGGAATTGTTTAAATACATATTCTTGTAGTTAAACTTGACTCTCGCACGACAAGGATTCCCGACAAGAATTTACACTGCCCAAGAAGAGAGGCTGGATCCCATCGGCAGGCCCTTTAATTGTTTATATGTTCGTTCGTGAAACGTGAAGTATGTGTTGTCTACGATTATTGATAGAAGTTGGTGTATGTCTTGAGGGGTGAGGTTTTAGCAGTATAGGCCGGATGATGCTACGCGTTCAGTCAACAGGTCGACCGCTGGTTGAGCTGGTACTGATGTGGATAAAGAGGTAACGTCCAAGCTAAATGCGTATTTGTTGTTTTTGAGTATACTTGATTGGGTTTGTTGCAGTTTGTCAGAGCTGCTGACATGTCCAGGGAGAGTCGCTAAAATTGGTTTCAGTATTTTTCAAAGGAGCCATGATGTTTTATATAGTGATGCTTTCACACTGGAGACTATTGGTCTAATTTGTGGTGTTGAATTGGTTTTATGTGTTTTTATTAGATGGGAAAACCTTGGTAGGGTGCTATTTTTACTGGTGAAGTTGTTCTTGTATTTGTTGGGGAGTTTTCTATCTTTGCAGATTCTGGTCCATGGAGTGTTTATGTGGTTTTATTTGAGTGGCGTTACATCTATGACATCTGTATAGATTTCATTATTGTTAAGGTGCTCAAATGCCAAGTTATTGTACGTATCCTTAGGGATTACACAGAGCTCTTTTCCTTTATCAGAGGGCAGGTAAATTAATTCCTTCTCTTTTAGTGTTATTAGGGTGTTGTGTTGCGCTCTAGAAAGGTTGGGTGTTATTTTTTGTTTCCTTTTATGATCTGGAATATTGATTGTTTGAGTCTAGATAGTTATAAATGAATGAATCCACCGAAGGTTTTTACACTAGTACTTTCTGTACTACTTAGTGCCATCATCAGATATGAAGTGTAATAACCTTCGGTGGATTTATTCACCAACTCCATCCTGATATAAAAAAGATGGACAGACAAATGGAAAGGAAAGAAAAGAAACTCCTCGGACAAGAATTGTCCGTCGTATTCAAAAGTCATGCTTAGAAGAAAAAATGCTGCCAAAATATACTTATTACGTCCTCCTTTTTTGAGCGGTCAAAATCTAACACAAACATAATTTAAAACACGTTTTTAGGAATTCTATAATTCTATAATATGATTTTTTTAAATATTAGAGTTTTCTTTAATCTTATTTCTTTTAATGATAAAAAGATCTTTTACAATAAAATGACTTTTAGAAATGTTTTGTAACTTTTCCCAGCATGTGTACATTTTTAACGCAAAATTGATTGGACTTTTTTTTACATCTAATTTGTACAGTCTTTTGTTCGGTGGCATCAGGCGAATTTCAGGTCCTACCTAACTATTTTTCGACTCGTGTTTTGGTCACCATTGTATCGGCAAATTTATGTAACAAAAAAGCGATCTTTTACTCGACCCCCCTCATTTTCTATCGACATGTCAATGTAATTAGTTTACCCCCCCCCCACACACCCACACACACTTTTAATTTTTTTTGATTGACAAACCAAAATTAATGCAAGTATACAAACTCAGACTTTTAAAACAGTTCTTATACCTTATGGGGGTGTTTAGCTAGTAAAACCTTATTGTTGCTAAGAAGCCAGATATTTTTCTGTCTTTATAGCATAAAAAGATTTGGCCAGTAAAATGTTATTCTCTCGATAACTTGCTGCTGCTCGCCTCTATACCAGCTCGGTTTGTGTTTTTCTCTTGATATACACTCGTTGTGTGGCCACCTGGATGTTGAAACCCCACCTTATTTAGAAGTGTGGAGCCCGCCCGGATTAGAAGCGTGTGTCCTTTCCTACTGCTAACCGTATAAAGTGGGTAGCCGTAGCAGTGGAAATGAACTCACGGGTCCTCACGGGTCCTCACTGGTTGAGGCGTTGCTTTGGATTATGCGCCAGCACAGAGACCGGGCCCGTCCCCCGATTCATTTATTGCTTTTATCGTGATGAAATACGGGATGTCGCACATCGCAACAACAGGGGTAAACTCCGTTTCCTGAATAAAGCCAGAGGGGCAGAGATACGATCTGTCGTTGGCATGTCGTGTTTTTATATAGCAGTGGCGATAAAATATATGACTGCGAGAAATTAAAAAAGGTAAGAGAATTGGGATGGAAGATAGGGAAAATGTTAAAAATAGCAAAATGAAATAAAAAGTATAAAAAGTTTAAATTGTTGTTTTTTTTTGGGGGGGTTGTTTTGTTATGCTAATTTGTTTGGACCAGTGTAATACTGGTTTTAGTGATAAATGTACTGTTGCTCCAAATGTTTTTAGTCAGATTCTTGCCCTAATAATCTAGTAAACGAAATTGTTAGTTGGTAGCCTTGATTCATTAGGATTAGTATCACTATTAAGCACTCTTTACATTTTAGCTTTAGACAAACCTAAACATATTTTTTTTCTTTTGGCCAAGTGATATAGTGTTAATCGATTATTTTCCGTTGGTACGACTGTCTTGTTCTTTTGTTTTCTTTTAGAATTTTTCCCAGGCAATTTTTGTAGTATATTTTTACTAACAAATTATTTGCCGGAGTTTTTCCTTACCGCTAGGATTAGTACAGCCCCTACACACACACACACACACACTCACACACATATATATATATATATATATATATATATATATATATATATATATCGTTAATACCCTTTAGAAACGTTTGCTTCAAACTATTCTCCCCCCAGCTATGGATAAATACTAAGGCAAACTGGACCTTTTAACCTTGGTATAGAAACTGGTTTAAGAGCAGGAAAACTCTGAATTCAAAGCTGTTAAACTCCGCTTAAAAATTGACCTTGTGTCACATCCTACTTGTGCGGTGGGGTTGATAAATGCATATATGACTTATCACGAGCAGAAACTTAGAAATATATCAAGAGACGGCAAGGTCACGTAGAAAATAATTTAATATGGACCTGGTATTGCAGCATCTACACTTAAAACCAAATCCTGGTGGTATAGTAAGCTATTTCTGGAGTATTCTGGGTTAGTGGCAAATATGTTTATTGATCACATAAAAACCTAACGATGATTTGCCGTTTTTGCTGCGTCATATATATATATATAATATATATATATATATATATATATATATATATAACGCAGCCAAAACGGCAAATCATAGTTAGATTTTATGTGATCTATAAACTTAAATTTCTCTTAGAGAAAAAACAATATTCAAGTTTTCAACTGAATGATAATTCAGACTTTTTTACACTGTCATTAGATTGTCCAAATTCTCAATATAAGATATGTCGTATTGCAGGATAAGACGTAAATATTTTAGTTGCAGACTTTAGTTATGTGCTTATCACTTCATATAGTATATTTATATCGTATAGTTGAGCAAAGCATGGTTTACCGTCAATATAACTAAGGCATATATGAGATATACTAGTAGATCGATCTATTTATATACGTTCTGCAGTGGTCAGCTATATGTTATTGGAGAATATATATGATTTATAATTGCAACGATTTAACATTTACCTACTTCTAACGTAACTAAACGGGATTATCACGCAACACATGTTGCATTTCAATTCAGTTGAATTGCTTACATAATAATGAGATCAGAACAAGCAATTTCTGCTCCTAATAATAAACGTCGCCATTTCTCAAACATCAACCCCTTAAGCGCACGGCGACGATTTTATATTGACATTAACGCTAGAATTATTTTTCTAACTTCCCTCCGGATCGCACCACTCGTGGACACATACCAACTTACTCCAATAGATGTTTAGCGTTACTAAACGTTAAAACAACTCTTAAACAATTGATATCAATCAGTGTCTGTAGCTTATTAATAGAGCTCTCCAATTGTCTGCGCATGCACATATTTACATAGCGATCAACTCTATTGCGCTTATCTGATAGCACTACTCATATTATTGCTCACGCTTATACCTTACGTCGCTCCAAGTATTACTCTGCCACAGAAGCATAATCTACGACTGTGACTTGCGTCTGCTAGCTGAAACTATCATTTGTATATGTCACTCAGCTACTATTCATGTCAAACGTATCTTGATCTTCAATGCACTAAAGCTCCGACGCAAGCTGAACCTACGCGGATAACAGACTAACAACACATTACGTGCAACGCTCAGTGCTAGTTGAGGACAAGTCTACGATCTTCTTAGATACTGATATCTTCCGGTCCAACGCAAAGTCTGTACACAAAGCAAAGCACTTTGATCGGTCCGGGTTAGATTTTGAATTCATAAATCCCAGCATTTAAATACATCATCAAATGGACTTGAATAAACAACTACTGCTCCGAAGAGATGATCCATCCTGCATGCGTCTCTGCATTATTAACGCATATGTCAATTCAAAATCTCTTGACAGCTACATCAACAAGGCATGTGGTTGCTGAACTAGCACACATTATTTCCTGTTAGAGCTTGTAAACTTAATGTTCATATATCTTCAGCTGTGACTATGCTATTAACGTTCCTCTTAAGATTATCATCTTGAGTTGCGTCGTTAAACCAAAACATATAAGCGCAGTCATCGATTATCGGACACCAACTTTATACATCATTATGATGGGGATCACAGTAAGAATCAGGTACCCAGCAACTATCCGCTTACCACGGCATGCGCATGGGATATGATTGACGTACACAGATGACTGTATGGCAAATCATGTTACCTAACATCGGCATATTACGTTCAGCATTGAACAGCGATGGTTGACGACATGTATCAGCTGTATCAAGTCGTATATACACACTATCAGGATATCTCGCTCCTAAATGGCTACTATACTGGGCTGTATCAGGTGACTGCTAAACGTACCAAACTGATCAGCCACTGATCAGTAACTACAGTTTGCATAGACCTTATCGAACAATTACACTACTTGACTCTACGATCAATAACGTATCATATGCACATCGACAGTCTGCATAAATGAACTCTAATGGCTACCTCATATCGACTTGGACGCGCCGCACGAAACTAGCATTCAACGCTATACATAACATTTGCGGGAGTTAAGACCTTTGTTAGCGAACACGCGTTAAGTAACCTGAACCAGAGAGCACTGTTCGACTACGCGAGGTAATATAATACTTGACTCTACCTAGAGGAACACCTGTGCAAAAAATACAACTCATTGTAGTTAAGAGGTTGCACAAAGAAGTGCACAAACAGATTTTTCATTCTATGAAGCAGAACGAGGGTGAGTTAGTCCCACATTTCTTTGCCCAAGCCTAATTTTGCGATTTACCTGGTAGCAGGATTTGTGAATAAGGAACGCCAGGGTAGAATATCGGCGAAGGTTGTTACCCTCACATCTCTAGAGCAGAGGTTTAACAGGTTATTTTGCCTGGAAACCACGGACATAGACCCCACAACAGTATGCAGCCCTTGTACTATCCAATGCGCAAAAGTCAGATCACAAACTTTTTCAGGAAACCAAGACATCTACGATACACCAAACCACTTTGAAGGATCTGAACTTGTTGCCCCTCAACTTTTCAACCTCGGTATCACAGAATAACTCATCAAAAGATGCTCTGCATACTACTGGTACCCAGCAAAAGGTACATGGCATACTGGTACACAGCAGAAGATGCCCTGTATACTGATACACAGAAAGATGTTACTTAAAATGCACCCAGTTGTTTACGACCCACATAGTTCCACGCTGGGAGCTTTGACCACCCCACGAATTCTGAGCCTTAGTAGCATGCTATTGACACCGTTGAGACAACATTCATGTCGCAGGGTACGAGCGCCAAGAGTCTTATCCCCACAGATGCGAGAATGATCACGGGTACTCAGGCGCATTCAAACCAAGATGACCACGTCGGTTCATCCCATGGTCACAGGGGGGAGGGACATGTATAAGTAAAGTGATCTGCGCCTGTGTCTAGGCTCAACAGGGTGATCTGCCCTTGGTCATATACAATATAAACAGAGCCATGGTGGTAGCCATTTGCAATTGTACTCTTGACGTTTGAACAATACAGACAACGTCTTTCGTACTTTATAACTATCACTACTAACTCCAATGATTTTCCACTCACATCCAAATCTATGCACGTAAAATTTGTTAGAGTCGTTTTATTTCTCTGTTTGTCTGTCTGTATGAGATTTATTTGATTAGATTGTGGAAGTAACAGGTATAAAAAATGAAACATCAAAGACGCCTGAAACAAAATAAAATAAAATAAAAATGTATAGGTATTAAATCAGTCTCGATATTCGCAATGATCGACAGACAGACGACTGCTGCTATTGGTGGTGGTGGCGGTGGTGAGGGCAATGGCTTCTTTGAATGCTTCGTGTGCTCAGGAATCGCATACTACTTTTAGATTGAATTTTACGGATTAAGACCAATGCTAAAGTGGGTCAAGCACCGAATATAGGCTGCAAGCAGAAACGATGGAATGAAATAAGAAATGAAACGAAAGAAACTAATTACAACAATCAAAAAGCAAGAAATTTGAAGAGAAAAGTCTTTGAAAAAAATAGGGAGAAACTGAAGGATAGATAAAGGTGAAAAGAATGGCAAGTTTTTGGAGATAATAACAAAAATAGGAAAGAAATAAAATGTAAAAGAATCCTACCTGCTTCTGATGGAAGAACAAAAATTCTGAAATGCAAGAAAAAAAAAAAAAGGAGAAAATTTTTAGTTCAGAAAGGGATTAAGAAAACTCGATACAATGATTTCTTGGGGGAAAAGAAGCAAAAAGCCAAATTATAAAAATGGAAAAAAACAAAATGATTACGCAAAGAATGTATAGTATGCTAATTTCTGATGGTTGCAATATCAATACTGCTGTAAATGTAGTTAGTTTGTAGCTGAAAATTATATCAGTCAGTTCAATGGGTTGTTTGATTGGTTTTACATGTCAACCATGTTGGTTAATTCAATACCGAAATAAGTCATTTTTCAATCATTTTTCAATCAGTCATTTATTTCTAATTAACCATACTCATCCAATAATAATAATAATAATTTGTTTGTTTCGGATTATGCCTTTACCCAATCTCTCGCTAAAGCAGATTTTAACCGTAGTAAAGCTTGGTTTCAGAGTTTTCATCATTAACTGATTGCATATCCAAGGCTAAAGACCTACTATTTTCCAATGGCTGAGGGAAGAACAGAATAATTCATTTCTTTTCTAAGGGCATTAAACTCAAAATGTTTTGAACACGGGACACATATTCCATTTCCTATTACGGTAACCGTTACCCTAAGCGTTTCTTGAAACTACATTTAGTTCCAAGTTTTTCAACTGTTAGAGCTTCAAGTAAATAATAATAATAATAATAATAATAATAATAATAATAATCCAACAACTTGAAGATTACACAAGAAAAAGCAAAGAAAAACTAGGTATGGTGGCCAACAATAGTAGAAGCAACAGATGGACAATAAAAAAACAACAAAGACTAGAAAACAAAAATGAAAAAAAAACAATTATATGGACGCTTCAAACGACAAATTGAAGAGGTTGCCCATGAAAATACTTGGACATGGTTAAGAAAAGGAAACCTCAAAAGAGAAACTGAATCACTTATAATTGCTGCACAAAATAATGCCATAGGACAAACTACATCAAAGCGAAAATTTATAGGAACCAACAAAATAGTAAATGTAGACTTTGCGGGAATAGAGATGAGACTGTAAACCATATACTCTGCGAATGTAGCAAACTAGCACAACGAGAATACAAAACTAGACACGACTGGGTTGGGAAGGTGATCCACTGGGAATTATGCAAAAAAATTAATTTTGACCATACAACAAAATGGTATATGCATAAACCAGAATCTGTTCTTGAGAACGAAACAAATAAAATTCTCTGGGACTTTGAAATACAAACGGCTAACCTTATCCCAGCAAGAAGACCAGACCTAGTGTTGATTAACAAAAAAGAAAGAACTTGTTAACTGGTGGATTTTGCAGTGCCAGCAGATCACAGGGTGAAGCTAAAGGAAAATGAAAAAATGGACAAATATCTGGACCTTGCCAGAGAACTGAAAAAGTTATTGAATATGAAAGTAAAAGTGATACCAATTGTAGTTGGTGCACTTGGAACAGTCCCAAAAGGATTGGAAAAGGGTATGGAATGTTTGGAAATCAGAGGAAGGGTTGAAACGATTCAGAACACTGCACTGATGCAATCTGCCAGAATACTCAGAAGAGTCCTGAAGACCTGAGGAGACTTGCTGTCACTCAGACTCCAGTGAAAGACCATCAGCTAATGCTGATGTGAAAACTCAAAAGGAGCAAATAATAATAATAATAATAATAATCAGCATACAGTTAAACGGTTTTTCATATTCATATCTGAAGCTGTTAATTTTCAAACTACTTCAATCTAAATAATTATGATATTTCGGACTGTTGTTTTCATGTTATATAAACACAACATTCATGTAATTGTAACGTCGTGCACCCTTTTAGGTGTTTTTGTTTTTATTATTTTACTTACCTTAAAATAAGTCATCTTCAAACGATTACCCATGAATTCAAACGCAGTTTCGGAGCGTTATCCTTACTGCTCGCTCAATGCTGATAAATGCCACCTGAGTTATTGACATAATTGTGATTAATTATAGAAAAATTAAATGGAATGCCATACTTTTTCTAAAAACTGAAATGTTCAAATATCGTAAAGTACGTTATCACTTACCTAACCATCTTAATCTGACCAAGAACATGAAATGAAAAGGTCCCAAAATGCAGCAATTGCATCTTAATACTCCTACTAAGACCATTCCCGGACCCTAGCCGTTAAAATTCTAAAGGAAATAGGTTTTACAATTTAAATTAAACTGTTGATTGAACAGATATTTAGTGTTTATAAAAATAAATGAATATAAAATTACAGTGTCCTGAACGTTGTGTTTATACACAATAAAGAGTAGAACTAAAAATATCCTAATTATTCATATCAAGCCTCATCTTATAAATACACATAAAAATATACTTCAATCTATTTGTCCAATATATGAAAACCTAGCAGGTACTACTACTAGGCGGGACTTGAGAGTAAGGGCAACAAAGTTGTATTTTGCACTCCCCTGAGCTCTAGAAATGAAGCCTCACCAACGGATACAGTTTAATTTCATTACCAAAACACAGTTAAATGAATGGCTTATAAATGGTTGAAGTAATGAATTCATCACGTTCAAAGTAATTTCCATTAGATCATCGAAGTAGCAATGAATCTTTATAATACATAGATGGCTGATCACTTAGAAACAGCAATTGGAGCCCCGTGCGTCAGATTAGGAAGGCTTATTAGATTCGGGTAGAATCGTAAACAATGTTAGAAAACCAAAGTTAATGATTTTCAGTGGATCCTTCATACTTATGGCCTTGTGTCAAATAAAGTAAGCTAAGTAATTAATTACTCAGTTAAGTGAATTCATCCCTATTAAAACTAATAACTTTCTTACACTGCAAAACTTTCAAATACTAATGGAGACCTTGATAATGCAAATTAAAATAAAATGTTTATAACGATCTATTACACTGTTAAAATCAATTATTTCGGAAACAAAATAAAGATCGGTTGTTTTTTTTATGCCAAAATCAATTTAACAACTTTAATCCCCAATTATATATGATACAGAATATATCGTTACAATCATTTAAAATGCTTCGGGTAAATACTTCATTAGCTCAAAATAATATATTGACCCATAGATAGGACACTAACAAATTCTACCATTATCAGAATGAAAAGAAACTGCAACGAATGAGTAACTTTTTCCCTATTTGTTTAGTGTAACGTTTACCGTTGTAGGGATTTTTTTCTAATCTAAAAATGTAATTTTATTAAAAAAAACATTTTCCAAAAATGTAAGATTCATAAACACAAACATGACTAGATGTATGACTTGTTGTGATGATTGCAATGAAATTTGGTTGGTTGGTTTTGCGACATGACAATCCTTGCTGAAATCATTTTAGCAATTCTCCATTCATAGACGGCGCAAAATGAACCTTCACAATAATTTGAAACCTCATCATCGGATGTAGTTTAGCGCTATACTTTAGACACCATTTTTCATATGTAATATTCCTATTTTAAACTCGATAATAGATTATCCTGGTGTCTCGATTATAGTCACAGGAAATAAAATCGGCGAGCCGAGTTAAAATTCTGTCTGTGGCTATTTCTGTTTTACTTCACACTAATTCGCTTGAGAAAGGTATAAATCTATTTCTTCTTCCAAAATCCATGAATGAATAGAACAGAATGGGCCCTCTAGCCTTAGGAAATGAAAAGCCCCCGGCCAACGTTAAGGGTCTATGTAGTAGGTTAAGGCTCATTACCCCTCATCTTACTAACTTCGAATCAGTCAGTGAACTGAGAAGAAAGCAGACGAGATGGGATTATTTTTGCAATCTTAATCAATACACTCTTTATTATTACTATATTCTATCACTAGTTTTCCCCCATGTTATTATAGTTGTATTTTTATCACCACAATCTCGATTGACGCACTCCTTATCTTTATCTTTATCTTTATTTTATTATTATTATTATTATTATTATTATTATTATTATTATTATTATTATTATTAATGAGCTACATTCTCATTTTGGCTTTGTACCAAACTTAGTTAAACTGAATAAATGACAGCAATCTGTCAAGATATACTCATTATTATTACTATTATTATATTACTAGTTTTCCCATCTTATCATTGTTGATTTTTGTTGCAGCAATCTGGGTCGATAAACTTTCCTTTATTACTACTATTTTATCAATAGTTTTAGCCCATTATTCGTCTTTTTGCTTCTTTCTTTCTGTCTTTCTTTTGCTCTGCGTTGGTTTTGTTTTATCCTTCTCTAATTTTATTTTTATTTTTTTACTTTTTTCTCCTTGCGTCACTTTCACTTTACCAGAGTTCCCTTCTCTCTCTCTCTCTCTCTCTCTCTCTCTCTCTCTCTCTCTCTCTCTCTCTCTCTCTATTCTCTCCGCGTGTCATACTCCATATAGTCGGTCCCTTTTGTGCTGCCTCACTTCACTCTCCACTTCCCTACCTTATTTCTCCCCCTTTCCTCCATTACTTTTCCTTCTTCCCTTTCCCTCTCTTTTTAATCTCTTCCTTCCTTTAGACTATGTGTTTTTTGTCCCCAATCATTTTTAATAACTTTATCAGGTTTACTAATGTTCTTTCTTCTTTTTTTCCTTTTTCCATATTCATTTCTCCTCTTATAATCATCACATCTATTTGCTTAAAGGATGCCATCGGCGGCCATTAATTTCTATATTTTTGGGATTTTCTTATTTTTTTTTATTTTGTTTGGTTGAAATGTTATGAGACTATTTATGGACCTAATAGAATGGTAATTGAAACCATATAACAGTTAAAACAAATGATGGCGATTATTATTAAATATCTATCATGACTCTAAACCATTTAACAGTACAAATTAGTTATATTAAAATAGTTACATCAACGCATAATTATTACAAATTATTAGTTACTTGAAATTTGATTTACAAAACTGATTTTGGCATTAACTCTTTACCTACCAAATTTCCCCATGGCTGTATCAAAATTTAATTGTATTTTATACCTGTACGATGGGATATTTCAAAGTTCCCTATCTATTCACCCCAGAACTCATTCTATTCAAATAAAGTCCTATTATTGTAGTAATCTGAGTCCTTCTGCTCAGTTATAAGGAACTAACCATCAATGTTTGTACTTTACTTGGGCAAGCCGCTGGGAGCGTCTAAAAGTAGGCAAAGAGTTAAGTAATCTTACAAGAGTGAAATACTGTAAATCCAAACAACTGTCAAAAGTGTCTGCTGTACCAGTCTTAAATGAAACTATCATTGTATTCATAATTTGAAGTATCATGTTTCTAATGTTTTGCTATTCAAAAGATACACAGAACAATTTTCAGCTTGCATGCATCGTTTATGCATGCGGATACCCAGGGAAAATATTCAATTATTGCAGGAATTTCGAGAAAAAATCTGCTCAAACTCAAACTTTTGTATTACAGCATTTTTTTTTCATGTGACCTGGCAAACGCCTACGCTATTCTAGTAAGAAAAATAATTATCCTGAGACGCAACGCTTGTTACCCTATACCTTCTACCCCAGTGATAAGGTATTTTCAGCTCTCAATTAAGCTTGGGACAGACACACTGTAAGCTTCGGACTCCCGCACTGCAAAATCTACGTAATATAAATTCTTAATAGATTACGAACTACAAACGTCAATACATCTAATAAAAGAAAATGGTTTCACTCAAAAAAGGTAAAAAGCAGATGACATCCAACAGAAAACTACAACGGATACAGACTACGCAGATAATCTAGCGCAACTCGCCAATACACCAGCCCAAGCCAAATCTGTTGCATATCCTGGAGCATGCAGTAAGAGTCATTAGCCATTACATGAACTCATATAAAACACAGTTCCTGAGTTTTAAACAATATGGAGCCATCTTTTTAAATGGTATACCTCTGAAATTTTTTAACTAGTTCACATATTTAGTAGTAATATCTCATCTATAGAAATACGCATCATGGACTAATATTGACTGGTTATCGATCATAGGGAAAGTTGATTCCTCTGATAGCATAAAACGGAAAGTCTTCCAAGTTATAGCCGTATCAGGACTACTGTATGGGTGCAGTACTTGGACTTTAACGAAAAGTCTGGAGAAAAAAATTGATCTGGAACTACCCAAGAATACTGCGTGTTGTTCTGAATAATAGTGGACATGTCAAGAGTGATGGTTGTAAGAGACGGATGGCAAGACCGATATATATATATATATATATATATATATATATATATATATATAGAGAGAGAGAGAGAGAGAGAGAGAGAGAGAGAGAGAAGTACGCACGTATGCACACCAATGTGTATAGATCAATTAGTCTATAGCCTAATATATATATATATATATATATATATATATATATATATATAATCAGACTTGGTTATTCTATACCTAGAGACCAGAGAAACGAATTCATTTATATTTTTGGTTTAGTTGTTTCTCAAGAGTTTTTATTTGTTTTTTTTTCACTTAGTTCCATCAAATACAAGTATTTTTTAAACAGAACTCTTTGATCGTAACAGGTACTACCCACCAGGTCAAAGTGAGTAATATCTATAAAGAACTCTACACTCCCAAAATCTCTAAAACTTGAGCCTCTCCATCAGATGCAGTTTAGTGACATACCTAGGACACCCCGTTTTCTTGATTGGGTGGTTTTACCCATCTACTGGGGATACACTCAATGTATTCTAACCCTTACTGACAGGGTGGATGCCTGGAATATGGTCATTATACACGGACACACAATGCAGATCAAACTTATTAGATTCGAACTTCTTAAACAACAATCAGTAATTGATGTCCATTAGAGAAGTGTGAAAATTTGATTGAACCAGATTCCCTAAGCTCTATTTGCCTTGAAAACAAGAAGTTAACATCTTGAATTTTATTGAAGACTAAGAAGGTTATGTAGCATCAAATGCAGTGTGAGGTTAGCTTACTGAATGCTGCTCTCCGGTCGCAGCTTCATATAGATATTTATTGTACTCATCATTGTCTGATACGGAGCCATTTTAGTAAGACAACCAGTAAGGTTCGAACTCGTTACCCCATCAATGATATGCCAGCATAATATTACCATCGTACAAGAGCAGGTGTGTATTAGAAATGTGAGATTGTATTGAACAAAATTTTCTAGTGACGAGATCGAACCAACCTTCAAACCGTAGTTTTAAATTCTATGTCTTCTATACCGAATAATGGTACCAGCGAAAAATATGTTACTTCAAATACTAAATGGATCTCACATTGATAGATTTATTCAAAGAAAACTATTCATCGATTAATGTCAAATATGTGTGCGTCAACAATAAATCGCTTAGGCTGAGATACTAAAACAATAACTGCTCATTAAATTTCTGCTTTTATCTGACCTGTTGGATGAACAAAACTTCCCGGTCCGAAGAGAGAATATCGAAATAGGTTTGCCTTGCATTAAAAAGGGTAGACACATTTATTCTAAGCCGACCCATTCACAGAATAATTCTACCTCTAACAAAAGATCCAGAACATTGAACATCGTTGATCTGCAACTTAGCGCGATGGGGGTCTTGGTACTTAAACACAATATAAATTAGTATTATCTGCGTTATTCGGACTATTGTCCCCATCTTCATTGTTATTTGTACAACGTTTCGGCCGATATACCCTCCGGCCTTCTTCAGGTATTTCTTGTCGGACTCGGGAACCTTCTCGGACTCGGGAACCTTCTTTTCGAACTCGTGAACTTTCTTGTCGTATTCGGGAGCCATCACGGAACTTTGAACCTAACCCTTTATTTATTCCACGGGGGTATCCTGTTCTCATCCCGCTAACCATAGCTGGGGTAGGAGTTGTGTTAATTAATTATTTTTCTAACTGCTTTCACTCAGGATTGAACTCGGGTACCAGAGATAACTGTCACTTAGAACTGTTTTAACCTAACTGCCCAATCCACCCGGCCATGTGTCCAATTGGACAATTGAGTGTGAATTTTGGAACTTATAAACCTAATGTCTTGATTTGGCTAGAATATCTACCTATTTTACTTATGTATGATTGTTTACCTAGGCCATATTGAGTGTTTCTTTTTTTTTTCTCAATCTGATCTGGCCTTCTTAATTATGGGTTCCATATTGTATTCATTTCTATGCTAGGTCTACTTAACAGCCCAGTACAGCCTATCATATGTGCTGATTCTTTGAGGCGTCTTCTCTTCCAATGTTCTTCTCTATCTATTATTCTAACTTCATCCCATAAGGGCAGATGGTTTCCCTTTTCATTCCATATATGGTCAGCCATACCCGACTTTTCTATTTCACCTCGGACCACTGCTTTACGATGTTCTTCTAGTCTTACTTTCAGTGGGCGGCATGTTTCACCTTTGTATTCTTTGCCACAGCTGCATGGGATGGAATACACACAATTTTTGGTCATGTTATATTCTGTTGAGGGCTTGACTCGGGCGAGATGTTTACGAAGAGTTGAGTCACTCCTGAATGTTGTCCTGATGTCATAGGGATCACATATCTTTTGAATATTTTCAGCCAAGCCTTTCACATAGGGCAGACAGACTGTGGTGAGTTTTCGGGTATCATCCTCTGTCCTGCGATCCAGATTCTCATAGCCGATGTTATGCTCTCAGGATAATTGTTACGACGGAGGGTCTCTCTTAAGCTGTCCATTTCCTTCTGGTATACTTCATCACTGCTGATGGCTTTTGCTCGATGTTGTAAGCAACGGACGATACCTTTCTTTACATTATATGGATGGTGGGAATTGAAGTTGAGATACTGTCCAGTGAAAGTAGGCTTACGATACACGGATGAACTGAATCCTTGCTCTGTGCGAGTTATTAACACATCTAGGAAGGACAATTTGTTGTCTTGTTTTTTTTCCATAGTGAACTGTATAGATGGATGGATTGAGTTCACTCCGACAAGAGGAGGGCCTGGCTATGGGATCACCATTATCCCCAGTGTTGGCGAATATATACATGGAATACTTTGAAGAGATGGCATTAGGATCTACACCACTAAAGCCATCAATGTGGCTTAGATACATAGATGACACATTCATTCTTGGCCCCATCAGGAAGATGTTCAAATACTACTGGATCATGTGAACAATCCATCCGTCTATACAGTTCACTATGGAGAAAGAACAAGACAACAAATTGTCCTTCCTAGATGTGTTAATAACTCGTTTATAAGTTCCCAAAATTCACACTCAATTGTCCAATTGGACACATGGCCGGGTGGATTGGGCAGTTAGGTTAAAACAGTTCTAAGTGACAGTTATCTCTGGTACCCGAGTTCAATCCTGAGTGAAAGCAGTTAGAAAAATAATTAATTAACACAACTCCTACCCCAGCTATGGTTAGCGGGATGAGAACAGGATACCCCCGTGGACTAAATAAAGGGTAGGTTCAAAGTTCCGTGATGGTTCCCGAATACGACAAGTAAGCTCCCGAGTTCGAAAAGAAGGTTCCCGAGTCCGAGAAGGTTCCCGAGTCCGACAACAAATACCTGAAGAAGGCCGGAGGGTATATCGGCCGAAACGTTGTACAAATAACAATGAAGATGGGGACAATAGTCCAAATAACGCAGATAATACTAATCATCAAGCCTCATTTCAAACATTCAGAGACACAATATAAATGTTTAAAAGGTTAAATTGTATCAAAGGTGTCTGTTAAATGATACATTAAAGGTTTTAATGTAAGATCGCATAACTTAGTGGCATCGTTGCTATAATAAATAGTAGCGATGATAGTGAGTCTTCTTGTAAAATACCGCTTTGGATTTTTACTTCTTTCAGGGATTGCCCTCCTGCTTTTAATTGAACTTTCCATTTTTCCGTGACTTTTTTATGAAATTTACGATATTGTTGGATAGTTTGTACATTTTTAAACATTCGATAATACAGATATGTGCGACCATGTCATAGGCCATTTTGTAGTCGATCCATGCCATTGCGAAATTTTTTCGCCATTTCTAATCTAATCTTAAGGATTTGTTGATCAATATAAAGTAAGTCATGTGTTCCTCTTTTTCCTCTGTGGCATCCTTTTCGTTCTTCTGGAATGAGTTTGTGCCAATTAAGTGAAAAATATATTTCTTGTTTTATTTCTGCAGTTAGGATATTTTCCACATCATGGGTAGACTTGTTATTGGTCTATAATTTCTAGGGATGGTTCCTTTTTGTGTTTTTATCCGGATTAGTGTAGTCCGTCTAATTTTTAGTTTAGCTGTCAAAATTCAGACAAATATGTTTTTTCTAATAAAACCAAGTTTCTAACATTTAAATTACAATTAATTTAAAGATTTTAAAATTTTCTAGTGAGGGGTGCGTCAAATGATTAAAAAAAATGTTTGTTTGTTTTACGAGAGACAATAACCAAAAGGAACCTAATGAAAGTAAACATATATAAACCCAAACCGGATACAGTTAAATAAACACAAAATTTATTCAAAATCTATTGTATAAGAAGATTAAATTACTATTTCTTGTTTGTAAATAGTTTTCCCGTAAAACACTATACGTCAAATAAATTTAAATATATATTAAAATGAAACAAACTATATAGGAATACATAATACTTGGCATGTATTTATTAAAAGAATACAATGTGGATCATCTAATGTTGCAAACTCAAATTTTGAGTGTATATAACACAGGGTTTTTCTTTATTCTATGTATCAAAGATTTTGACTATAAATTAAATACTCAATTATAAACTTACGCAATCACTGAGAATTGTGTGAATTAAACTGTGACATAGTTTCGGTTACAGACAGAAAGACAACAAACCTCCATGATTAATAGATTAATCATCTTGTTGTAGTAATACAACGGACGCTTAATACTTTCAAAGAGCATTGCACGAATTGTCAAAAGAACATAAGTAACTCAGGCATTAATATATCAAGAAGATATTTGCTAATAAACTTGAATTTCGTGAAGAATATTTTAGAAATGAAACCTAAAATATAAAAGAAATAGAAGATTTATTTTAAATTGAAAATATTAGCGAATTTGTCTTGCAGGAAAATTGGCAGCATGAATCTCTGTATTGATTTTCTGTGTTTGCAATCAATCATTTACCAGAATTTATAAACGCGACCATAAATTCCTAATCATCTAATTATATTAAATGTGGCAGAGACAGTGAGTAATAAATATAAATAATATATCAACTGTGAATTATATTCTTTATTAACGAGTTCCAAGGAAAGAATGAAACGTTCAGTAAGTGAATCAGAATTTAATTATATACATACATTTCAGTGTTTATGTCCGTTGTTATAGATATAAATATTTACAAATCTCTCCTCCGTCTGGAACAAGACCAAAAGAAAGTAGTGCACAGGTGGATCAGCAAGTCCGTAGCCATATGTGGACTTATGAGAATTTTGAACTGAAATATACATTTTAGTGTTTGAATTTGATGGGCTGGTGATAAAAAGACTGTCCATCGTAAGTGTGTGTATAAATTAGAGTGTTTTTTTTTCTGAATGGTTGGTACGGTTTGTTTGCTTTTTTTAAAGTTAAATGCCTACCTTCAAAGTCTCTCTAGTTGAGGTTGTTTTTGGGTTTTTTTTTAAATATCTATATAAAATCCTATTTGATTATTTTCATGGCCAATTTTCTGATTGTATCATTTTTATGTCCGTTGCTGTTTCTCATGATTTTTTGTCCGTCGTCCCTCTAACAGTCGATTCCCGGTTTAATTTCTTGTGTCCGCTAATTATGCTTATATGTATTTTTATACTTGCCCACAATTTCACAACTGGCGGAACTCCACATAGTTATGTCGAATGTACCTTGTTTAACTTTCTTTAAATATGTTGCCTCTTTAACAAATAGGGATTTTCGGCTGTTTAATGATGGGCAATTGGTTGTTTCTTATTTTTATGAACTTATTAGCTATGGTTAAGGCCTTATCTAGTATAGTTTCTGTGATTGAGGGATAGGCATTTTGATCTCGAGTTGTATAGATCCACAGTTTTGTTTGTGCTTTATATTACAAAAGCAGCCTATAGCTGATCTAGAATATTCCCTTTGGTTTATTTCTAGTTTTCCCCTTAGTTTGGTATTTATTTCTTCTAATATAATTTTACTATTTTATTTTCATTAGTGATAATTTTACTATTTTATTTTTATTCGTAATGAGGTTTCTTCCCCGGACCCCAACAATAAATCGAAATTAATATTTTATTACCCAAAATTTAAAACCACCAACCTTGTTACTAGCAATAACTTACCCCCTCCCCCGACTAGACAAATGTAGCGTATAAATTAAAATGTCCCGTAAGAGATTGTTTCTCCAAAATCGAAAGCACTTACATTGGTGCCACTACCTCGACCTTGTCGCGCCGTTTGTCACTATATTTATCTGATAACTCGATCACGCAACACTTAAAATCACATTCACGTCCCCTCTAATTACCGAAAAATTCTAACCGAAAAACACACACATACTGCACAAAGAAACAAAACAACAACTTCAAATCTTCGAAACCCTATAAATTAAAAAAAAAAAACGCACTTTAAATAAGATTAACTTTGAATACAACAGTCACACCCTCAAAGGCGTATAATTTCCTGTCAATTCTCCGACCCCGTTCCCCTACAACATTTCATATAATTCCATGAGTAGCGGTAGGAGTAAGTAGGAGTGGTACCGCTACTTGTTTTATCATACGTGTTAAAAAGAACCAGGAAACAACTTAACTACATCTACACCTGAAGATGGCACTACGAAGTGCCGAAAGTACTAGTGATTAAACCTTCAGTGGACTTATCAACTGATTCCAGACGGACGTTATAAAAACTGGCCAGACAACTGGAAAAGATCGGAAAAACTCATCCGACATGAAATGTCTGTCGCGTTTAACAAAGCTTTATATATATATATATATATATATATATATATATATATATATATATATGATATATTGAAAAAACAAAGGATGTTTACAAATGCATGGGCTCATCAGGAGAGAATGTGCAAACCGTTTCGGGGCCTTCCTCTCTACGGTTTTAAAAAAGCAACATCGACCCTCCTCACTGATATGAGAACCCTCGCAATATCAGCATCGACCGCATGTGGATCGGTCTTCAACAAAAATAAGACAGGAAGAAATGACCGTTAGCAAAACAGAACGCTGCTAGTCAAAAGTTGGAATTATTAAAAAAAATGCGCTGTCTGTATTAAAAATAAAATGAATTTTATTTAAAAATAAAATGAATTTTATTTTAAATTAAAAAAAAATCAGAAGCATTATAGTTTATAATAAGACTCAAAAGAGCCTGATGTAGAATTATTTAAAAAAAATGTATAATTATATAAAAAGTGTATATTAAAATATCAAAATTGTTCGTAATACAATCCAAGTGTTAAATAAGTAGCCCATAAGTGTAGGTAAATCCGTGGTGTTTATGTTGCTTTTTAAAACCGTAGAGAGGAAGGTCCCGAAACGGTTTGCACATTCTCTCCTGATGAGCCCATGCATTTGTAAACATCCTTTGTTTTTTCAATATATCATATTCACACTGTCGGATTAATTTCCATTTTTATTTTCATATATATATATATATATATATATATATATATATATTATAAAGAGAGAGAGAGAGAGAAGAGAGAGAGAGAGAGAGAGAGAGAAAGATACAAATGGATGGGCTGATATTGATTTTCTACATTTTTCTAATCCTTATAAACTCATGATTTCGAATGTGTTTTACTTGGTGCAACACAATCTTCCTTAATCTACTACACCTATCTACATTCCTTTGGCTTTTTCTCCATTGTTGAATAAATCTAATAGGATTGGAAATCAACGTATGGAAACACTATATCTTGGAAATCTCTCAAACTCATGCAAGACTGATCATATGCAGGAATCTACCCACTACACACTTAGCGCACGCACCGACACTCACTTAAACAAATTTCCTGCTCTTCCTCATATATTCATTTAGGTTTTAAAAACAGTAATACCAGCAGAGATAGCAGCGGCGGCATTTGTGTTTCCATCAATCTAAAATACGACTTACGTCGATCCAGCTTTCAATCAAGCAGCAAATTAGGATACCACGTGGTCAAAATTATCAATCAGTCATTTGCAACATGTGTTCATCACGTAATACATCCACGTGATCATCTCATTTATTTGGGTTTAAATATTTTGTATTTTTTTATACTTTGCGTTTTATGTTACGAAGAGTGTAGCTTTCTTAATTATTAATCTCCCGGAATCAAACAGTGAACTATATATATATATATATATATATATATATATATATATATATAGAGAGAGAGAGGAGAGAGAGAGAGAGAGAGAGAGAGAGAGTTGGCGAAGTGCCTTATTGTCGGTTATAGCTGGACAGCGAAGAAGTCTATCCGCTTTTCATCAGCGTTAGACCAGAGAGATTGCTTTTGCATCGGAGGTGAAGTGCTACTCATACCTCAGTTATATATATATAATGATATATATATATATATATATATATATATGTGTGTGTGTGTGTGTGTGTATATATATATATATATCCAGATTGCACTAATTATTTGGAAATACACATTTAGCGGAAGATGACCTTCCTATTGTTATACGTGTTACATAATGGTCCTACTAATACTCTCGGCTCTCTGACTAATATATTTGTGGATGCATGATTGGTTTTAAGCTACCATGTGAGATTTGAGAGATTTAGTTAGATTCTAAAATTGAAGATGTAAAATAAGCTTTATTGAAACTGCACCCAAAATGGATGGAACACACGCTTAAATGAAAGAGGCGACTCCTTTCTTTTCATTTCCCGAGAAACATCTCATCACTTATTTCTTTTCTCTGACCGCTCCAAAGAAAAACCCTGGAATAAACGGGAATGGTCTTCCTGACAACGTTTCTTTATGCTATTCGCAATGAAGCAACAAGCTTTTTTTCCACCCCCGAGAACATGACATTCCCGCTATATGCATCCAGTGTTAACATTCTTATTTCTCTTTCGGACATATCAACATTATTAACATGCCAGATTGCCCGTCTGACATAATAAATGAAATGTGTCACCCGTACGTGGTGTCTGAAGAAACCAACTACGGGGAATCAAAGAAAATATATGGAATGTCTCGTTACACTAAAATCTATGTAAACAGTGTGTGTACCTTCGTATATCAATACATAGATAGCTAGATGTGAAACACACAACACACACACACACACACACACACACACATATATATATATTATATATATATATATAATATATATATGATTTTAATTGGATGTCAACATGTCTAGTGTTATATAATATCTAGGGTTAAGGAATTGTACGTTCATGTTGTGTAAACATGAACGTACAATTGTATTGTGTACAGGTTCCTTAAAGTTTTTTTTCGTACACGGGCCGGTCAATATGGATAATTGTAAAACTGCTCTGTTGACCTAAACAGGTAGCGCCACTGAGAGTCGACACGAGAAATAATGGCAATGAAAGGTGTATCCATATTCTATAGATCTACATTACTAAAGCCTTACCATCAAATGCAGTTTAGTCTCATTCTTCATTTTGAAGTGGAGTACAGTCGAATTCTAGCCCCATCGACATCATGGGAAATTGACAAAAGTGGTGTGCGCTGTAGCAGCCAGACAGCAAGGGTGGCTGTGTATGTGCGACAAACGAGATAACAAATTAACAGGGTAACAGAATGTTTAGGTCTGCAGCTAATCAGAATTTAATTTTACAAAGAACAATATTATGTTTCATTTAGTTATTGTCATCACTTATTGTTAAGGGGTATAACGCCAACATGTTTCTTCTTACAAGCTATACACTCCTATAAGTTCACCCTGAGTCCTAGTGATTGCTGTGACATTGATGCCAATTCCTGTCGAATAAAATCTTTATTTCGTCAGTTGTCAGCGGACTAAATTTAAAGCCTGAGTCTTCAAGCATCGTCAAGAGAAGTAATCCAAAAAGAATAGATCTGGTGACCATTGAGCGAGCTGAAAGTTTCAAATACAAATGTACGATGTTTAGCAGCCGCAATGATGGCAATTCAAATGACATAACTGTAACTGCTTAAATACATATCTCATACCCACTCACTCTACTTCCAATCTGCATAGCGGCAATTTAAAATGCAAGAGATTATTCTACCAGATCCTGTACGTGCAAGTATGTAGCGCGTGGGCACTGCTACTACATAGCCGGACATTATGCTATCCAAATGTTCGAGGATTTCGATCAGAATGCATAAACTAAGTGGAGTACAGCCATTTGGTGATACACCGTCTAAGCACAAAGCCCATATTGAAATGATCGCTTTTTTTTTATTTAAAATCCTCTTAACTTCGTGGTATTCATTTGGGATCGATCATCGACGACTAGCGCCTGTGAAACAATATGTACAATTATTTTTCAGTTTCAATGTAGGGTACACCTGTATTTTCATATAAACGACAGCACTACTGCTTTATACATGGTTACTAGATTCTAAACTCAGGAATTTTGACATTCAAATTAGTTTCAATTTTTTAAATGGCGTCTTAAAACTGAAGTTTTAACATTAAATTTGATAATAAAATTATTTAACTTAGAAAACTTTGTATGAATAAGACTGATAATATTTTAAAAGAGACCCAATAAACAAAGACGACTTTATATCATAAACTGTCTTGTTTGAAATAAAATTGCGTCATAAAACTTACGTCGATCCAGCTTTCTAAAAATCCAAAGCAGCAATTAGGAATACCACGTGGGTCAAAATTATCAATCAGGTCATTTGCAACATGTGTTCATCACGTATACATTCCACGTGATCATCTCATTTATTTGGGTTTAAATATTTGGTATTTTTTATACTTTGCGTTTTATGTTAACCTTCAAAGTCTCTCTACTTGAGGTTGTTTTTGGGTTTTTTTTTAAATATCTATATAAAATCCTATTTGATTATTTTCATGGCCAATTTTCTGATTGTATCATTTTTATGTCCGTTGCTGTTTCTCATGATTTTTGTCCGTCGTCCCTCTAACAGTCGATTCCCGTTTAATTTCTTGTGTCCGCTAATTATGCTTATATGTATTTTATACTTGCCCACATTTCACAACTGGCGGAACTCCACATAGTTATGTCGAATGTACCTTGTTTAACTTTCTTAAATATGTTGCTTCTTTAACAAATAGGGATTTTCGGCTGTTTAATGATGGGCAATTGGTTGTTTTCTTATTTTTATGACTTATTAGCTATGGTTAACCTTATCTAGTATAGTTTCTGTGATTGAGGGATAGGCATTTTGATCTCGAGTTGTATAGATCCACAGTTTTGTTTGTGCTTTATATTACAAAAGCAGCTATAGCTGATCTAGAATATTCCCTTTGGTTTATTCTAGTTTTCCCCTTAGTTTGGTATTTATTTCTTCTAATATAATTTACTATTTTATTTTCATTAGTGATAATTTTACTATTTTATTTTTATTCGTAATGAGGTTTCTTCCCCGGACCCCAACAATAAATCGAAATTAATATTTTATTACCCAAAATTTAAAACCACCAACCTTGTTACTAGCAATAACTTACCCCCTCCCCCGACTAGACAAATGTAGCGTATAAATTAAAATGTCCCGTAAGAGATTGTTTCTCCAAAATCGAAAGCACTTACATTGGTGCCACTACCTCGACCTTGTCGCGCCGTTTGTCACTATATTTATCTGATACCAACTCGATCACGCAACACTTAAAATCACATTCACGTCCCCTCTAATTACCGAAAAATTCTAACCGAAAACACACACATACTGCACAAAGAAACAAACAACCAACAACTTCAAATCTTCGAAACCCTATAAATTAAACAAAAAAACGCACTTTAAATAAGATTAACTTTGAATACAACAGTCACACCCTCAAAGGCGTATAATTTCCTGTCAATTCTCCGACCCCGTTCCCCTACAACATTTCATATAATTCCATGAGTAGCGGTAGGAGTAAGTAGGAGTGGTACCGCTACTTGTTTTATCATACGTGTTAAAAAGAACCAGGAAACAACTTAACTACATCTACACCTGAAGATGGCACTACGAAGTGCCGAAAGTACTAGTGATTAAACCTTCAGTGGACTTATCAACTGATTCCAGACGGACGTTATAAAAACTGGCCAGACAACTGGAAAAGATCGGAAAAAACTCATCCGACATGAAATGTCTGTCGCGTTTAACAAAGCTTTATATATATATATATATATATATATATATATATATATATATATATATATGATATATTGAAAAAACAAAGGATGTTTACAAATGCATGGGCTCATCAGGAGAGAATGTGCAAACCGTTTCGGGGCCTTCCTCTCTACGGTTTTAAAAAAGCAACATCGACCCTCCTCACTGATATGAGAACCCTCGCAATATCAGCATCGACCGCATGTGGATCGGTCTTCAACAAAAATAAGACAGGAAGAAATGACCTTAGCAAACAGAACGCTGCTAGTCAAAAGTTGGAATTATTAAAAAAAAGCGCTGTCTGTATTAAAAATAAAATGAATTTTATTTAAAAATAAATGAATTTTATTTAAATTAAAAAAAAATCAGAAGCATTATAGTTTATAATAAGACTCAAAAGAGCCTGATGTAGAATTATTTAAAAAAAATGTATAATATATAAAAAGTGTATATTAAAATATCAAAATTGTTCGTAATACAATCCAAGTGTTAAATAAGTAGCCCATAAGTGTAGGTAAATCCGTGTTATGTTGCTTTTTAAAACCGTAGAGAGGAAGGTCCCGAAACGGTTTGCACATTCTCTCCTGATGAGCCCATGCATTTGTAAACATCCTTTGTTTTTTCAATATATCATATTCACACTGTCGGATTAATTTCCATTTTATTTCATATATATATATATATATATATATATATATATATATATATATATAAGAGAGAGAGAGAGAGAGAGAGAGAGAGAGAGAGAGAAGATACAAATGGATGGGCTGATATTGATTTTCTACATTTTTCTAATCCTTATAAACTCATGATTTCGAATGTTTTACTTGGTGCAACACAATCTTCCTTAATCTACTACACCTATCTACATTCCTTTGGCTTTTTCTCCATTGTTGAATAAATCTAATAGGATTGGAAATCAACGTATGGAAACACTATATCTTGGAAATCTCTCAAACTCATGCAAGACTGATCATATGCAGGAATCTATACCCACTCCACACACTAGTGCGCACGCACCGACACTCACTTAAACAAATTTCCTGCTCTTCCTCATATATTCATTTAGGTTTTAAAAACAGTAATACCAGCAGAGATAGCAGCGGCGGCATTTGTGTTTCCCATCAATCTAAAATACGACTTACGTCGATCCAGCTTTCTAAATCAAGCAGCAAATTAGGATACCACGTGGTCAAAATTATCAATCAGTCATTTGCAACATGTGTTCATCACGTATACATCCACGTGATCATCTCATTTATTTTGGGTTTAAATATTTTGTATTTTTTTATACTTTGCGTTTTATGTTACGAAGAGTGTAGCTTTCTTAATTATTAATCTCCCGGAATCAAACAGTGAACTATATATATATATATATATATATATATATATATATGTATATATATATATATATAGAGAGAGAGAGAGTTGGCGAAGTGCCTTATTGTCGGTTATAGCTGGACAGCGAAGAAGTCTATCCGCTTTTCATCAGCGGTAGACCAGAGAGATTGCTTTTGCATCGGAGGTGAAGTGCTACTCATACCCTCAGTTATATATATATGTCGAATATATATATATATATTATATATATATATATATATATATATATAATATATATATCCAGATTGCACTAATTATTTGGAAATACACATTTAGCGGAAGATGACCTTCCTATTGTTATACGTGTTACATAATGGTCCTACTAATACTCTCGGCTCTCTGACTAATATATTTGTGGATGCATGATTGGTTTTAAGCTACCATGTGAGATTTGAGAGATTTAGTTAGATTCTAAAATTGAAGATGTAAAATAAGGCTTTATTGAAACTGCACCCACAAATGGATGGAACACACGCTTATAAATGAAAGAGCGACTCCTTTCTTTCATTTCCCGAGAAACATCTCATCACTTATTCTTTTCTCTGACCACTCCAAAGAAAAACACCTGGAAATAAACGGGAATGGTCTTCCTGACCAACGTTTCTTTATGCTATCGCAATGAAGCAACAAGCTTTTTTTCCGATACCCCCGAGAACATGACATTCCTCGCTATATGCATCCAGTGTTAACATTCTTATTTCTCTTTCGGACATATCAACATTATTAACATGCCAGATTCCCGTCTGACATAATAAATGAAATGTCACACCGTACGTGTGTCTGAAGAAACCAACTACGGGGAATCAAAGAAATATATGGAATGTCTCGTTACACTAAAATCTATGTAAACAGTGTGTGTACCTTCGTATATCAATACATAGATAGCTAGATGTGAAACACACACACACACACACACACACACACACACACACACACATATATATATATATATATATATATGATTTTAATTGGATGTCAACATGTCTAGTGTTATATAATATCTAGAGGTTAAGGAATTGTACGTTCATGTTGTGTAAACATGAACGTACAATTGTATTGTGTACAGGTTCCTTAAAGTTTTTTTTCGTACACGGGCCGGTCAAATATGGATAATTGTAAACTGCTCTGTTTGACCCTAACAGGTAGCGCCACTGAGAGTCGACACGAGAATAATGGCAATGAAGGTGTACCCCATATTCTATAGATCTACATAACTAAAGCCTTACCATCAAATGCAGTTTAGTCTCATTCTTCATTTTTGAAGTAGTGTGAGTCCTCTACATGGGATACAGTCAGCGAATTCTAAGCCCCATCGACAGAACCATGGGAAATTGAGTTGACAAAGTGGCTTACTGACGGTAGCAGCCAGACAGCAAGGGTGGCTGTGTATGTGCGACAAACGAGATAACAAATTAACAGGGTTCAACAGAATGTTGTTTTAGGTCTGCAGCTTATACAGAATTTAATTTTACAAAGAACAATATTATGTTTCATTTAGTTATTGTCATCACTTTATTGTTAAGGGTATAACGCCAACATGTTTCTTCTTACAAGCTATACACTCCTATAAGTTCACCCTGAGTCCTAGTGATTGCCTGTGACATTGATGCCAATTCTTGTCGAATAAAATCTTTATTTCGTCAGTTGTCAGCGGACTAAATTTAAAGCCTTGAGTCTTCAAGCATCGTCAAGAGAAAGTAATCCCAAAGAAATAGATCTGGTGAGCCATTGAGCGAGCTGAAAGTTTCAAATACAAATGTACGATGTTTAGCCGCCATGATGGCAATTCAAATGACATAACTGTAACTGCTTAAATACATATCTCATACCCACTCACTCTACTTCAATCTGCATAGCGGCAATTTTAAATGCAAGAGATTATTCTACCAGATCCTGTACGTGCAAGTGTGTATGCGCGTGGGCACCTGCTACTACATAGCCGGACATTATGCTATCCAAATGTTCGAGGATTTCGATCAGAATGCATAAACTAAGTGGAGTACAGCCATTTGGTGATACACCGTCTAAGCACAAAGCCCATATTGAAATGATTCGCTTTTTTATTTTAAAATCCTCCTTAACTTCGTGGTATTTCATTTGGGATCGATCATCGACGACTAGCGCCTGTGAAACAATATGTACAATTATTTTTCAGTTTCAATGTAGGGTACACCTGTATTTTCATATAAACGACAGCACTACTGCTTTATACATGGTTACTATATACTATAAACTTAAAAGTCCACTCGTATAGTAAAGGTATTATGACCCAGAAAACTTTAAACAGTAATTCAAGAGACTATATGGTTTTTAACCCGACCCTTTATGTTAATGAACAGCCATATGTTGCCACTCATCTGATTGTTTTGAAGGATTTGTGTTCTGACATAATTCTCGGCAGGATTGTCTGTGTCAGCATCAAAGGGCAACGTTTAAATCGTGTACGTCCCTGCTCGAATTAACTGTGGATAGTGCTAGTCAATTTTGTGGATTAAGCCGACAGAGATAAGAACATTCATTATTTCTTAATTCACCACCGAACAATAAGCCAAATGCCGTCATGTTGAGGCACTTTAACAAAGATCTTAATCACAAAAAGATCCACCTCTTGATTTTTAAAGTCATAATTGAAGAAAATATTAAGCACAGCTAGTCATCGTGATGGACCTAACCACTGGTATAAAGAACAAATTAGTGTAAATTACTCTCAGACGATGATCCTATACACAGAACTTTCCTCTGACAAGAAATGATAAAATTATTAAGGACCTCGCTAGATACAGCGTTTATCTACGTTCGACCTCAAAATCGGTTACCACTAGGTGCCGCTTAAAGAACCAGATAAAAAATATAAAACGTTTGAGGAGAATGGGTGTTCGTTTCAATTCCGTAGGATTCTGTTCATATTCAAAGATGGGGTTGCAGAATGTCTGCAGAGAAAACACGACCAAAATGTTAAAAAGTTCCTGGATCCTCCCAGATTAAACCATCAGAGGACACTCTTGTTAAAATAACCAGAGCCATGGAACGACTGAGTTTTGACTTCAAGGGACGTGTTCTGTCACACATAACACTTATTCACTTGTAATAAATTGACTAACACTTTTGATTCCGGATCGTCTTCCCATGTCGAAATATGCACAGTGCATGATTAATTTAATCCCTAAATATACTGTTATCTACACCCGGATAGTTATGAGTCTTTCATGTCCAAAAAACTGAAAAACACTCTCTAAAAAAGGGGCTTGCAACCAGTAAGACCACTTCATACCAACCAATAGGGAATTTGCAGTTGAACGCGATTAAACCGTAGAAATGGAAGGCGCTACATTTAGCCGTTAAGTCGCGTAACTTACCTGAAAAGTCCCTGAGGTGTTACATTCTGTAAGATCGTTGCTGTGTAACACAACAAAAATCACCCCTCATAAATGTTTCTTTCCTCATCACACGGTAATCTTCTCATCAACAGTAACCTGACATACACCAATATCAAATATCCAGATGGAGGCGAATTTACCGTTTCTGTTCGTGATTTGGCGCCATCCGGAAGTACAATTAACCCCCGAGTCCTTTACTGCAGAACAAGAAAAGGGTGACACTGATTTTTCTGTACTGGTGAAAAACACGATATGAAGAAGTTGTTAAAGTCCAACAGACAAGAATATCTGGGTGGACAACGAAACCTCAGAACCACTATAACTGGAATCACTATTGTCGACGCTGCTATGTTCCATGGAAGGGAGAATGTGGTATTTTGAACTAGCATTGTACGAGCAATAGACTCGCCCACGCAAGCTATATGAACTCATTTTTATCTGGGTTTCGTTTAGCTAAATAAGTCTTGGCAATCGTTAATTCAATTTCAATTAATTATCGACTTCTGTGTTACGTTGTTTCTTACCACAAAGGTCTTAAACACAAACCTTGATAGCGTTAAATCGTTTGCGAGTACTTCAGTACTTCAGTGGATTCTATAAACTAATGTTTTAAGACTGGTGATGATTAAGATAATGTTGAGAAGAGGACAGAAGATAAAGATTTGATCTTTGTAAGATCGGAAGTATTCATAAAGATAAAACTTTTAGAAGAATTATAGCAGTTAATAAAGTTTATCTAAAAATGAAAAGACAAAAGTTAGAAGGAACAAATTAAGTAACAATCAGAGAGAACAGAGATGGAAAAGAAAAATAGATGTGAAAATGGGATTGAAAAAAAATAGATGAAAATTGAATGATTGGAAGAAAAAGAATAAGAGAAAGTCAAAATATGAGAACGGTAAGGAAATGTAGAAGTGGAATAAGAATTATGTAACGATAGACATTCACCCGATTCGAAACGTTAGCGTTGCCTAACGTGTCTGGCTGTTATGTCCCGGATGCATTCTCAGTATTAAGTGTGGGCAACGATTGATTTCGTCGTGGCGGGAAAGACCCGACCCACTTTATTCATGCAGTAAGAAGCGAACGCTGGCAAAGACACTTATGACGTGGTTGAAGACTACTGGAATATTGTTGCAGGCAGACAAGCAGGCAAACAGGCAGGCAGGATGATTTAGTCGGCGGACTTCAGCAGGAAATTGATTACCCGAATCAGATGTTTTACTTCATTAATTGCTTCTAAATGCCGTCATGTAAACCTATTTTTTTACGTATGAGCACGTAATGTCACATCCTTGGATGTAATTTTATATTAATATACGGCCTCCGTAATAGGACAAGCACCGCAAAATTAGCGTAAATAACCGCAAAATGATATAGTTATTGCTAAACCTTAGAATGTTAAAAACACATTAAGTCATATTTTTCAAAGACAAATTAACACAAATTATGTTATTTACCATGTGATTTGCCCTTGAAAATACCATAAGCATGACGATGAATATTTTAGTTTTAATTTGTAAAGAATGTTAAATAAAATTAATTTGTAAAGAATGTTAAATGAAATTAATAAAAACGGTGGAACTACGTAATGGCGTACAATTCGTCGGTATAGATATTTCATTGTACACCATAAACATTTTAATATGTTTTTTTTATTGTATTTGCAATTCATTTTAGCTTCCTTTCATCTATTATTGATTTTTATGTATTTTATTTATTTATTTATTTTAAATATATTTCAAGGAAAACTTTTTTCACGTCCTTTTATTATGAATTACCTAACATTGCTGAGTTAAGTAATTCATAATGTCGGACGTAATAAGTTTTTCTGAACTGAAATTTAGTCAGGAAAAGTGACGTAAAGGCGAATTGGACGGAGACCAAAATAGCATAAAGTGGAGTATTATTGTAATATACTATTTACTGAGAGAATGTTTGAATTTTAAATTAAAAATATCGGAATGTTATTATTTCTAGTGAAATACTAAAAAACCCGTGACCCGACGGGTCACCCATTGAGCTCTGGTTATATTGTTAAAAAATCACATTAATGTAAAATAAAATCAGGAAATTTTCCAATTTTAATGAAATTTTCAGTGTTGATTTATCAATAAATGAATTTTATAATGCATCAGTTATTTTATTTCAAAACTTTCTGACTTAATTAGGTATTTCTGCTATGGTAAATTAATATTTAGAATTCATTTATAATATGGAACGCCTAATTTTAAGTTTCAAATTTCCTATTTTTAGATTCTAAAAACAAATATCTATTCAATAACTACTTTAGTTTATTATTGTTATCGAATAATTTTTTTAGAAACACTATATTAAAAATTTAGGACCCCTTCCTTTTGAACAGAACAAATATTGATGTATATTTTTTCTTTTATAAGATAATAGTAGGATGGCTCATAATTCGTCTGCTCGCGACAGATCTTTTGTTTTAAAAACGAATTAAAATTAACTAAATCAATTATTTAAGGTCAAACTTTTGTCTAAAACGATAAGTCATTATGACCATCATTAAAAAAAGAAAAATATCTTTACATATACAATTTTTTAAAAAACATTTAAAATGATTTTTCGGTCAATTTCTATCGCTTTCGGTCTGAGACGCTGGTTTAAAATGGCTTAAAATTGCTTTTTTACAAATTTAATTAACATTCGCGATTGCAAAAAAATAAAATACTGAAAATTTCATTAAAATCGGATAATTCCCTGATTTTTGGTAAATTATTTTTTGTAGGGGGTGCTTAAGTAATTTTGTCCAAACAGCATTTTAGGCTCATTAAGTTTACCTTCAAAAGATATATATATATACATAGAGAGAGGAAGAAAATCAGTCATCAGTCAGCGCAGCTACAAGTAATTTTTTTCAAGCACAGTAATGTTTTTCTTTCCCATTCTATCCTCTATTCTACATGTATTGAGAGAGGGGGAGAGAAATAAACTATACTTATGACAAACATTTATTAGATTTATGATAAGATAATATTTCGAGATGGTTTTTATATCATTAGTATACATAGAAAAAAGCCTTTAGCTGGCAAAGTTGGATTTGCTCAGCTTTAGTATAATAATAATAATAATAATAATATATATATATATATATATATATATATATATATATATATATATATATATATTGGTTTGGAGGTTGATTTTGAAGGCTATCACAATGCAGATGTAAAGAAAAAATAATAAGGTAACAATGGTGTTGTTTGTTATCCTGTAGTTTATTCTTAATATTTCGAGATAAAATCTCTTTTTCAGAAGAACATTGGAACTGAAGTCGTTGTTGTCTTGTTATGGCATTTCTAGTTATATATATATATATATATATATATAATATATATATATGTATATATATATATATATATATATATATATATATATATATATATATATATACGAGGAAATTGTTCTTCTTTACCCAGGTATGGAGTCTATAAATAGCATTATTCGAATTTTCAGCAGGCATCATATAGCGTTTTTTAGGGCAAGGGGCCAGAACGCATTTATGCGATATGCACTAATATGTTGACTGTACAATTCAATAACGAATTTTTTTATAAGTATATATTAACATTACCGACAAAAACTTTGTTACTTTGACTGAGATTTTTAGCACGTTATTCAGCACGTTTTTTAGCACGCTATGAAATATTTTAATTTAAAGATTTATCTAATCTATAAAAATAAAATTAAACAGACATGTATTCCGAATTTTTATGTATTCAATATTTTTATTTTTCATTTTTTTACTAACGATTTTCTTTCCTCATTCTATCCTCTATTCTACATGTATTGAGAGAGGGGGAGAGAAATAAACTATACTTATGACAAACATTTATTTACAGCAGACTTTTCCCAACTTTCTTTTTCAATAATATTAAGAGTTAAATCGTGAGGCATCAAGGAAATGCTAAATTAGTAATTTGTTTTTGCTTCAGAAAATATTTTTTATACGTATAGTCCTCCATACTAACAAAAGGTGCACGCGTCAAGATGCGATAACTGTCAACAAAGAGTGGGAATTTACGGCAATTTACTTTAAAATGTAAAAATTAGGTTTTATGTAAGAGATATTTCTTTTTTCTTTTTTATAACACATAAACTTAGAATTGTTCTTTATATTAAACGTAAAAGAAAACATTAAAAAGTTAATTTTCCATTTTTTATTGACGTTTTCAAATATTTTTAACAATTAAACGAACATTTAAATGAATTTAAATAGAATTAAATGTAAATGGCAATTAAAGTAAAGAAAATAATTTATTTACTAAAGGAATAGGTATGAAATTATTAGTGAGACCTGTATGGTCTTACTAATAATTTCATTTACCTATTCTTTTAGTAAATAAATTCTGTCGTAGCTGACAATTTAATTTCAATCAACTTATTTTCTAATAAACTCTTGATTTGTTTTGTATTAAAAACTGTAGGAAACATAGTAATTTTTATAAGAAGTATATATTAACATTACCGACAAAAACTAAGTTACCATAAAAAGGCATTGGTTTGTGTGTGTGTGTGTGTGTGTGTGTGTGTGTGTGTGTGTGTGTGTGTGTTTTACTCATTTAATTCATACAGTTTTTAATCTCAAAACATCGTAAATCGGTTAAACTTGCAAATCGTCGTCAAAATTAAAACGAAAACTTATTTGGTGATATATGACAAATAATTTTTTCAAGAACATGTTTATTTGAAATATACATTGCAATAACACAAACAACTGAGATGAATGTGCCTACCATTGGATTCAATAATTAATTTCAATGGTCAATTAAATGTATAGTAATTTGGTTTTTTTGTTCTTTTTGTAAGCAATACGTAATTAAAAACAATCTTAATCCCCAAACCCCTAAGCCGTAACCCAATTCACCAAAAAGTTAATTCATACATTGTAGTTAAAATGTCCAAATAAGTTTCAGTTTTAATTTTGACGACGATTTGCGAAGTTTAACCCACAAATCTTGATTTTATAACAAAATAAGCTGATTTGAATTATTTCGCAGCTTAATTTATTTTAATTTTTCGGAAAAGAGAAACAAAGACAATTTATCTACTTACCAAATAAGTTGATTGATTCACTAATTTAGTAATGAAAAACTTGTACCGTTTTAGATTTAAGATAGATAAATTACCAAAAATCAAGGAATTATCTAATTTGAATGAGGTTTTTAGCACGTTATTCAGCAATGTATTCTTTTACTTTGTTTTAGTTAAAAGCCTGAAGAAAGCTTTTACTTAAACTTTGCTCATTTGAATAAGATTCCATCACATTTAAATATATAACTACTTTTTTTACCCAAGGAAATATTTTAAAGTAAGTTTAATAATCATGTTAAATCAGACATGTATTCCGAATTTGACTCTATAAATTAATAATTAAAGTAATTTTTAAAAAAATCTATTTTAAAGCCTAATTTCAATTTTAGTTGAGCATAAATGAATTTTTATTTTGTTTTATTAAAACAAAACAAAAAAATTATTCTCTGTAGCCTGGAGAAAAGGAAGGGGGCGAATCTACGGAGGGTTAGTGGGTGTGAGGGGGCTGACTGCTGGATTTTTTAGTAATTACATGCTGTGAGCTCTTCTACTCCCCTTAACTGACATATAGAGGGATAGAAGAGCGTCATGTATACTGTTAGACAGGGATTGATCGGTTGTTGACTTAATTGCTAATTACGCCTAACTAAACTGAATTTTTTTTCAAACAATGAGTAGTCCTAAAACCAGGGAATATCTAAGTATAACTATTGTTTCCATAACATAAATAGAAAAAAATCATTTAGAGATTGAAAGCTCAAAATCTCAGCTTTAGTATAATAACAGATTAAAACCAAAATATGAACATGTAGCAGTTCAAACATTAGTACACCCATGATATACATTTATTCAATTGAATTCCGATTAAAATTCAATGTTGTAGAGTTTGACAATAAATAATATTCAATAATATCCATTTTGATTATATAATTCTTCCATTTGAAAGGATGAGATTTTGAAATCTTGATTAAGCAGGAAATTAACGTTCATTAAAACTAAGTAGGAGTTTACCTGTGGTCGATTCTTTTTACGAAAAAGAAAGATAGAGGAAGAGAATGAATTTTAACTAAATAGTTAAATTAGGATAATTTAGCCATGAAAGACGGGAGTGATAGAAGAGTAAGTTTCAGTTATTTATTTTTCGATTATTTCAAATCTTTTTATCTGCATTCTTATTTAGTTTCATTAGCCTTTCTAACTTAATATAATATTTTATTACATTAAAACATAATTACTTGCGCCGAATGATGCATATATTTGTTAGTATATATAATAAACATACCCTATAGAAAGTAGTTCTCATAAATATTTTAACAAGCACACTTTTTTTTTTCCTGATGATTGCAAGGAAATCAAATAGTTTAAGCAGAGTTGTATCTGAAATATTGAGAATTTGGATTATAAAAACAATTTTGTTGGGTGTGAGCAGAAACACAAAAAATATCAATAATTTGTAAATTGGACCGCGTTGTATTGCGTTAATAGATATCTCTCCATGATGTGTCATTTTTGCAGGTTTACATTTTATCGTTCACAAATAAGTAACTTTAGAAATTTGAATTTTTTGTAGAATATTATTCGGTTAAAATGTATATTATTACGTGTCATTTATCACTAGATTCAACCGAAATGGCACTCTACAGAATTGAAACTGTAATAAAAAATGAAATTCACTGTTTAATTTTTTGAATAGGTTTCTCATCCACTGTCAATTATAATTCAAATACTTATTTTTATCGTCATGATAATCTTCAAACATTCGCTAATTCATTGTAGAAGTCAAAGACAAAACTGAACTTATGATGCCAAATAATGATTTTAAATGATACAAATCTTCCGTCTAGTCGTTCATTGGCCACTGAATTGCTATTGAGTGTATATGTTGTGTTAGCTTCTTTGAATTGAACGTTGGAAGCCTAAACCAAGCCATATTGGAAATCGATTTGTAATCCCGATGGGTCCCAGATCGAATTCTTCTGTTTCATTCTTATAATGAATGGATTCTTTTTCAAGAATACTTGATTCTTTCAACGACCGTTCCAATTGACTCAATCGACTTTCCAATAGTCTCCAAAGTTTTCCTTATTTATACAAATCGATTTATTCATGACTTATTTTTGTTTTAATATTTAGTATTATTTAGCGAAGGTCATTTTTAACTGCAAAATCTTCTTGATCACAAAAAGAGAAAAGTCTGTAGGAAAAATTCTCAAACGCGACAGAAAAATAACTTCCTGATTTAACAATGGTTATTCAAGATTTTTAAAAATCCAAGCCCCAAAGTGACTTAAATTTAAGAGTTGCATAACCTTCATTGTGTTTGTAAAAGTGTTAAATGATATTTTATACATTTCCACTATGCATAGAATAAGGAGACTTTTGTAAATGAAAAAGATACTGTAGTGATGGGATTTTGAGGTTTTTTTAATGTTAAATAGTTGTTGACTTCGACGATTCAACCAAAATCTTTACTCACTAGTTCGAAAATAATCTCTCATTTTTATATTTTGATTACTCTATATTGAGTATTTGCTACTTATATTCGAATCTCAATAAAGAGAAAATAAAACTTGGGATTCAAGAAATATTGTGATTCAAGAAAATAAAACTTGTGATATATATATATATATATATATATATATATATATATATATATATATATATATATAGGTAGTACAATTAGACCCCTCCACATTAGAATCAAAGAACACATCCACACACGTGCATCCTCATTCCATAAACACCTAATCAAATGCAAACATAAGGACAACAATTTTTCAGTTAAAATAGAGGCTATAATACGCAACATTGGTAATCTGAGAATGAGAGAAAGTTTATTAATAGCTAAATTAGGTCCTAATATAAACAATAGATTAGAATTAAACACAGAATACATAGTTAACTAAATTACACGTTCCATATATAGCTTATAGTTTATTTAGTATACATATTTTCACATATATATGTAATTTTCCATATCACAAATTTAAACCTACCAACTATCAACTGTTTGCATTTTTTTATTTGTTACCTCGGGAGGTGGACACTTGAAATGACGGATTTGAATTATATAATACATCTGTAATAGATATCTATTAGCACATACAATTGATTCTTAACATTTCATGCACTCACAATATAAAAAAATTTAAAAAATTGATATTAAAAATATATATATAAAAAAGAATTAGAAATAAGAAAAAGAAAAAAAATTTAATTACGATTAATTTAACATTATTGACATACTTATTAACTCTTTTACGTGACATTATTTCTTTAAACCATGATGTCATTTCTTTAAACCCTCTTAGGATTACGGTCAGTCTAGAACTATTAATAACTATTTAAGGAAAAAATAAGAATAAATAATAACAGCAAAAGAAGGAAAAAAATAGTTAAATAAGACATATAATTGAAACAAGACACTATGCCTTTTGTAATTTAAATATTTGATTTATAATATTTAATCTATTTGAAATTTAAAAGGAAAATACTCATAATACATGGTTTGTTTTGTTGTTTTGAATTTTGCATCAATCCTAATATGTAATTATTATATGATATTTTAATATATAATTAATATAATATTTAATCTATTTAAAGTTTAAAAGAAAAAGAGAGAAAAGTACTCATAAAAGATATTTTCTTAAAAATTTTCTATCAATACTAATACATAATTCAAAATAATCTTTTATTTACTTAATTTGAATTTTTCTATCAATACTAATACATAATTTAAGATAATCTTTTAATTACTTAATTTAGATTTTTTTTTTTTTAGTAAAAAAAAAAATTAAAAAAATTTAAATTAGAGAACAATGGAAAAAAAAAGAAAAAACTAAAAAAAAAAAAAACTTCAGTATCGTCTGTAAAAAATTTTGTTTCGAAGTAATGAAGTACAGCAATGATTGGAAAGCTCGTATTAGAAGTTATCTGCTAGTAATTATAATTTGATTTCATGTGACGGTTACCAAGTTGGCGATGCAAATAACTTGCTAGCTGACTATCTGGTCCTTATTTGACAACTCAATTCATTTACATGAACCAATTTCTATAGTAAACTAGTCTCATGTACTCATATCTAGCCATGACTAGTTACCTGTAAAAGATGTATATATAATGTAATTCATTTACTTATAATGGTTTAATCAAATTTCATAAAATTCAGATAATTCAAATAAAAATAACTGGAAAAATAAAAGAAATTAAAAAAAAAATTTTTCATTACTCTAAGCGGATTAATTTTTAGAAAAATTAAATTGATTTAACTTCTGTTATTATATAACCTTTAATATATAAAAACGTGTCAGTTTGTTTTGACACTTTTTTCTCAAAAGGAATTCACTATTCTTTACTATTCAATTTATTAGTTGCTTTATAGAGTTTTTTTTATGTGATTGTTTATGGAACACCAGCAAAATTTTTGATTCTTTTCTTATAAAGGTAATTATTCTAGACGATGTTCTTTTAATTGTTGCCCTCTTCATTTTGTTCTTTCGCCACTTAAAAATATTTAAGTTGATCAGTCGTTCCAATGTTTAATTTTTGCCAAATTGTGTTTGCTATCTTTGAAAATTCAAAACAAATGATTTCTTTTTTTGATTTGGTTAGTGTTTGGAGTATTTTTTAAGTAAGCTGAGTTATGTAGTCATTTAGTAAGCTTAGGCTAGTTAGCTTGATACTCAACGATAATCATATTTAGTATGAAGTCTATCTTACTATTTCCCCACGTGAAATTCCCAGGAAGTTTAATTATGTAGGGAATTTTGAGAATTCATATCTGATAGTTATTGTGATTTAGAATATCTAATTTCCACAATTTTCGATATATGAAAAATATAAATTCAACTCTGTCAGCATATTGCTTTCTTTATTGATATATTTAGAAACTGAGATAGATATATAAATGAATAGATAGACTGGATTAACAGACTTAGGGTAGTAATAACACGTACAAAAATGCATGTTTGTATAAAAAGAACGTATTGTGCATAAAGACTAAATATGAATGTCATATGATAAAATAAGTATAATGATTAAGAGAACATGGTAAAATGATAGCTACATAGATAGGTATGAATATACTGATAGATATGAACAGATTAAGATAGATAACATTTCTTCAGATTTGATAATATTTATGATTTCTAATGATGCTAAAGGAAGTAACCAATCATTACTCTTGAAGGAAAAAAACGAATTTCCCACTTTATGATAAAGTTCATTATGATTGTCACGAAGCTGAAAGAAGGGCGTTTTGATATTATATTGACAGGCATACACAATATTATCTACCAGAATAAAACAAATCAACAACTAGACAAATTATATGATAATAAAAAACATCAAGGTGTAAGTGACAAAATGATTTTATTAACATGAAGCCGACAATCTCTTTGGTGAAGTTTTCTTGCAAATGACTAATAATTTGATATACCTTATAATATGTCTGCAGATTCTTCTTACCTTATTGGAAATAAAAGTATTAGACTAACATGCGATTGATTGTCATTTATATAAATTGAATTATTGATTTTTTTTTAAATATAGAGTGACTTACAAGAAATAAATTGACAGGAAGTAAATTCATAAAAAGTTTTTCCACCATCAAAATTGAAACTGATCTGTGAAAAAATAAAAATAGAACGAGAAATTGAAAAGTTGATTTAAATTTTAAATTTCTTTAACTTATTAAAACAATTATGGTTTTTGTCATATAATGATCATAAAAGTTTTAATGTAATTTCATCCATTAAAATCAACGAAAAAGAAAAAGAAAACAACTCTCTTAGCAACTTTATCTCAGTCACAAAACTAAACGTCACCTCCTCCCCATATATATATATATATATATATATATATATATATATATATATATATATATGTGTGTGTGTGTGTGTGTGTGTGTGTGTGTGTGTGTGTGAGGAATTAAAAAGTGCTCGGACCGTGAAAAGGTAAATGACCGATCATCTAGATAATATCTCCTCGATTATAATCATTAAAAGGTACATGACTTAAGATGAAGAAAAGCGCACACGGGAAAAAATCGAGCAAATTCTACACAAAAATGAACAAAATATGATAAATGTTGCAAGACGATAAGAAAAGATTTAATTAAAAAAAAACTGCTAAAAAAGAACCTCGTCTTTGTTCTTTGCAAAATATGCTTGTATATATTAAAGGCTTCATACATTACATACATTATTACGCTTCTATTCTATTTAATGGATATATGATTTAATTAATAAATCAATTCGCAGTATTATAACATTTGACCTCTACAAAAACATTAATCTGATTTTCTTTTTCTAATATGATGAAACATAATATACAATATTTTGCATAAATATGTACACGTTAATCAATTTTGTATAAATAGAACATTTATACGATAAAAATGAATGTTATTAGTTATTATATATTACCAAAATCTATTAAAAATATGAATACGTAGCAGAAAAAATCCAATACTCTATTTATACATATTTATACAATTTTATTTTTGGTTAAAAGTTCCAACGCTTTCAAATTTAGAAATAAGAGGCGACTGTCCGTGGCGTGGTGACTAACCTGATGGACTGCGACATCGTAGTAAGCGAGTTCGAACTCCAATCGCTTATTAAGTTCACATTAGAACAAATACATTTGCTCTAGCTATGGACTAAATAGTACAACTACTTTTATTATATAAGAATGGCTTTGGCATTAAATAACACACGAATGATATGTCATTAAATAAAGAGTCAAAACAAAATAAATTTAGTAATAGTAGCTAATCAGTAGTTGCTAATAAGACCGGTTTTGATTGTATAATGTTACACTAGAAATAATAACATCCCGATATTTATAGCATTTATAGTAAACGTTCATCACGTGGACTCGACTACTCGGCTTCAAATCCTGAATGAGGCTGATTAATTTTTTGATAGCGCTAATACCCTTGGGAAAGATCCAACTATTCTCAATTTAACTATTAGTAAAATGTAGAGAAATACGGATTCTTTAACCTTGATTTGGCAACCTTTATGTAAAGAAACACAAAAAATGAATCCATCCACTTGGTCTTAAAATTGCATAGGCGAGAAACTATCTGGAACCAAGCGCCATTGACTTCATGTCCACGCTACCGTAACTTCAATATACATGCTGTATCTAGGATATCATTCACTATTTACTTAAAATGTTTAATATTATATATATATATTATATATATATATATATATATATATATATATATATATATAAGTGTGTGTATGTGCATGTTTTCACCTGTGCATGTGTGTATGTGAAGCAAATCTAAGACGAGATTTCTCTTCATGTTGTTATCCATTCTTAACATTGTTTATTTGGAAGGAAACTTTGTCTGTTCGATCTATGACTAATCGAATGCAGACTAATCACGAGCTAATTCATTGCTTTTCCTCGCTAAATATTTCCCACCTTCGATCGGGAAAGGGTAAAAATAGTTCTGCAGAATTTCATCTCCTAAAATCTACGACACAACACATGAACACTCAAACATACAAAAATGACATTCCGATTATGTTTAGTTGTCAATCAATCAGTCTATAAATTAACCTTACATTTCTTGTAATATCATATAATTGAAAATGTTGAGGTTATTCACTGATTTCTTCTTTTTCCTTATCAATCTATCTTTGCCTGATTATGTCTCCCTGTCTAACCTGCTAGGTAGGCAGCAAGTTAATCACGTACATTCAATAACAGAAACAAGTAATTGCTGAAATAAATAAACTTAATGGAATTGACTTGTGTCTATTCCTTTAATGGATATATTTCAAACAAATAAAGTAGGAAAAAAAGACAAACAAATGTAGATTGTTAAGAAAAAGATATATATTATTACATACCATCAACCAACATGGAATACAAACAAAAGCCACTTTTTAAATGTATATTCATTATGACATGGCTGGAAAATAGAACATAAATTTAATCCGACTCAACTTAATGAAACTGAAAAATAAGTAAAGAATACATGACGTTATGTCATTCTTTTTAAAGAATTTGGAAGCCAGCCATATTTCTATTTTATAGGAGATCTGCTTGGGATGAGATTCTGTTTTGCATGACTCAGGTTTCAATCGAGAATATCTGTTAATTCATGAGTATCAATTGACTTTATCATTACTGTTATTTCAACTTCTTCATGAACGCGTAGTATATTCGCATAATTGTGAAATTCTCATTCTCTAGAACGGATTCCGGTTTTTGACTATATAAATTGGTAGCATGGTCTAAATTTAATTTCTTGCACAAATCCAAGTGAATTACATTTAGTACCCAGTTGTATCCAGTCTTGTACTTGCTGTGTGCTTGGTTTGCTGCATTCGTTTATCATATGATTAACTTTTTCGTCTTTTACACTACATATCCTACACTTGCTGCCTTTTCTATTTTCGCATTAATATAGATTGTTCTTATAGCATTGTCTTGAGCTGTAATTGTGATAGATTCAATTTATCTCTTTTGGTTTCCCTTTATTTGCTATATCCAGATCTTCTCATATAAAATTTCTCAGGTTTATCGCTTGAATTATCGATAAAGTTGTTTTTCTTCACTTTCTTTTTTTCTATTTTTTGTTTGTTTTCTGTTAGTCTATATGTCGACATTGTTGTTACTGGATGTTCTAATTAGTATTTCTTTGATTTTTTATGTATTTGTGAAGTTCTCGAATTGTTGCATCTACGCAATCCTCACGGATGACTAGACCTCTCCATCCTTCTTTTCATGATACATGTATTCTGTGTCCATTCTTGTGTATACTGCCTTGTGCATTGTCATTCATTTCATTCTCCTTTAGATCATCTGTCGGGGTTCTTTGTCCATTTTTATGAATGGTTCAGAGTATCTTACAAGGAGGACAGCCCATCTATTTGTTCCCCTGACAAGATTTCTGTTACAGAACTTAGAAGTTATATTGTTCTTCTGGGATATTGTGTGTTTTTTTTACTCTTTCTTTGATTTTTGTTTGTTTGATGCGGTCACTGCTTTCAATATTTGCAAATACTTGTAATTCTTTTTTTCGCGAAGTGTCCCTATATTTTAATTGCTTGGTATTATTATTATTATTATTATTATTATTATTATTGGTAGTAGTAGTAGTAGTAGTAATAGTAGTAGTAGTAGTAGGTACTTGAAACTATATAAATATGTGCAAACAAAGGATTAAATAAAAATAAAAAATGACATTTAAAAATTGCAATGGAACATTGAACATATAGTTATAATTGTGATTAAACATCAGATTTCTGTATTAAGTAAGCCATAAAATAAGCGAACCAAACCCAAACATATATACAACATGGATTACCGCTTTGTTCTATCCCTAGATACGTAAAAAATAATATATGCTCAAAGATGGTAACTGGCACACTCAGTGCAAGTTTATAAATATGAAGTCGTGATGAATAGATGACGACAAGTTCGCAGAAAAGGAAAAAGTCAGACAGGTGTTTCAAGAAAAAATACCACTTAGTGTGTTTCAGCATCCCTCTAGACCGTTCTCAAATAACGAAACCGTAATGAGTGTTTTTGATAGCTCAGCTCACAATGAGGGAAAGGGGGCGGTTTCAAGCCCCTACTTGTATTCTGCCGGTTCACCGATTCCTTTGTCTGGTACACAAATTGTTACATTACCTTATTTTAAAAGCGATTACCCATCTTTGCACGAAACCGGCTAACCACTGCTTAATTTACGTGATCTGAAGCGATGCTTTCGGTGGTATTTGACTGTTAGTCAGTGGCAGAGATAGTTGTGTATTTCCTGTGAGTTAGCAGGTGAAGTTCGAACCTGTGCTTAAATTAGAATGTAGAATACTAATTTTCAATAAAATTTGTGATTGCATAAACACCTAATATCTTAAAATAGAGTTGAACTTTTACATTCGAGTAAACCGCAATTCGAATCATAAAAAAGGAAAATAGAATCGCTGGAAACGACCTCATCTTTTATATAATGATTAAAATAATTGTGATTGCACAGATTAATACCACTGTAGTTTCCTATTTAATAGATTACTCATGAGATTGCCGAAATAGAATTGTAGTTTGGGGAAAATATCAGCTGACCCAATGCAAATACCTATTTTTATATCATCAGGCACGTGACAAATTCACGTTAGATATTTGTGTCTCAAAAGATGTTCTTTGTGTTTAAATGTTAATTCATTGGAGTTAAAATTAGTGTCGGTTGGGCAGATAAAACAGACAATAAAGCAATCAAATGTATTACCCGAGGGGAATTTTTTAAAATTAATAAATTCAGTTTCTTACACTAAAGTTTGATACATCGAATACTGAAGAAAGGATTTCCGTCTTTTTATGATTTCCTGAGATTACGTATTTTTATTATTCTATATATTTTTCAACCTGTCTTTATCAGGTTTTTAATTCACAAATTTGGCCTTCCTATCTTATCTGAATTTCATTCTTCAATGGCATCGTAGCTTGCAATCTCTACTTGCAGAATAGTTGTTATAGAATAATTAAATTGATCATCACTGGGTGCTCTATACATATGACCTTGTTTTAAATTTAAATTACGATTATATTTTGTAGGGGCATTGCATGGTGTTAGCGAACAAGAGTAGAATAACTTGTCAATCATTGAATTCTCACTGAGTGCTCCATACTTTTGATCATGTGAAAACGACTACACATAAGATGTTCTTCGTAGGTACGTATATAACATTTCTATTTACTAAGATTTATTTAGCCTGGTAGAAGTCTCAAGTTTCAAGATATCGGCGAGGATCGATTACACTGCAATTGTAATTTCAAAGAAACTATCTCACAGCAACAAGCTCTTACTACGAATAGGTTAGTACAACACAAGTATAACTAATACTGGGTTTCCTAATGAGAATCAACATCACTGCAGTAGGAATAATTAGCATGACCATCTAAAATACAACTTGCACTCTCTGCATGTAACGAATGCTAGTCGTTGCAGACAGAAATTGGAGCCATACATCCCTTGCTTTCGAATTAAGAGTTTTTTAGTGGGGTGTTAGAGTTTTTCCTTTATGACAAATTGCGTGATGTTATTTCTCAAATTTAACTGATTTCATATTTAGAATATATTAGAGTCACTGAATGTGATAAAATTTATTTAATTAAAGATTCACATATGATTCACTTCTAATATTTGAGAGATGTAAGGCAAATATTAGACGCATATTTTTACATAAACAATTTGTTACCAAAACGAATAAGCACTATAGTCCAGTAGAAATAGGTCTCGACCTCGAAAAAAAGGCCAAGCTAAAATTTACAGCACGCAAAGAACATATGGTCTACAATAACATATCCAAAATCCTCTCAAATTTGACTAGGGGAAAAAAGTTATTGAGATTTTAAAAAACTCGATATTTCAAATATTTGGCTAAATTGAGGAAAATGCTTCTGCTGAACTTAAGTAAAAAAGATGAAAATATCATAACAAGATCGCCTAAATAAAAACTAATAAGAGCTGTCTGTAAGCAATGAGAATTTTATTTTCCATCTATACAAATTAAGACAAGTTTGGGCAAATCAAGGCAACCTTGTGCAGGCTGTAATACATACATTTTCTAGCACCCCGACAGAATGAAATGGGTGTGGGTAAAACCTACGGTATCCCATGCTGGGCTCCACGTGGGGTTGTCAGTGGGGTACCACAAAAATACCTTCAAAATGTAGAAGCAGTCATCAAATTTTGTTTCGAATAACTTTCCTCGAGATACGAGAAACAAAAAAAGCAAACTGTTATTACGATTAGCTTCCCACATGGTTACCTGAGTTCTAAATATGCATCACCACAGACCAGTGTGCAAACGAATCAAGGGTATTCCCTCCTGGTCACCCTTTATCTAGGTACCCCACAGACCACCTCACGTGGGGCCCCATGAGGTACCCAAGGTTTTACCCACACCCTAATAAAAGTGTATAAGAACAGATATGGGTTTAAGTGTGTTTGCTGCACTTTAAACCACAGTCAATTCAATAAATTCCGAAAGGGATTTTGAGTTATAAGCAATAAAAAGAATATTACTGTGGCCTCGAGTTATGGCTTTTTGAGCGAGGAAAATGGTAATCTGTATTTGCTTTATCATATTGATATGTGTGTCTTAGTGAAACCAGGTAAAAAAGAATGGTATGCTCAAGAGGCAGTCAGTCAATCCAATATCAACTTCATATAAAGCTGATAAAAATCTCTAAATGGTTAAACCGCTGTGTCCACTTTCAAACTCAATAAAAACAAACACTGTGTCTAAATTTCAAAAATGTGAAAAATATTTCGTTCAAACTCAGTATCATCTGAATAGGAAGTTTCTTCAATATTCTCTTGCTCCCTGGTATTTTCACAGTTCTCACCAGAACAATGAAGACATACCAACACACAACACAGCCCATATTTTCAGCATTAGCACGAACTGGAACTGCAGTATGATGAGCTGCACTTCAGAAAGAACTGGTTATGTCAGTCATGACATGTTCTAGATGCCCATTTTATTGTTTCCACCCCCACTGCTCTAAGCATCATCTCTGTAGAAAGTTACTTCCACATCTGTAATTGGAGGCACACTCGCAGAGAATGAAACCGTGCAGCACTCTCCGTAGCTGGTAACGTTTCCGGATGGACTAGTTGCATTGAACTAGCTACAGTGTTCATGTACCTAACGTACCTGAGCTCGTTCAATAAATCTCCGCTTTTCCGATGTCCATCTTGATGAATAGGTCATTACTTTCACACACCATGGCATACTGACTCTTGCAGTAGCCTCAATATTGAATGTGAACCCATGTTTCCGAGGAAACTCATCATCATATGAAAGCCTCCTAAGTGACACACCACATCCATTTTTTGTAGTGAGTTATTTTGACTGCTTTAAGCCATAAGTAATGCACAGGGTTACTATATTAACAATTATGCTTGCTGTTGAATAAACAATCCGTTGATTTCAGATCGATAATCGACAGAAATGTTGTTTCTGTTGCTACAGGGAATTCATCTTCAGATATCAACTGCATGTAACCAGACCAACTTGGATGATCTTGACAAAGATTTGGAAACATGCCAATGCATTGCTAAGCAAAGTCGTCCTTTTTGCAAGCCATTCTAGTGAACACTCTTCCAGTGATGGCTATAACATTTTGATGTCAATTTCAGCATACTATAATTCTAAAGCAAGTAGAATTTCTTCAAAAAGCAATACAAAGAAAGAGTTTTATATGCCTTTCTTTTCCCCTACTTACACCAATTCTTAAAGCATCAGAAAGTAGTCAATTAACCTCACCAAGTTACGGGTAATTCCATGTCAAATCATCCAGAAAAATTAAATTGTCACCACCCCCTTAAATTCTTCTGAATTTTTTCTAGGTGAGCAGCATTTTTGGGTTCCTTGGGGAAAAATGCATTTATAAACCAATTCTTAGTTGTAGAGAAGCTCTAGAACTCATTTTACAGACAAAAATACGTTACAAAGAGTTGACCGTTTTCGCGACCCACCTCATATTTGGAGAGCTAAAAATCGACATAGCTCCACCAATTTTTAGAGTTGAAAATTCAAATTTTGGGAATTGTCTAACTTTATCATAATCCACACTTGGACAAAATTACAGAAAGATTGAAGAGGTGAGTTACATGGCCTGGATGATTTGACATGGAATTACCTTTACATTATTTCCAGTTCATTTATGAAAACACTCTCTTAGGATTGTGCATGGAAAATTCTTCTGTAAATTATTTCCAAATTCCTGACTAACAACACATAACAACTATTTCTAGTCAAATAAGAGCTGCAATTATAAAAATGGAGAAATAAAGAAAGTAAATATTGGTAAATTTGGTCATTTTTGTTTAGAAAATAGAAATTTTATCTTTTACCTACCCCTACTCTTTGCTTCATATCTTTTTTCACCCTGGGAAGATTAATGAGGATTTTGGATATGTTTTTTTACGATAAAAAAGCTTTCCAACGATACTAAATTTAGCTTGGCCTTTCTTATTTCCGGGTTGGGCCCCAAAATAATCTAATTCTACTGGACTAATATGACTAACTGACAATCTTGGGAATTGAAAATATTTAAGTGCTTCAAAATTTCTGCTTATCACACAAGACTAGCATCAACAATAATATAATCTCGTGTTAAGTCGACATAAACGTGTATTTTGTCAGAACAACAAGAAGTACAGATTACATTAAGGTGCGTGAACACCTAGATATATAGATTTGGCTTTACGTGGTCTTCATAAAATTTTAATACTGACAATTTTAATATTGACGGGCAGTGTAATCTCCATCTACTGTTAGATAATGCTCCTGTGAGTTTAGCCAGCTTTCTTTGTTCTTAGGTTCTATGAATGTATATTTGTAGGATTAGACCAAGGTACAAAGTCATATTTAGAGAAGTTCCATGGACAAAAAATTACTAGCGATTGCTTGCGAGTCTATCATCACCAGTTAACAACTCTTATAGAATTCAGTTCTACATAATGATATCAGAGCAGACATAATGATTACTAGGGCGAAAACAGTAAACCGTATTCTAATTCTATCTGAAGCTGCTGGTATTTACATTATATTAATGTTCTTAGTAAAAGTTTAAATCCGCTTTTTTCTGTCCTATCAGTAGAGTAGACTGTCTCGCTACAGAGACGTAGGATCTCCTACAAAGAATTACCCAAGGTATGAACTGGGGAGACTACAGTTTTGAAACACTAGTGAGTGTGGAGTCACACCATTCGTTGCCATTTCTCTGATCTGGGTGCTAGTACCTATTAGGGTTCCATCTATGAGTCAAATACATATGTTCTTCTGTTTCCAGCTCATCCCAAAAAGTGTGACTGGCCCTACACTATCAACAATTCACCTGTATAAGCAGTCAAGTGGTTCTGATCTAAATGTTTGGTTCTCATATGTCGTAAACGATGGGAGAACCTAAAAATGTACCCGTATTAGTATACGCACATATCTAAAAAATAAAAAAATAAATAAAAAACAGCCCTGATATGTTCGGATAATTCCAAGTGCCGATTTTTAATGGATTAAATCTGTAGCAAACATTTCTCGGAGACGGTGCCCGATGGTATTGTTGCTGTGATTGTTTATTGCCTTCGTCATGACCATCTTAATTATTTGTCTGGTTTTTTTTTTTTTTTTTTTTTTTTATCAAAAGTATTATTGTTGTAATTGTGAGGATGGTATTTTGTAGAAAGGAATGCAAATATAAATAAAGGTAGGAACTCCTTTTTTTCTTTAGCGCCAGTGGATACAGTTTTTATGAATCACAAATGACCGAACCTCTGCGCCGCCCTCTAACATTTGATGCCTTATCTCTTTCTTTTCATTTGAGTTGGGGGTCGTTTTGTTTTCCTGGTACGTGATCCAACCAAATTATGCCAGTCACGTCGACTAGAAATATAGCTGGATAATGGCAATGCAAAGATGAAAAGCAATCAGGGACTGAAAACTAAGGAAGCGCAACAACTTGTTATGAACAGTAGAACTTTGATAGAGAAAGATGTCATCTCCAGTCGATTCACGTCGACCAGCTCCGCCGGCTTTTTCAATAGAATATCGACCTTCGTTTCCATATCTTAACGGGAGAGTTCTAAAGTTCTTTCAGCTGAATTTTCCACAGACACTTTATTTATTCATTTATCACCCAATTACTTTTTTTTGCCTGGTCCCATACTCTGAAAGCCATTGCTAACACGTTAGCAATACTAAAATAAAATCTTAATATTCAATATTGTGATCCTTTTGGTCTGTCATTTTCTAGTTCAGATAAAATAAAAAAGACGATAAGTGCTTGAGTAAATTTTCTGAATTTTACAAATGGAACATTGTTTTTAATTTTAATGTTACTTTTTCTTTCAGCTTTTGTTGTTGGTGTTTTCTTTTTGTTTTCTTTTTTGGGGGGGGGTATATGTCTAGTAGTAGAGCTTCGAATGAGGTTGGTTCTCCAAAATTTCCAGGGAATTAGGGTGCATGCAGGGTACAATCCCCTCGCTCTTGCTAACCGCTCTCCAACACAGCTGCAAAGTGCAGGCAAGGTCAGCACCACCATTTCACTGTATACATATACTCTGTCCGTTGACCCTATAAGAGAGATTATCAGCCCTTTGACAGGTCTTATTCTTCACTCTAATGGCTGTCTATCCACTCTTAATCAGGGTAGCTTGGTGGAGTTTATTTAGTCGCCGGCTACACGACTATGTAACTGGTATAACAGGGTTACAATTGTAGTAGTAAACTTCTAGATGTTTCAATGACGCATTATTAGTATCACTTTACTCATTATGAGTTTTTCATACCAACGTTAACTGGCTTTTTTTATTGAAGTGCGAGTGGCAGTAAGTTTCCTAAACCTCCAGGACTCTACTGAGTACTTTAATGTCGATGGTCTCGATTTTTCCCCTGAGCTCCATTTACCATAGTCTCTTTTCCACGCCTTTGAAAGAACTTCTCAAGAGCACCAACAACAATTAGTATCACTGTCACTATGTTCCACAACATTTTCAGGTCTCTGGCAACATCCAAGTATTTGTCGATACTTTCACTTTCTTTTATTTTCATTCTAATCGTTGAAACGGCAAAAACCACGAGTTGACAAATAATTTTCTTCTTGTGTAAATAATGCTAGTTCTGGTATCAGGCCTAAATTGGTTGATCCGTCTTTATCTCAGCGTACCAGAGAATGTCACGCATTTCATTCTTTAGGACAGATTCTGGTTTTTGCATATGCCATTTGTCAGTACAACCAAAATTTAATATCTTGCTCATTTCCCAGTAGATCACCTTTCCAACTCAGTCATGCATACTCTTGTGTTCCTTTTGAGCTAGTTTACTGCATTCGCTTATTATGTGATTTAATGTTTCATCTTTCCTCACATCTATCCTCCTATATTGTGCAGCAATTATGAGTGACTCGGTTTCTCTCTTGAGATTTTCTCTTCTTAGCCATGTCCGAGTCTTTTCATGTCCAATCTTTCCAATTTGTCCTTTGAAGTATCCATATAATTGTTTTTCTTTCCATCTTGGTTTTCTTTTTCGTGTTTTTCTGTTTGTCGCAGCGGCTATTATTGGCTATCGTAAGTAATCATACTTTGCTCTTTTTTGTATATTCTTCGAGTTCTTGGATTGTGGCATCTACGCAATCCTCTATGTTGGCAAGACTTCTTCCACCTTCTTTTCTTGATACATATAACCTATCTCTATCGTCTCTAGGGTGTAAAGCCTTGTGCATTGTCCTTAATTTTCTAGTCCTTTGGTCAATCTGTCTGAGTTCTTCTTTTTTCCATTTTAAACTTGGCCCAGAGTATCTTATAATGGAAACGGTCCGGGTTCTTTTGATGAGATTTGTGCTGCTGTGCTTGGTTTCTAGGAGTTTTCTTGTTTTCCTGAGGTATTCTTTTTAAAATTTATCTTTCATCTCTGTTTGTTTGATAGTGTCTGCTTCTATAATCCCTAAGAATTTGTAGCTTTCTTTTTCTCCAAGTGTTTTTATAGTATCCTGGACGCAGCACCCTAGAATAGTATGTATATGACCACTTTTGGGAACCCCACGTAGTGGAATAGTTAGCAAGATAGATTCGCAAACCATTGTTAGTGAGTTTGATTCTCATTAGGCGCCCTATAATTCTGTCCAGCTAAGCTTAGTAAATAACTATATATGACCACTTAGCACCCGTCTCGCAAATCATCCGAGAAAAGCAATCTAGTCATGTTGGACACTGCTGAAGTATTAAAGATGAACTCATAGACTGTGTTCTTCTAATGACTCCTACACCAGTATTGTCTGACCAGCAAAAACTTACATCAGGTATTATGCAAACACTGAGTACTGTAGGAGGACTTAACAAGAGTGATAGTCGATAGAGATAGGTTGGCGAAAGAAAGCCAAGGAATTCCTTCTCTCAGCCAACTTGATAGTGAGCATTATAACTCCCTTGATATTTATGTGTGCATCTGCAGCGGGAACCAAACTTACAAAACAATGAACAACGCAGAAATCAGCATTTGTGTTCAATTCGGTCTTGGAAAATTGCAAAAGATCTTGTGGCTTCTTATTTTAAGAGGTAGACAGCTAACCTTCATTGTCCGAGACATTCAGGAAGAACTCGGCATGGCTTCTCCGGTCTTCTGCTAGATCATTATTTAATTTGATCTGAATTCATCTATTTACACGCACATCTAGTGCAAGTGTACATTCTTACACGCGTGTACATTGCACATTCGTATGTTTTTTTGCGAGCACACATTGTACATTCCTTTACGTGCACGCCAAAAGTTATATGCATAGAAGGCAAAAGAAAGAGAAATTCTCGATAAATAAAATAAGATCATATCTAAAAAGAGGGTTTTACTTGCTTTGTAAAATGTGTTTTAAAAGTAAATTTAGTAAAACTGATTGCATTATGTTTAAGGATTAGAAGTCTTAGCTTGAAAAATATTCACCTATTAGAACTTTTTTAAGAAAAAAACTTGACTTAATGCAACTATAGAATATCTAAAAGTGTGCATCTTGCTGTGTAAAGTGATGTAATTACGAGATTATTGGGAAAACAGGACTTTTTAAAATTAATTTTTGCATAAGATAGGTGATTATTGATAATTATCTACTTACACAGCCTTTCTGCCACGGCCAGTATATGTGACTGGTTTGAATTCAGAGTTTCCCTTCTTCTAGACTGGTCGTCTATCTAATGCTAAATAACTCATTCTTCTATAACATTTACTCATAGCTAAATCGGGAACAAATGTATTCCTACCTTCCCCTAAGAGTATAACTCTTGTCCCGGATTTGAACTCTGATCACCGATTACATTTCCTTCGAAGATAATAGTTTTGCTAATCATGCCTACAAATTATTATTCATAAATATCTATTTATTAAATGTTGAACTTGACTAAATTATTCATGTCTATTTGGTATCCCTTTTGTTTTTTGTTCTGTTTTCTTTTTGAAAATAGTTTAGTTTTTTTCTTCAATTATAAATAACGATATTATTCAGATAGTTGTTGATAAAGGAAAAATAACACTTTATCTTTTATAGTTTAAACATTTTATTTAATTCTATTTCATATATCTATATTAAAAAAAACATAAAATATAGTTTTCTTAAATCATTCATCAATTTGAGTCTGAGTAAATAACCGATACATTTTTTAATAAATAATTGAAGATGGTCTTTTTCATTTATTTATTTATTTATTTTACAACTGTAAAAGTTATTCAAAATCTTCCAGTTTACTGTTTTTATCCTAAATTCAAATATATACATTAAATTACAATAAATACCGGATGTAGGACAAACAACTTTTGATACATTAAAAAGCACAATTAGAATCATTTCTCAAAGGTCAGACACCATTTATCTTCTCCAAAGTCTTATATATTAATTCAATGCTTAAAAAAGAGTCCAGTAAGAATGAAAAAACTTGTCATTGGGGACTTCTCTTAAAAATGTATTTATCTTTTCTTTTGAGAGAGGTCCTTTGGAAAAGATTTTTTCATTTGTTCCATTTCTTTCTTTCATTTTTTTATTTTATTCATTAATTCATTTTTTTCATTAATTCTTAACTATATATATATATATATATATATATATATAGAGAGAGAGAGAGAGAGAGAGAGAGAGGAGTGATATACATATATATATACACACACACATACATATATATATATATATATATATATATATATATATATAGTGCATAAGATTTCTATAAAGAAAGGGTATAATAACAAATAATAATCATTTGATCTTATTCATGGCATACGTCAATAAAACTTCACTGAAGAAAGAATATTGTCAAGAATCAAGGATCCGGTTATCTTGACCAAATACGTACATGTATGTATTCGGTATGTATTATGTGAGATAAGGCAATACTTGTCCCATTTGTTTGGCTTTGAAGGGTTAAAGTGGTGGTCGGTAAATACGTGCTTGACTCTAGTCAGTGGAAAATAAATGATGTACAAATCACAACGTTCTAGTCTTATCCAATAGATGTTATCAGAGTTACTTTGATCTTGAGTTGGAATCCTTGGTAATTTGTAGCCGGAGATCAAATTATGTCGAGTCCGTTTTACCATACTTCACTTTCTTGTTCCGCTAAAAGAATAGGGTCGGGGTCTGTCACTGACATATAAAGTACTCTAAACAAAAATATCGATGGTGCTGTGATAAAATCATCCCAACTCATACACAAGAGTGGAGTGTAACGTTCATAGGTTCGAAAGTTTTTATAATGTCATATATGCAGTTGATAGATTATTTGATCAAACACTAATGGAAGACATGTGGACCGCAAGAGAGACTATGTTAAAAAAGAAACCTTATTTGGTCACATTCCATGGGAGTATCTTGCTTAGCCTATGATCCTTCAGCTATTATTAATTACTGGGCTGTCCTTAATCTGGCACATTGCTCATAGATTAGTTACAATACCTACTGTTACAAAGTTGACAACCATCTATTTGGTTATTGAGCAGAAATCAGTGTTTTCAGTGTGACTTGAACATGGAATTCGTCCACTTTGTGACACAGAAAGGTAGGAACCCATACAAAAGGGGTGTCCTACGTATGACGCTAAACTACATCTGGTGTGGAGACTCCAGTTCTTGATATCTGGGAAGTGTGGAGTACCCCTTCATTGCAATTACACCCAGGTTTACTCTCACCCGGATTGGTAGTACTTGTTAGGATCTTGTTTGAAAATCACTAATATTTGTATTTGATAGTACCGTGTAATAAAAAAAAACTTTGAAGGAACAGTTTCACAAAAATGTACATTTGAATATAAAATGAAAGAAATTCCCTATACTCTAAACATAAAATAACCCTAAACGAATTGACATACCATTAAAATCAATTAAACATTAATCATTAATCTCTACCTGCGGTTACAAAGTGGTTACCATTCTAAGTAGTAAGTATGCTCAGCACTGCTTAAATTTGATGATCGATAGCGCTAGCAGCACCAGTTTGCTGCTGTCAGCGTGATTTGAACATATATTTCCAGCCTTAAACTCTAATTTGTGTCACATCGAACTTTCTTTCGGTGGCGGATAAATATGATGGTCATACGATCTCCAAAATATTTAGAAATCACAGAAACGTATATTGTTTATCAACGATTTTTACGTTATTTAAAATTTTGAAAATGGCTCTTTTTTTCTATATAAGCGCCATTTTTGCAGGCGCTGTGACACTTTTTGTATGCTCATGTCATACTAGTTCGCCGCCATGTTGTTGGGAAAGTGATGAAACTCGTCGTCTTTGCAAACTTTCTACACCATTTGCGGAAATGTTTGACATCCATGCACGACTCGCCATACACTTCCGTTAATTGGCGATAGATTTTAATCGGTTTAATGTCTTTTACGTTCTAAAACCGAATAACTGTGTGAACTTCGCACTAAGCAGTAGTATTAATCGTGGGCTCTATTAGAAACGACTGCCAAGCCAAGACTGGGCGTGGCAGCAGGCGCATGCACAACAAACTCAACAGTGTTGCCAATAGACACACGAACAATCTACCCTCATCCCCACCGCTTTGGAGACCGCACTTTTGGTAATACCTTCGTATCTACACATCTTGGCTCTGAAGTTGTAAAAAGGTAAAACTACGAAAACAAGACAATGTTATTTCATAATTCATTTCCAAATGAATGTTTTCAGTTGTTTTTCTTAAAACATTTTTCTTAAATTATTTATTTTATTTTACTCTCTCTCTCTCTCTCTCTCTCTCTCTCTCTCTCTCTCTCTCTCTCTCTCTCTCTCTCTCATCATATCTTTTTCTATCACTTCTATCCTTATTGATTGATCGAATGTTCAGTCTGTCCGCCATATTTAACAGCCCATTTAATTACCTGCTTTATTACCAAAATAAGCGTTGCAATTCTTTCCCGTCCTAACAACAAATACTTATATCAAACGTTAACTATTAATTATGCCTTGATAATTTTTCACTTGACATCTTAAATGCGTTTAATTAACATTTTGTCTCGGTCAGCACTGATTAGTCAGCCATATTTCATTGTCAGCTATTTTCTTTTCTTTTCCTTCTTTCAGATTTTTAAAGATTCCAAACAAACTTAATCGACTATTTTATTGCCTTTTATTTATTTATTCATTTATCTACTTATCTATTTGTTCATTTTTTTCTATAGTTTATTCATCAAAATCAGTTATGTAAAGAAAACAACTCCGAATACCATGCTTGAAAGTAATTAATTACGGATCAGAACAAAAAGCGATTCCCTTAGTCTTATTAATTTATTTCAGTGATATTTAAAGCAATAATAATAGAACATTCACTACCAAAAACCGGGGAGAAAATAAACAAATAACAAAAAAAAAATTAGAGAAATATCTAAAGATATTTATCCCCGAAACAACGCTAAAATATGTGGAAAATAAAGGATGCAAATCTTTCAATTTGTGAAATTATTGATATATTTTTAGTATATTTCTTTAAGATAACCCATATTTTAGTCATAAATCAGGTTAGTAATAAGGATAAGAATAGTTTTAAAATGACAATTTTACCAGTTTTTATCACTAGTTCTTTAGTTTCAACTATAGGTAGAAAAGTTTGTCATCTGTTATCTCTACAAATATTGCAAATAAACTTACGTGCAGTGATTGTAAATAAAACAAAAATCATTGTGTAATATTGATTACTTGGGTGGCTCTTAAATTCATACGATATGTAAATATAGATAACTTGAAAAGCAACACGGTTAGAATACTGTTCAAGGATATAATATATGGCATAATATATATATATATATATATATATATATATATATATATATATATATATATATATATATGCAGAATTACCCGGTCCATGAACAGGGTAAAATAAAGTTTTAGCGAGTTCAATTCTCGCTGCATGCCCCACACTTGCGAACATTAATCACATCCTACCTGTGGGGAGCGATTCGGGTGAATAAGGAATGAATCCCATTGCGGTGTAATATCTTACCCATGGCAAATATGTTGGGTAAATAATGAGAGTGTCCCATCGTGGTGTAATGGTTATTTTTATTTTCCCTTACTCCTGACCTTGTGTTTTATCCTACCCTCGATGAACAGGTTTGAAAAGTGTGTGTCGGGGTGTAATGGTGAGCAAAATAGTCTCGCCGATCCATCACTTCTAAATACAGAATTTAATCCTTGCTGGATTCCATATATTTGTGATCGCGTGTCACATCCTACGCGTGGAGAACAGTTTGTATAAAGAATAAGGGTGCTCCATCATAGTGTAATTGTTAGCAAGCTAGTCTCGCAAATAGCAAGGTCGATCCTCAGAGGATGCCTTATACTTGCGACTTTGTGTCACATCCTACTCGTGGCAAACGGGCTATGTAAATACCTAAATTTTTTTAAAAAGTACCCTAACTCGTAAGTGGTTTGAACTCATTTTTTTTTTAGTTACAATGTCAGAAAATATATTAGTTTAATTTATTTTCTTTTTTACTCCATAAAAGTTTAACAATAAAAAAGAATTAAAAATAAACATTTTTTTTTCTTTTTGGGCAGGGGTTACATTTAGAATAGTACTTCAAATAAAGGTACCGATTGGTCGGAAAGATTTTCATGTTTCTTTTTTAGTTATCAAAACTTAAGCTTTTTTCTTACAATTAGAACTGGATTAAAAAAATGTTAAATTATATTTGAGATTTTATTTCTCAAGGACAATTGCTGAAGTATAACTAGACACCTAAGATAATATCCATTACTGCTGAGTTGTGAGTTTGATACTCGCCGGATGCCCCACACTTGTGAACTTTCGTCAAATCCTACCTATGGTGAACGATACGGGTAAATAAGGAATGCATATCATTTTGGTGTAACAGTCAGCAAGCTAGTCTTGTATATTTTTTACTACTACATGAGTTAAATCCACGCTGTATGTCGCATACCTGCAACCTTATGTCACATCCTACCCTTAGCGAATGTGTTGACTAAATAATAATGGTGTCCCATTGTTGTGCATTGGTTATTTTTTAACTTTTCGCTGTATGTCCCTTAGTTGTGACCTCGTCTCACATCCTACACACGATGAACAGATTTGAAAAGAGCACACTATAGGGGTTTAATATTGAGCTATATAGTCTCGCCGATCCATTTCTACTGAATAATGAATTTGATACTTCCTTGGCTCCCAATTTTGTGTAAGGAATAAGGGCGTCCCGTCATAGCTATTCTCGCAAATGTGTGACTACTGAAAAGCAAGGTCGATCCCCAGTGGACGCATAATATTTGCGACTTTCTTTCTCATTCTACACGTGGCGAATGGGTTAGGTAAATACGTACATTTAGAATATCAAAAATTTTACCCTAAACGCGTTTGAACCAATTTTTTTTCATGTTGAGTTACAATGTAAGAAAATGAATTGAATTATTTCTTTTCTTTTTTACCCCCCAAAAATAAAAGAAATTAAAAATATAAATATTTTCGTCATTCCTTTTTTCTTTGGAGGGGGGTTATATTCAGAATAGTACTTCCAATAAAAGGTACAAATTCGTGTGAAAGATTATCACTTTTTTTAGTTACCAAGAATTAAGCTTTTTTTCTTACAATAAGTACCGAATTAAAAGAGACTGTTGGAATGTTGAATTGACATATTTAAAACGTGGGTCAATTTAAAAAAGAAATGGCTAGTGCTAAACATGAATATATTTGGTTCTTAGTCTGCATATTCATATACATAACTAAGAAAAATGTCCTTACAATTAAAAGCTAAGAATTTTAGAAAATTACACTAGATGGACCACTTTTTATATTACAATTAGGTGTCTGTTTTATTCGTATTATCGTAATACGTTCTTGTATCGGATTTGTCGTGGATTTTATCATTTTAAGGAGCAAGTAACAAAACTTTGAAATATTTCATTAAAACCTAGATTTCAAATCGAGATCAATTTTGTTTGCATTACATTTCTGGTAGATCTGACCTATATATTATTTCAATTAAAGGAACCAATTTTATGTCTTTATTCTCAAAAGCAGAAAATCAGTTTGTATCCGTGAATAAAACACTCCAGATCACTGACAAAAGGTGGATTACATTGTTCAGCAGATATGTATTCTAACATTACAAAGTGATTTATTTTATTACCAGTTTGGGATATTTATGGCTAGAAAAAATCTGTTTTCACTTATCTGCCCACAAAATGAGTTTTTATGTCGTAATATACCAAATTAAAAATCAGTACACATATATGTTCAGGGAAAATCAAATTAGAATATATATATATATATATATATATATATATATATATATATATATATATATATATATATATATATAGAGAGAGAGAGAGAGAGAGAGAGAGAGATTAGAAACATAAGATAAGACGATGTATACAAACTAAAGAATACTGATGTGCGTATTTGTACACACACACATATATATATATATATATATATATATATATATATATATATATATATGTATGTATGTATGTGTATGCATGCATGTATGTGGTGAGAGGGAGGACGGATAGATAGACAGAGATTAAAGAAGACTGATGTGCAAATATTATGTATATCTATATAATTACATAAGCATCTAACAGACGTGCATATGTCAATTTATATATGTATATTGGTCTACGTTGTAGTATTTCTATCTGTGTATATGTCTGTATATCAGTAAGTTTCTATATGCATATGTCCGTTAGCTTCAGATAACGGCGAGAAAAATCGTTGAATTTATTTAATGTCTTACTGCCAGCGATAAGATTGTTTTTATGGCTTTAAACTCACGGACATCTGACCTTTTGTGAAGAGAGAGACTATCTAGAAAATATATCTCTATGCGTGCGTACTCGTGTGTAGGAATATATGTAGGGGTGGGGGGACACAATCAGGGAGAGAATGTATTTCTAAGGGAATACGTGTATATTCTAAAGCTTAACAAAACAAAAAGGGTGAAAAACTTACCTACACACAGATATGCCACCACACATCCAAATATATTAAACAGTGATTTGCATGAACCAAAAACCATACATATTTTTGTAGAGATGCCATTAATCCAGTGAGGCGTAGCTGTTATCGATGTAGAAAATGAACTTAGAGGGCCGATTTCAAAACTTGGACGTGGCAGTTTGTGTTTCACATCGGAAAGGCATAAACCTCAATTTCTTTCAAAACTATAGCAAAATAGTAGGACAGAACGGTCTGCATTGTTACAGCAAATGGTCTAGAAGTAGGAAAACTCAAACCTAACTCTTCATCACTTAAACATTTTCCTTGTATTGTATCCTACCTGAAGTGGATTGGAGGTGAGTCAGTCTGATGCATAAATATTAGAAATGTATGCAAAACCAATTCCAATTTGAACTTATAATCGGCAGAGATTGTTATAACCAGGCAAGGTCCAAGTATCTGTCGAATTTTTCACTTTCCTTTACTGTGTGATCCGCTGGAACGGTAATGCCCACCAGTTGACACGTTCTTTTTATTAAGTAAAACTTCATCTGGTCTGTATTAGGTGATTTTTTTTATACTTCAAAGAATATTTGTTGAGTTTCGTTCTCCATAGCATACCCTTACCTATTTTCCTGAGTCTTATCTATTCCTGATTTTATATAATTAATGATTATTTATTTTTGAGAGGTGACTTTGCTAATTATTCATTTACCCTTTTTATATTTTCTTCTGCATAGAAAATGTCCAGATCATCTTGTGCGAAAATTTCGTAGTTTGTATTTGGGTGTCCATGTATTTTCTTCCCATTTTTGTTTTCTAGACCTATTATTTGTGTTATCCTGTTATTATTGCTATTGCTGCCTGGTGCAATAATCTCTCTTTGCTCGTTATTTATTCTTCAAATTCTTGTATAACCCCACCCATTCGGTCCTAAATTCCTGCAAGTCCACTTGTACCTTTTCTTGTATTTATCCAGTCTGTCCACACACAAGATCAATCTAAAGCAGAGTTAAAAACGTCAGAATTCAGTTTTCTTTTTCCTAGACCGGTTTCATACAATGGTTAAAGAGACCGGTATACCCTACTATTTACCGCTAGCTGGAGGGAGTATAATTTGATTCCTAACTTTCCTAAGGGTATAACGCTATGTGAAATTCAAACCGCCTCGCCCAGAATTTGTACTCGGTTTGTTGTGTCCATTTTCTATGACGATAAGCATTTCACAAAAAACACAGATTCTATCGATGTTGGGTGTAAGACTTTTTTCACAGTCATCATTTTTCTATTTATCCTTCCTGATCCCAGAAACGCCGTGCATTTGAATGTCTCAATTCTTCCTAGAATTATGAATAAATTTTATAAGAAAAAAAGATTGCATCTAAGAGCTGGTCTTATGTAATATATATGTTTGTGTGGATATGGATTCAACGGCTCTTGGTTACTGACAGTTTCTTGTCAATGCGATTGTTCAAGCCAAGACACTTAATTAGAACAATCGCATAGGAAAGAAACTATCAGTAACCAAGCGCCGTTCACTTAGATCTAAATACTTTATCCACAATATTGAAAACTGTTTTTCTTATAAATCATCATCAATATTAAGATCGCTCAAAGTGTGAATAAAGACTACACTACAATTGTAAGCTCGGTTTCGCTTTGTTACTTTTTTCCTATGGAAATAACTCATGGATTATACTGTTTTAGACAAAACCTGCTGACGATTAAACTTAAAATAATACAATTTGGGAGAGAAGTCATGTAACTAAGGAGACTGGTCAAGCCGCGTAACAATACTGACACAAGAGAATTACTCTCACTCGTCGACTACGATGCTTTAATACGCAATGTAGAAGATTATCTGTCCAGACATGATCAATTACTTTACTTAACATTGAGCATTAATTTAGGTAAATATTTTAAGACTATCTGCCATTTAATTAAATTTTGAGTAAAACCAAAACAGCCGCGTGGGACACTTATCTTCCCGATCAAGCCCCAATAACTTTTGTTTAACCTCTGTTTCACTCCAATCCTCCTACAATATAAAAATCGACATGAAAAACTATTTGATCAGAAATTATTCTTTTTCGAAACACACAGCCAAAACGATGTTTTCCTAATTATCGTAATTTGGCTCAAAGAAACTCCCCCGACACACCCCAGATAAATTCGTTAATCCTCGCTACTTGTATTACCTGTAACTGATCTGCAACATCCATTTTCCATAGACTTGCACGGAAAAATCCACTTAGAGTTGAAAATCTCGTATAAGCTGAATATCAGCCGACCGACCAAAATGCGATCTGATACTTTTCTAAGGTTTTTCCCCGCTTAAAGAACGGATTCATTTTCTAATGATCATATTTACAGATTTCTAAGAAAAATCCCTTTAGAAAGAAAAAATACACATATTTGAACAACAAATATTTCTGCCCACAAGGTAGGATCAAAGATTTCGACATTAAATATTTAAATTTAAATTCTAAAATTTGAATTTTAAGTGAAAACATGTGCTTAACAGAAAACTTATAGAATCAAGTAATAATGTTTATATATAGAGACTTCCTCTATTCAAGTCAGTATTGATTAACGACACTTCAGTAGTATCCATACATTATTATAGACAGTTTTGGCGAAATAGAATTGTACAACTCCTGGATACTCCATACCAGACATGACTGCATGATGTTTATTTTTGTTGACTAAATGAAAAACTCAAAGGTTTGAAATCGGAGAACCTAGAGAATATTAAAATAAATACGAAAGCACAGATTTACATTTTATCGAAATTGTTGCATCGATTAATAGAAAACTCGTGGGGATAGCAAACAATGACATTTTCAAGAAAATATGTTCATATTTGTGTGTTTATACCAGTATTGATACGAGTATCAATCATTTTCTCTATAGAATTCACTGACAAGTAACTATTATGCAGTAGTTTTCCTACACCAATCCAATAAGTTTGGTGGTATATTGAATACTGCTGGGAGCACTTTTGGTGGTGGTAACGATTATGAAGAATCTATTGAAATCTGTCCTACATTAAATACATATACATCTTATCTCTTCTCCAATATTTCAATGTCCAAGTTGAACAGTATTCGTAAGGTAACCAAGCACTATCTCTAGTTGCTTAAAATTTCAAGCTGAACACAACTGAAATGAGATCCCCCAATCACCCTGTCAACCCCATCCGTCTACCATACAATTTTTCTACGCTCTCACTAACCTAATACCTAAAACTACACAGCAACCATTACTAGTTTTTCCCCCTCACAAAAAAACTGTATTCTATTTCAAATACCTGAATCTTAACCTCCTAATCGAATTAATTATTTAACCCACTATTATTGTTAATTACTACTTTAAACTAACGTTTTGCCTTAAACCCTCAATCAAATGCTGTTCATTCACACTAACCCATAGCCCCGCTCGCTTTTTAGTACATACATCTCTCTTATTCAAGTATATGCTTCTAAATGTATTTAAATTAACTTATCTCAACGAAAACCACGTTGTATGTCAAAAAGGAAATTGTATACTAAAATAGAAATATATATATATATATATATATATATATATATATATATATATATATATATATATAGCACCCCTTCCAAACCATATGTTACTAAATATATCTAAATCGTATTTCTATGAAAGCAGAATGGATGGGACGACTGCAAACCCTAAAAAAATTTACCAAAACAAGAAGAAAACACAACGAAAAAGCATTATCCATATATATCCATAAAAAGCTATTTCAATTAACTGGGTCCTAACTTTCAAACATTTACCAATATTATTCCTGTTATTAGATATTACCATGTAACATTTATCTCAAGCGAACCAAGTTAGCTAGAATCAACACATACATACTCTCACATCCAATCGCACATACAACTTACGTTCCTCATACTACCTGACCCCCCCCCCCAATCATTTTTCGACTAAAAACACCGTCTAAAAGAATAATTAAAACTAAGCCCTTTTTACATCGGTAAGAGAACTTCCATGCATTCGGATATGTAGGACTGATTTTAATGGTCTCTTTATTTCTTTTTCCTGATGTCTTAATGCGAATCAAATTTGGATCAGGATGAATTCAACGTTGTATAGTGGTAAATGTTGTGGCTTGTTGAAGCGTTTTACTGGAGGTGCATATTAGGACTCTTGTCTAATGATTAGAATCAGCATAAGCTCCCTCATCACCACAAACCCAAAGACAGCAACATTCTATACTGCCTCCAAACTACACAAACACCTCAAACTGATAGAAGAGAAATCATCCAACCCCAACACAACCTACTCACAATAACAAACAACATACACGAGGTCCAACTATGACAAAATCTTTCAACATCACACCCTCACAGAGACCAGTTATAGCAGTAAATGGAACCCATATCTAGATATATCGACGACATCTTCAACCCTCTACTTCACGCCATCCCGGGACACCTTTTACCCGTACGTACATAGCAGTTCTGTTTCAAAACAATAAAAAAATTTTTTGATGAAACCTCGTAAATCCACAAAGGCGAAATTAAATGATTGAAACTCTTCGTGTTTTATCCACTGTATTTATCAACTTTTTATCACAAACACACACACACACACACACACACACACACACACATATATATATATATATATATATATAATCAACGATATATACATATATATAATGGATTATATACACACACACACCACACACACACACACACACACATATATATATATATATATATATATATATATATATATATATGTTGATTTGGGGGACGCTAAGAAACCGAGTGGTTCTAGTTGTACTGAGATCATAAAAATCATTTAAAAGTGAAAAATACGAAAATATATTTACATGTACCTGTAATGAAATGGATTAAAAATACAGAATAAATACAATAATTTCACATTTCGCATTTCTATAGCAAATAAGAGTAACTTTACCTTGTAGACAAGTCCACAAGTCAGCTATCAATATCAAAGAATCTTAAAACGAGTGGAATAAATAGTCGACTATAAATTCCACTCTTGTTATTAAATTCTTTGATACTGATACTTGACTTGTGGACTTATACTAAGTTAAAACTTAGATATCTAATAAGCAACTAAACTGACACTCTTAACAGGTAAGTCTAGGCTGTCTGATAAGGTGGATGAGTAAACACCAGCATCACAGAAAACAAGAGCTGGCAAAGAGTGGGTGAGCTCTAAGGGAGGTAACAGTCATCCACACCGACACAAGTAAGATTTGTGTACTTACTACACCCCCCCCATTTGTTAGTTGCGGCTCCTTATCCCTGGCCGTCAACCTATCTATGACAAGGGAAATCTGCTATAAAACCACCGCCATCTAGCGGCTTTACACGACCCCGAGGAAAGATTAGGGGACTAAACTCCGAAAATAAGTAATTATCACTTCCCTTATTTACTTTAAACACCATAAATACATCTCTATTCATTGGAGTGAGGAAAAAAACACGTCCGATCGCCTGGCTGACAGCGTTCAAAATTGTTCTATGGTCTCATGCGCAAAGTTTTTGGTCCACTAACTTCTTCCGTTACTCGTTTAACGTCAGGGGACGACATCACCATTATCAAAGAACCGGAAAATTTTCTTCAGCGATGGCATCAGCACTTCACGGATTTATTTAATAATCGTTCAGTAGTCAGTGCCGATGTTCTGCAAAGTCTTCCTCAATACGAGACAAAATATGGGATGGACCAATTACCAACTTATGCAGAAATTGAAATAGCAATAAAACAAACTAACACTAGTAGGACACCATGATTAGATGGGCTCCCGGTTAAAATGATGAAAGTAAAAAGTGTAAATATTAGAAATGCTCTATTTGATCTCCTCACTGAATGTTAGAATGGATTTCCCTTACCAAATGACTAGATTGCTGGTGCTTTAGTGTGCTTGTACAAGGGCAAAGGAGAAAAAGGAAGTTGCAATAACTACCGTGGAATCACAATGAGCAAGGTTCTCTCAAGAGTCTTGTTGGATCGATTGCTTTGGTATATTTGTCCTGTAGTCATTCCTAAATTACAAAGTGGTTTTAATTCTGGTAGAGAAGCAAACGATATGATATTTTCGGCCAGGCAAGTGAAGGACACGTTTATTGAGCAATCAGGTTTTTGTCGATTTGACAAAAGCTTTTGATACAGTTAACAGATGCACTTTGGACGATATTGGGTAAAGTTGTGAATATACTCAAGGTGTTGTACAATGGTATGAGAGCTAGAATTGTCATAAGTGGTAGGTTTTCGGATGAAATACCAATAGATAACGGGGTTAACCAGGGAGATCTTTGGCCCCGATGCGTATGAGTGATGTTGGAATGCCAACTCTTTTACGGGCAGCTACATAATGACAAAAGACTACAGCATGAGTCCTTGGAAGAGGTATGAGGATGGCTTAAAAAGCAACTCGGTAAAAATAAAAATAGATCCTGACAACTGGGAAAAGTTGGCATTGAAAAGGACTGACAGGGAATTCATGTGGCTGATGGCTGTACCAGGGATTTGTAAAAAGTATGCTATTGCTATATATATATATATATATATATATATATATATATATATATTAAACGCAACGCTCTCCTATATAAAGGATAGAGCACTATATGGCGGTCTTTACATGCATAGGGATGTGTGCATTAAAAACAGTTAAAATCCCCTTCGCATTCTGTAGGTGACTATATCCTAGCGGTTAAGGATTTCAATACCGGCTGTAGGTAGCTTACAAATGTCTAGCAACACTGAAGAGACTTGATAAATTGAAACACGTGTCTGTGGATGACTATATATGCTCCTCATCCCCCTAGGGTGGAGCACTTTGGGGGAATTTCGCTGAGGAACGCCAACTAAAGCGTAAACGCAACGCTCTCTTTGTTGTATTGTCCTCGCCCGGAAGATGGAACTTCCGGCTGAGGGACAAAGAGAAAGATAAAAATATATATTTAAAAAGAAAGAGAAAGCGGAAGAGATAGTTTCCGGTCAAGGAAGCAGGGTGAAGATAAAAGAAATATATAACAAAGGTCCGTTATCAGACCCCAGCCGGCAGCGGAAAGGACACTTCACGTCTCCCGTCAGCAACCACACCTCGTGCACTCATTGTAAGCTCCGTGCCTTCACCACCCACACACCGAAGAAAATAAAGAAGGGTCCTCTTTTGTACATACGTATCTGTTGTTATTGAAGTCCAGTAGTCGGTCGTAGCTGACTACTAGCATACATCGCTTTGGGTACTGTGACCATACCCGCTACGTATACAGATACACGATTTAGCAACGTGAAGAAAAAGCCGCTATATAACATATAGAATTTGATGCCAATATACAACATCTTATATAAGGGATGGAGCACTATATGGCGGCCTTTACATGTATAGGGATATGTGTATTAAAAACAGTTAAAATCCCCTTCGCATTCTGTAGGTGACTATAGCCTAGCGGTTAATATGTCTGACTGATGCTGAAAGGGTCGGATTTCAATCCCGGCAGTAGGTAGCTTAGAACTGTCTAGCCACTCTGAAGAGACTTGATAAGTCGAAACACGTGTCTGTGGATGACTATATATTTATTTATTTATTTATTTAATTTGCTGATTTTTTAAAGATCAATGTTTATTATAAACAGCTACCCAGGTTTCTTGCTAGGGCGCAATCATCAGTTTGTTAAATTAGATCCCATGGTGTTTATTGAAGATCTTTTCTTAATGTCACATTCTGGACCGCAAACAAACTTTTTATAACGTAAACGTCATACGTGGATTTTGTATGCTATTGTACGAAGAACCCTGTTCTATACACGTGCTGTTTGACATCAATGTTAACATCTGACTATTTGACTTTCGAATGATTTAGACAGCTAGAGGTTTTGAAACTAGTGTTTATTGTTTATTGCAAACCTGTATTTCTTACTACGAACCGATTTTTAACGTTTATTTTCCAATTTCTTTTTGTGTGTGTGTGAGACTATGATTATGTTATTCACTTCCGCGATTGTCCTTGATTATTCAATTATTTTGATTAATTCATTACGATTAACATTGATGATCCAATTTTGGTGAAACTTAAAAAGGTTACCTGTTTGTATATTTCTACTAAATCCGCTCTACTAACGTATTGAGTATTTTTATATTCTTTATAACTCCGACTTATTCGTTTAATAATTGTATCGACGGTCAAAGTTACGATTAATTCGATATTGTAAGTTACGATTAACCCGATATTACAAGTTACGATTAACCCATATATTATAATTGCCGGTAAGTCTTCTTTTTCATATATATATATATATATATATATATATATATATATATATATACTTATCCAAATTACACCTTTTTCTTGTTTACATGGTTATAATTTCTACATGACACGTTGATTCTTGACTTTTCCTAAGGCTGTTCGTGCACATTGAATACAAACTATCTCAGACGGAATTCAAAAAGTTTTCCCAACTCTAAAAAACAAAATAAATTCCGTGTTAAATAAAAATGTTTAATTCTATGTCTCAACTGAATTTCCCATCCACTAAGAAGAGGCCATGATATTTTGCACAGATTCCGTTTAGAATTGTAATATGACCCCAATACGAATAGACGGTTTTTCATTCTACTAGATGCCTTATAATGATGACCTTGTGCCAAATCCATAACTTGGTTGATAGAGATGAGTTGCTTACAATTTACGTTAGTAAGTTCGATGACCACTCTGTGATCAATGTTTCTGGCCTTGTGCCAAAAGTAAAAAATATCTTAGTAAATGCCTTCTCTTAGATGACCTTAAAACTATTTCTCCAATGTGTGCACCGAACTCGTTTACTATGTGCCCCACATTTCTGACCCTGTGCCAAATTAAGGAAAGCTTTATAAATACCTACGAATAGAGGGCCTTAAAACCATTTCTCAAATGTCTGGGTGCAGTGAACCATTCACGCCTTCTTCTGTGGCTTATACTGCAAACTTCCGTCAGGTTTACATTTTCATAAAAGCATTTCATAGAATATCCTTCAAGTGGGATACATTTCTTGTCAGCTCCGTGCTTTTACCAAGATGAATTAACGAAACATCGTGTTGGGTGCGTGGGAAATAAACAATGCCAAAACAAGCACTATATTATTGAACAAGTTTGTATATGGGTATTGCATACTGCTGTACTCTACCCTTTACAGCTTCCGTATGAATACGTCAGCACTGCTTTTCATTTGAACTGTCAACGCACTCATATGGTTGTTTTTAAAAGAATAACAAGTGAAAGTCGAACACTAATGCATCTATTATGTAAGAAAACCACATTATATATATATATATATATATATATATATATGTGTGTGTGTGTGTGTGTGTGTGTGTGTGTGTGTTTCAAGGTTATAAAATAAATGTATTTTTTTAGCTATTAATAATTCGAATGGATTAATACTAAAGAAATGAAGTTGTTTTACCGATTTCGTTTAGATCTATTGTGTGTTAATTTAAGATTTATATAGTATCTAGTCAGTCGCTGGCTTTCGGTTCAGAAATTATGGTAACTAATATTGAAAAATAAATGTGAAGTTTATCGATTTTGATTAGAATTTGAATAATTCACTTTTACTGTTCTAACTTAAAATAATTGTTCAAGTGTGTGTTGAAAGTAATTTTGCGACCTTTGATGCGAGATAACCAAAATAGAGCGGGTTCTGCCACTACGGTTAAAAGGCGCGGCCCGAGGAACATCGGCAGCTATCGAAAGAGCAACGAGATGATGTTGAGGAAATCAAACGCGCTCTTTTAAAATCCTACGGAACGGATTCGTTCGTGGCGTTCGAACAATTCACCACGTGCCGCCTTCACCCAGGAGAGACTGTAGACGAATTCCTAACCGATTTCCAACGGCTGGCACGGCTGGTAGGCGAAATGCCGCCAGAATGTTGGATGAAGAGCGCCTTTGTCAATGGGCTATCGAGCCATGTCAAGGGACTCCTCCGGTCGTCAACCAGGATGGAGACCCTGACTTTGAGAGAGCTACTTGAGAGAACTCGCGCCGTGTTGGTGGACACCAGGGACGAACATTTAGCTGCTGCAGTGCGACCTATGCAGGCCTCGCATACACCAAATCTTCGCAAAACTAGTCAGAGTGACTTCAACTGTTTCAGATGCGGGGGCCCGAACCATCTGGCTAGAGATTGCATGCAACGCGGCCGTGTCAGAAACCAGAGAGAAAGATCAGCCATGCGATGTTATCTCTGCAACAAAACAGGGCACCTAGTGAAAAACTGTCCGGAAAACGGAAACAGGGGCGAGATGTCAGCGCCACTCTCTTCCCAGTCAAATTAAAAGAGGCGCTCCCCGTGATTGAAGCTGATTTTAATGGCAAGAGGTGCCTAGCACTAGTAGACTCTGGATGTTCACGGTCCCTCGTGATCGAATCAGGCAGCCAACGGACGTCCTAACAGTCAACGGTGAAATTCTCCGCGGTAATGGCCTCGGGACTATCACACTGGCAGTAGATGACGTAAGCCCCGTGGAAGCTGATGTTCTGGTCGTGCACAGTCCGCTGTTACGCTTCGACATGCTGATTGGAATGAATATAATCAAGATGCTGGGTGGAGTTCAGATAAACCAGTCCGGTGATATCTTCTCAAGGATGGAGCCGAGTGCCTGTGCCGTGATTAGAATAGAGGAACTAGACTTCAGCGCCGAGTTCGATGAGCAGACCAGGGCTTGGACAGCGTCGTGGAAATGGTCAGGCAACCAGCCACCCAATGGACTTATGAATAAGGTGCATGAATATCCTATGTCCGCTCAAGTTCGACAGGAGTACCGTCATGAGCTGGAAACGTGGCTAAACAATGGATGGCTGCTTCCCTATTCTGAGGAGGAACTTGGTCCCCCTAAAGGCCTGATTCCATTAATGGCCGTCTTTCAACAGAATAAGTATAAGGTGCGCCCAGTGTTAGACTTTCGTGAATTGAATGGGTACGTCGACGCCTACACGGCACATGCCGACGTCTGTGCCCAAAGGTTAAGAGAGTGGAGAAAGAAAGGCTCCAACGTTTTTTGCTTGATCTCCGAAGGGCTTATTTACAAGTGCGTGTGCACAAATCCTTGTGGCCGTACCAGACTGTTATCTTTGAAGGAAAAAGGTACTGCCTATCGCGCATGGGTTTTGGACTCAATGTGGCACCATCTATCATGCGATCTATTGTTAAGGCCACACTTTTGAAAGATGACGCTATCCGGCAAGCAATGTTTTTGTCAACGAAGACATAGCTTCCGCAACCAGGGTGAGGCAACATTTGGCTAACTTTGGACTGGCGAGCAAAGAACCGGAACGACTGCAAAGTGGGACGCGAGTGCTTGACTTGACAGTTCAGGAAGAAGGCAATATGCTGATATGGGAACGAGGGAACAACTCCCGAGCGTGTCACGTATTCTTACCCGACGCAGTGTGTTCTCATTTTGTGGAAAGCTAGTCGGGCACTTCCAAGTAGTTAAATGGCTCAGGGTGGCTGCAGCATTCATTAAGAGGAGAGCGGCAGGCATAACAAAGGGTTGGGATGACAAGGTGACCGATGTTTCTTTGGGAACAATGATAAAAGAAGTCGTCGCAAGAGTGCGTCAAGAAAACCCTGTGCGAGGAAAGTGGTGTGTTGATGGTTCTGAGCTCGACGTTTGGGTTGATGCAAGCTCCCTATCAATCGGAGTATCATCGGCGCACGAGGGAACTGCTGTGGAGGATGTGAGCTGGTTACGAAAAGAAAAGGATGCGCAAACCATTAACTTGGCAGAGCTTGATGCTGTGCTAAAAGGTGTGAACATGGCATTGATGTGGAAAGCGATTGTATTGCATCTTCACACTGACTATGCCTGTGTGCACAAATGGATTACAGATCCAGCTCTTCTATGGATGCGGCGCACACTGGCTCAGTGGGTTCTGTTTCTTTACGGATTGCATCCCGTTATCGCTGGGGCACTCTGGTGAGTGTATCAGCTCGGTTTGCGTGAGATTTGACGAGCGTCACGTCGATTGTAAGCTCATATTCCACAGCTAATTCATGGAGCGTGTTCAGCCGGCGTCTTATTAACATCTCTGATGCCGCCTTGGTCCGTACCCTCGTTTTCCCGGACAGGGTGTCTGAAATCCACCGCTGCACGCAGGCCGAGTCTATCCGTAGGTGAATCACGCTCGTCTTCCATTGTAGCGCCAGGTTGACACCCCTTAACACTGCATCAAGCTCTGCCAGATTTATGTGCTGATCTGTGCGTACCGGTCGTAGCCAGCTTGCGTCTTCAATTATGGCTCCGCCATATTCAATAGCCACACCAGTGATATCCCAACCGTTCACGCACCAGTCACCGTGTGCTGGATCAGTTTGTGCCGTTCTCGTAATAATCTCCTCCAGCATCCGACGCAGTAGGGGGTCTTGTACTTCATCATCCCATCCTGTTGTTACAGCGTTCGCTCTCCGTTTCAAGAACGCAGCTGCAACACGGAGCCAGCTGCACACTGGAAAATGCCTGGTCAGCCGCCCACACACGGAAAAGATGCTTCGACGTGTAAGTATGTCAGTAGCGTCACCATCGAAGTCTACCGTGCTCCTCCTATACGTATAAGCCCAACACACGAGCGCCACTACTCAGTTGCTCTGGGTCCTTACAAGTCAGCCCAAACAGCTCAAGATGCGCCTTCACATGAGCCGCCAGACACACACTCTCGTTAACGAATATGTCGTCGATGTATGACGAGGTAGCGCTGTTGATGGTTTCATCTTGCCCGATCACAGCCTTGACAACGGACTGCATGATCTGTGGGGCCACGTTTAGCCCGAATCCCAAGCGGGTAAGGCAATACCTTTGCCCCTTAACCTTCACCGCTTGGCATGGCCACAAGGACTTGTCACAGTGAATTTGTAGTGCGCAGGTCCACTATAGCGACATTTGACCCTTGCTGTCGCCATTCCCTCAGCTTGTGAGCGCAAACGTCTGCATTGGCTGTATAGGCATCCACTTCTGTTTGTTCTCCTGTAGTACGGCCATCAGCGGGATCAGACCCTTTGGGGGTCCAAGCTCATCTTCAGGGTACGGAAGCAGCCAGCCGTTGTCTATCCAAATCTGCAGCTCGCGATTGTACTCTGTGGGGATTTAAAATAGATAAAAAGTTCTGAGCGTCTGGACGCTAGCGTTCAGACTTAACGGGCAGATTAATAAAGTCTTGATCTATACTTCAAAACAGTTGTGTCTTGTTATTTCTCTTCATCTCCTCATTTCGTATTCCCTATAACTCCCCTTGGAGATGGATAGGGATGGGATATTTTGCTAGCCTGTTTTTCAACGTGGCTGGTGGCTGATTGACGGACCACTTCCACGATGCGATCCAAATCCTTTCACTCGCATCGTACTCTGCACAGAAATCGGGCTCGCTGATCCGGATATGGCAACGCAGAACGGTTCGCTAGACTGAGGAAAATATACGTCGCCGGGGCTAGTTACGAACACTCCGACCAGCTGCTTGATTGCGTCCAATCCGAGCAACAAGTCAAATCCTAGTAACTCCCCATCCACGACTAGAACTTCAATGTCGACGGGGAGGGGGGGGGCTGTTGCTTACGCCAAGATTGACTACTCCAATTCCGCAGCAACTGAGTGTCCTTCCACCCATTGTGAGTACTTTCACCTTCTCTCGTCGCCACGTCAGACAGCATGCCATGTGTATCAGTGACTGCGTACAACCTGTGTCTACTAGGGCGGTACGCATCATCCCATTGATCCGCACAGTGATCACAGGCAGCGCGCCGCTTCGATGAGGTTTGGGGAGACTGACGCTGAAGACTCGTCCCTTTCTCCGTTTCCCGGACAATTTCGAGCAATGTGACCCTGTCACTTGCACCGGTAACAGGTGAGGGGTGTTCGCGCCGCATGAGACAGCCTCGAGCCACGTGATTGGGTCCGTTACATGTGTAACATCTCATTTGAGCTGCTGTTTCCTTTGCCTCGAACAGAACCGCAAGCTTGCGCAGCTCCGCCAAGAAGACATCAACCATTTCTCCCGGGCGCAAGCGGCGTGCCGCAAACTGTTTGTAAGCTGTCACGGAGTTGAGAGCAAATGCCGTGTATAAGGCTTTTTTTATACAGGTAAAAACCGGCCCTCTTTTCGTCGCTCAGTTGCTGGTAAACTACATATGCGCCGCCTGAGAGGCGCATCGGAACCACGCACTCGATTCACTTCACGCCGCTCAACCGACATACTAATTTCGCGTTCTGTACCCATTCAACAACCGATTGCCCAGAATCAGTCCCGTCGAAGAGGGGTATCAACTTGGGGTCGAAGGCCATAATGTCGAAATAGCTTCTATCAAACTGCTTCCTTCAGGTTATTAGACAGTCGTAGTCGTCTTACATAATTGCTTGACGCGCCCAACTGGCCGTCGCAGTATGCTTATATGCACGCCCGATCTCGAGAGAATTTGCATACGTGCAATCCCATTCTTGCTGGTTCGAGATCGCCCATCGTTAAATATAGTGATTAAAGCAGCCATATTTCTTTCCTGCGATGACCCTGCAAGCCAGACACGTCCGCGCACGCTTTGACTTTCGAGGTATGTTATTTTAATTATATCCACAGCTAGCTAGCTAGCTCGATAGATAGATAGGTAGATAGATAGATAGATAGATAGATAGATAGATAACAACTAACAGCTTAGGTAGAAAGACAGATATATAGACGGAAAACAGATATAAACAAACAAGATTGTTTATATACAAGATAGAAAGATAGATAGGTGTATAGAGAGACCAGTTTGTTACATATACTGATAGATAGAAACATATTTGCTATATATACATACACGCACACACACACATACACACATACTCACAAACACACACATACACACACACACACACATATATATATATATATATATATATATATATATATATATTATAATGGTATACATATAATGGTTATTCCTGTGTATACTATTATAATAATAAATTTGCTTTACTTCCGTATTGAGCACTTTATATTTTTATATCGTTGTCTTGTATCAACTAACCATTGTGACCAATTTCACCGGTAAGTCACCGGTAAGTCACCGTTTTCATATAAAATCATATATATATATATGTGTGTGTGTGTGTGTGTGTGTGTGTGTGAGTTGATAACATAGTTGCTATATCTATATCATTGATAGAGAATGTGTAGCCAAGATATGGTAGCGTAGACATAAATTCAACGGTGCTTGGTAACTTGGTAACTGACAGTTTCTTACCTATGCGATTTTTAAATCAAGCTTTGGTTGACATATCTATCTATCTATCTCTCTCTCTCTCTCTCTCTATATATATATATATATATATATATATATATATATGTGTGTGTGTGTGTGTGTGTGTGTGTGTGTGCGCGCGCGCGGAGAAAGAGAGAGAGAGAGAGAGTGTGTGTGTGTCTGTGTGTGTGGTGGGGGTGAATGATTGCTAATATGCATAAATAACTAATCATCTTAACTAATTTTCTTTCCACATCCGTTTTTATAGCTAAAAGCAATATGTATCTATCTATTTATTTGGATTCTTTAAAGCCCGGAAGTGTATTTTTTGCCCTGTCTGACGTTTCATGGGGATGAACATTTGGCGAATCTATTTTTTTAGAAATAACTTTTTTCTCATTATTTTGGATGATTTTTTCTTGTTTACTTCTCCAATTTCTTTATTTGAAAAGCTGAATCCCAACACTTCGGAGCTAAAAATCAAGGGCTCTGTTTTGTTTATGCATACTGTCGACTTTTCACCACCCCACCAAAGATTGAAGGAAAACTTTTACTTAACTCTTCTGTTTTTTAAATGAGGCTTCCAATACAGTGGGTTGCTTCTTGCGTTTTTAGGTGATTATAAGGTGGAGGCTTTATATATATATATATATATATATATATATATATATATATATATATATATATATATATTGTCCTATTTCTATATTTAAAAACGGTCGCTTATTTCAACTAAAGTCGAACGCTATTGACGACGATAGGCACACTGTCTTAATAAAGATAGCTAATTTAAATTCGCTAATGAAAAATTCGCTTACGAAAAAATATTTTACTATTTGTTTTCAATATTATTTTCCTTATTGTCTGTTTTTCTTTCTTTTTTTTTTTTTTTTTTTTCTTGGCTGCAAAATGTTACTTTCAAAGTAGTTTTAGTTTAGAACACGAGAGTTTTAGAAAAGTTAGCGATTCCGTCGAAAGTTAGTCCCTACCAGATATCATTAAGTCTGTTGTGACATTTGTTCGAACAATAGGATTAGTTGATATCCAAAAGAAACCTTCGCTATCGCTTTATATTTATGAACGAACGATAATGAAAGTTGATATTTCAAGGTTAAGAATTTTTCTTAAACAACTTGATCTCAGCTTGAAGTATGTAAATAAACGAACGTCGATATAACAAATTCAGTCTATATTTACAAATATACACGGATGCACGCACACATGCACGCGCTCTTTATTTTATATTTCTAAATCACACAATCTTGTTAAAATTCATGCGACCTACATCCACAAAGACCAATATTCATACAAAGCTATATATACATACTTGAGGATATATATTAAATAATCTTAGCATAGTTTTACACAAGGCTACATTTGGTCGGTTATTAAGATGTGTTTCAGCTAGAACTTCAGTTTTTTAAAAGACCAAACCGTTTCCTCATGCAGTTGTGGTAGCCGCAACTGATAAATAAAAGGCAGTAAAGGCAACGATCATTCTTTTTCAAAGAATATCCAAGAAAAATACTAAATAAATTTGGAAAGGTGAAAAAGGTGAAAATATAGTAAATTACATTTCTTCTTTCTTCTTTCTTCTTTTATTAAAATTCATAGACTTGTTAATTATTTTAACTCCCGTTTTAACAAGTTATGACAGTGACACTAAACCGTTAATTATTTCGGTGAAGCATCGAAATAAGTATTTGCTAAATTTATATTAGTTTGGCACAAGGCTATATTTTTTATAGCATCAAACTCACTAAACAGTAATAACTGTTTGCAAGACTCATAGCCGTGGTGGTCTTGTATAGCGCCACAGGTGTAGAGCACATAAGGGAAATGAGCCACACAACAGAGTAATAATAATAATAATCAGTAAGACGGTTTCATTAATCCCAACACTATCGGACCAAGTATATTTGATGTAAATTACTACTTCTTACGGGATCCGATAGAATGATCCACCAGATGTAAAATTGCTGCTGCGACGGAGCTAGCAACAGTGAACGGATGCGATGTATCTATTTGAACAGCAACAACAATGACATTTCGGTTATCACCATTGTGTGGAAGTGTAAATATCGTACGATTGGTATAATCTTTAAACCAAAGCCATGTCAATAACAAGACAAAATGGCAAATAGGGATCTTATAGTAAATTCAAGTTTGAATAGGATATATATTACCGATTTTATTTACATCCCAAACCATTTGTTATGGTTGTTCAAGGCTTTGTATCATGACATTTTAAATATCTTGAGAACTGCATGGACTTTATATAATTTGGAAACCAAACTAAGGGAAGTGTACTCTAGTTACGCAAACAGTCTCTCGTGCAGTTATTCAGACGATAGTAAATTTGAGTATTGTGTGACCGCTGAATTCACGAAGACCCAGTGTGTAGCTTAGTTCAGTTTCGTGCAGGAGATGAGGTATCACATCACTTCGGTCTTTCTTCCTCCCATTATCAGCTAAATTTGGCACTTTGTGTCTTCTGGCATTTCCTAAACATAAAATCGTCGTTATCATTACGACCTAACCGAACAAGGTAGCAGTGTTACATATCGTGGGGAGCCTACGAAATATGTATGAAGTGTAGTTAGATTCTTGAATTGCAGTAGCTAAAGATTCAAAATCGGAGCAGGTTAAATGGAAAGTTACCGTTAGCCGTTATAGTTATTATTAGAAGGTAATGAACTTTCCCCACCGACTTCCGCCAATAGAAAGGCGTGTGAAAGGAACGGAAATTAAGTTAGTTTGCAGATCTCGACCGTTAGTTAGTAAGGGCAGACGTTAGGGTGATTGCTCCCAAGTTGACGTCTTCTCACGGTGTGGTTAGAAGCCCTTTTGGGTTGTGGGTTCTTAATAAAGAATAAAAAGCATCAAAGTTTTTATTAATTATTCCAACAACGAACCCAGCCCAGAGAAGAAATAAACTCAGAGGAAAATGTCCACCAGCGAAGAACAAGCAGAAAAGCAAGAACCCATCCTCTTCTATCTACTATCTCTCCCCATTATATACCAAGCAGATTAAGTGGGAATATAACAGCTGATGCTGATAACTGATGGAGACATAGTTAAGTCTTATGAAAACTGACGGGGATAAAGTTATTTTTTGCTTCAGCAATAATAGGTTCAAATCCGTGACGCTAGTATAATTATACTTTGTAGAACTCAAAGAAACAGTGTTTGAAAAAAATTATTATTTTATTTGTTTGAAAACATATTACGTATAATCCTCCATACAGAAAATAGTGCACACGTCAAGATGCGATAATTTTTTCAACAAAGATTAAGAAATGGCACTATTTTCCGTAAATTTACTTTTAAATGCAAAAATTTAGGTTTTATGTGAGAGAAGTTTTTTTTTTTCTTTTTTATAACACATAAACTTGGAATTGTTTTTTTTATATTAAACGTAAAATAAAACATTAAAAAGTTAATTTTCCATTTTTTATTGACTTTTAAAAATATTTTTTAACAATCTCCGTGCGTATTAAAAGAGCGCGTTTTGCACGGAGCTATATATATATATATATATATATATATATATATATATATATATATATATAAAGTAATTGAATTAAAAAAATCGAAACTTATTTTACTAAAGAGAATGTTGAATTTATTCAAAAGGTAAATAAAAAGTGACCACTTTTTTGTACGGGAGTTTAAAAGTGAAACTAAGTGATTAATTCAATTCATAAACGCTCCATAAAAAGCTGCGTAACAATAAAAAATCAGAGTTAATAAACATTTTTTCAATGAAATTATATTTTACTTATTTTTGAAGGCTATGATTTTTTTAAATTATAAAATACTTACAATGAAATATTTACGACAGCTTTGAATCAGTAAAAACGCAGAATTAATTAAAACTTTATTATTTAAATTTTATCATTTAATTTGTTATTTTTAATTAAATATGAAAATTCAACAAACCTATATAATTCTTTAAAGATCTAACAGTTGTATATTTAATATTTGAGATTCAATAATTTAAAAAAACAAATTAACAGTAGTTAACATGAAAATTTGATTGTTTTGATCTTCCATAACTTATTTGATGAGGTTTTAGCTAGGAACTCCTTAACAATGTCCGCTCCACCTTTCTAATGTTATTCTATCGTAATTGCACACAAAATTGTCTTTTAAAATATAAATCAAATCTTCATTACTTTTGCTCATAAACCGAGCCCTGGTGATATTTAATGTTTATATATATTTACTTTATCGTCAATTGTTTTATTTTCGAAGTTTCCTCAGGACATACAGATTCACACAACTGCCCTTTATACATATATATATATATATATATATATATATATATATATATATATATATATATATATATATATGATGCGCTGTAGTCCATCTGGGGCAGAGGTGACAAAAGCTGTATCATTTGCATACTGCAGTTCGTGTATTGCTTCTACAGTGACAAATGTTTTGGATTTCAATGTTTGTAGGTTATACAAATTGCTGTCTAATCGATAGGATATGCGGACACCATCTGCCAGGTTTACGTTCTGTTTGCTGTAGTCGAAGCCTACTCTCGATCAGGGCTGCCATCAATGTTCAGAAAACAAAAGTTCTCAACATGTTTCAACGCCCAACTCCTCATTAAACACCAGCCACTGAAAAATGTAGAAGAATTCACTTACCTGGGATCTGTCTTAAACAACATAAACGATCTTACAAGTGAAGTGTAATGGCGGATTGGTCTGGCTTCAGCATCGTTTGGTAGGCTATCTCACAATGATCATGAACAGAGATCTCACCATCAGTACAAGGATCTCTGTATATAAAGCTGTATGCCTATCCATACTCTTGTATGGAAGTTAGTCGTGGGTGTTATATCGCAGACACCTGAAAAAAACTGGAGGCATTCCACATCAACTGCCTCCAACGCATACTGGGCATAAAGTGGTGGCACAAAATCCCCCACTCATCAATTATAAGCAGAGCACGCATTGACCCTATTGAGACCATCCTATCACAACACCAACTGTGATGGTTGGGTCACACCATCTGCATGCTCGCAGACCGACTCCCCCATAAACTACTTTACAGTGAACTCACAGAGGGGACGCGGAGGACAAAAGCCCCCAAAAAGCGGTTCAAAGACCGTATTAAGACAACACTGAAGAAATGTAACATAACACCTTCAAGCATGGAAGATCTGGCCTCCAACAGACAGGGTTGGCGATGGATATTTTGGATTCACCAGAGTACTTTGATGTAGGTATTGTATATCGTAAAGTTGATGAAATGAATTGGTCTGATTGATATAATTGTAACTATGTTTTAATCAGTGTTAAAGCAAGCAATATTTTAACGGCGGAAGTGGTTCTAATAAACTTCGTTTTTGCTCGCCCCAAATTACTCACTCATTTCACAGATCGTTTTTATAGGCTACAATCTATGGAATTAAATTTGATTTGTCTGATAAATTGTTTTCCACACCTTTTAAGTTTTGGAGATGTCTGTTATCTTTTCTAGGCTATGTATTGTCAGTCGCCGCTTAAAATGAGGAAACAACGCGATTTGAAAGTCACTATTGTTACCTGTGAATTCAATTCCTAAGCAAAGAATAAAAATATAAAACTGTCGCATATGTTTAACAACAAATGAAAAAAGTGCCGAAGAAGGAGTGCTGAAAATCTATAAAATAAAATACTTCACTTTTTTTCTATAACGCTCCTATTAGTAACAAATGCACCTTTTCATCTATAACTCTTAGAAAATACAAATTGAATATTTTTATTTAGAATTACTGATTTTTCTACCGGCAAAATGTCGATTTTAATCAGCTGGTAATCTTATCAGAGAATCCCCGCTAGGAAGACATAGGTTTCAGAATTTCATTTAAACTAAAATTCTATTGCTGTAATATTAAACCTTTCTCATTATCTGAAAATTCGATCGCTTTTTCGGTTCGTTATCTATGACGTTGTTTCGCATGAAATGGTCAATTACGAAGATGAAAATAAACTGCTACGTGTTTACAAAAATATATTAGGTTGCTTCACATGACAAAAATTTAGACAAAACGATCAGATTTGAACGATAAATGAGATTGCTCACATTCAGGAGATGAGGGAGAAGAGGAAAATATACTACATATTTGATATATCCGGGTTAAGGGATATATTATGAAATTATAGTAAGGTATATTCTCATAGGTAAATAGAAGCTGGTGCGTCGAGTAGTAGTAGTAGTAGTAGTAGTAGCAGTACGTCTTCCAAGCAGTCGGCGTGGTAGTCTTGCTAGTAGGCTAGTAGGATTGTAGTAGGCGCTTGTACCACCACAGCGGCGAGTATCTATGGAGGACACTATCCAATCAGATTATAGTGAGGGGGTACGTAGGTATTTTCATATTTATTATATCAATATTTAAACCATTCAGTGCCACACAGCGACAATATTGCATTGGTTTTCCCAACCAACCTACCGGATGTTATGAACATTTGATGGGATTGACCAGAGTTCAATCCCCGGTAGCTCTAATAGATTGCATTATGTAATTGTTCAACTATCCAAACTATCAGTGAAAATGTTAATTTCTTTTTACCGAATTAAAACATAAATAGTAACTCTAACGAAAACATACTATATAGCGATTTAATAATGAAGATAGAAGTGAATGTATTAAACAAGGCATAAAGTTATTTACTGCCACATAGGTTTCTATTTTTCTTTATTGTACCGAACTTATTTGTTTATAACACGCATCACTAACTTTAGACTTGTAAATTCTGAAAAAGAAATTCTCTTGCATAATGCGCACTAATTTTCTAGAATTTGTAGCAACAAAATTTAACCTGAATTTTGCGTTTGTTTCGGTTCGTACTGATCAAAAATAAGATTTTTCATAGTTTACATTTGGACAAAGACACGGGCATATACAGTGTACATGTCTGTGCTTGTCACGTTTTTTGAGTGTACATTGTACCCGCAAAAAACGTGACAAACATGCGGCCAAAATTAAACGCATTGCAATGGATATTTTCTGTACTGGCAAAAAATAGTTAGTTATATGGTTCTCGTGTAACTTTTGGGCTGAAATATTTGGAAAAAAAACAGTGCGTCTTATACACATATAATTTCGGTATATTTTCTTGGCTCCATTTGTTGAATGTGTGTACCGAGATATTTTCGAGACCACAAGGTAAAAGAAATCACTCCAAAATCCCCCGGAAAAAATATTCTCATCAACACAACTTAGAGCAGTCTACTCCGTTATTTTTTTATAGCACTTGACATCATCTCTGAAAATAAACACATAAAATATATCATCTTCTCAGACTCGCTCTCAGTCCTACTATCATTAAGAAATAAAAAAAATGGAAGACCCTCTCTCATCATTAAGTTCCTGAATAGATTAGACTCAATGTCTAACTCTAAGGAGATTATTTTATGCTGTATACCAAGCCATATAGGAGTGAGGGGGAATGAAAGAGCTAACTCAGCTCCTGACAAGTTCCAGATACCATATACTGACTTGAAGCCTAAAATTAATAGATTCCCTCATACAAAATGGCAACAACACTGGAATAACTGTATTCACAATAAACTCTTCCTAATCAAACCCACTTTGGGAGGCTGCAAACCAACTTTAACGAAGTCTAGAAAAGAACAAGTCATTATGTCCCGATTATGCATTGGTCATACAAAACTAACACACTCTTATATACTCAAACAAGAACAACAACCACAATGTGAAACATGTCAAACACCCCTGACAGTTAAACACTTATTCATGGAATGCAGATTTGTTGCTCACATCAGAAACCGTTATTTTAAAGCAAACAATATGAAAGATCTGTTTGAAAATGTTAACATAGAGGATATTTTCTCCTTTTTGAGGGAAATAAAATTATGCCATAGAATATAGACATGAAACAAATCTATGCCATACAATATAATCCCCAATAATGCTAACACATTGTTAAAACCAATTACTAAAAGTATATATATGAATACACACTATGTATTACACCCTAACCGTTAGGCATGATATAACCCCGGATTGGTTGATATGCCGTTAAAATCAATAAACCAACCAACCAATCCGTTATTTTTCTCATATTCTGTCTCTTTCGGGACTCCAACATCACAATAGTCCCGGTATCTTCAGTTTATAAGTAATTTATCTTTTTATAAGAATTCGGTTGGGATAAATTTTGGGGCTATAATATGTGGTCATTTTCTATTTCACTTTTTCTGTCTCTCATCTCCATTCCCTCACATCTGCGTGTGTGTCTGAGAGATATAGAACAAAAAGTCTCTGCCTGTGAGCGATTGAACAAAAAGTAGAAGGTGGTGTATGTGTATGTATGTATGTGTGTGTGTGTGTGTGTGTGTTGTGTCTTTCTCTTTCTCTCTGTCTCTCTGTCGCTCTGTGTTTGTGTGGGGAATACGTCTGTACGTGACAGAAGCGGAGTACCTGATCTTCACTTCTTTCGATAATTTTTTTTCTTGCTGGGATCCGATATTTTGGCCATATTTTCAAGTCTTATTTTTCTCATTTTATTCTATCGGCAAATTAATCTGTGACATCCATATTCTGATAAATGTGCTTTATTTTAAGAGACAAGGTGGTGTTTTAAATCTTAAAGTATGCTAACCTGAAAGGAACATGTCATACGGATTTCTATAGCTAACCCATTTCAATGCATTATCGTCTCGATTTAACTTCCTTCCAAAAATATTTAGTCGATGTATGATATATTTTTTTGTTATTTTTAATTATCTTCTTTTTAATTATTATTCTTTTTACCTATTGTAATCTCTCACTCACTCTCTCTTTCTCTCTCTCTCTCTCTCTCTCTCTCTCTCTCTCTCTCTCTCTCTCTTCTCCTCTCTGTCAATCTATCTCTATCTCTATCTATCTATCTATCTATCTCTATCTCTATCTCTATCTCGTTCAGTTAGTTTTTACGTTTCTGATCAAGATTATTGTCGAGTTTTGTTAATATTTTAACCAAAGTTAGTAAATTCCATCTGGTCTTGGCACTTTACTTTCTAGTTGGCTGTTCTCCAATCTTTTTCTTTCTTGTTTTTTCTTATAGTAGATTCATTTGTTTCAATTCTTTTGTTGCCTTCTACAAATCAAATGCCTTTTCTTGAAATTATCGCCAACCACTCAGTCCTTTTGTTATGCTTTTTTCGGTGTCTCAATATTTTGATTAAGAAATGTTAGTGTCTGTAATGTTTGTATTTTCTTTTGTCTTCTTTCTCCGTTTATATCCTTATACAATTTACCCAAGGTTGTCGGTTAGGAACTGATATTAATTTCTGTATGGTTCACAATACTTCGGCCAAATTTCTTAGATTTACGCTTTTGGCTGTTTTTCTTTCTTTCTTATCTTCTTTCATTTTGTTAGTTCCTTTAAAAAAAGGAATACCAGGAGCGTATCTATGCTGTTGAGGACAAATGTGAGTCAATGAAAATTAAATGATAAAAATTGGTCTTGTCATATTTTGTATCTCTTCATGATTATTTATTTATTTTCTTTCTTATGTTGAGTTGTGTCTGTCGATAAATTATTTTAGGTTTGACGAAAACAAATTTGGGTTATAAAATATATTAAATTTTCCCGGTGTAATTTTTTTGTTCGTTTTTTTTAATTTGATAGTAATTAAGTAAAAAAAATCATGGATACTAACTTTGAATGAACGTATATAAATAAGGAAAATACATATCATTAAATCATGATATTGTTGTTTTATTGAAAAGTATTCTACTGCCAATGGACGGTTATGTCAGTTCATTTGGTTTGAGTTTTGGTTGGTTGTTACGGCATGTCAACTCTGTCATTTAAATCCAAAAAACAATTTATTCTAGTGATCATTATTTGGGTATATTGAACTTTCCCGATGTATTTTTTTGTTCTTTTTCTGTTTTATTTTTCATTGTAATTAAGTAAAAACAAAAACAAATATTAACTTTGAATTAAGGTATATATATAAGGAAAATATTATGAATAAATAATATTGTTGTTTTATGGAAATGTATTGATTCGATTGTTTCTTTTTCATAATTATTATCCGTCATCGAGTCTTTCATGTGTTCGTACTTTTATTTATAACAACACTAGCAGCGACTACTACTGTGTTGCCTGGGTAGAGGGGTATAATAAATTGATTGTTTTAGAATTACATAATTGATTTATGTTTTAATCCCGAACGCCACTTTCCTTTTTTTTACTATTCAAATCCTAATTTTTAAATATCTTCCCAGATATAGATAAATCTTCATTATATTTGCACAAAAAGCAATTTCTGGTGATAGTGAAGGTTTATATATATTTACTTTGGCCAACAATCAGTAAATGTCGTCTGTCAGTGAAATATGACGACGTAATTAAAATGTACAAATTTTAAATATTTTAATCTAATAATTTACAATTAAAAAAAATATGAATTGGGAAATTAGTTCAATTTTTATTTTATGTCAAAGCGAAAAAGGAGATACCAATTGAAAAACGACCGTAATTAAATTAATATTTTATTTTTTATTCAAATTTAATTATTATATTGTATATTAATATTATTTTCCAAATTAAAAAGTGCACAAACGTCAATACACTCTGAAAAGAAAAACTAATGCCTCCTATTTAAAATATCAAATGCAAGAAAAAAATAAATCGAAATAAATGTCATTAAAAAGAATTTTTAATTCGTCAAAAGATTGGTACAAATGCAGAATAGCGTGCAACAGACAATATCATTAGAATCACATTTCCCGTATACATATAATTATACTACGGAAACTCTCTAACCCTAACGCTTATACTAACCTTAACCCTAATCCTAAAATATGGTGAAGATTCTCGCTGAAATAATAATAATAATAATAATAATAATAATAATAATAATAATAATAATAATAATAATAATAATAATCATCCTTGCAAGCATGACCATACTTTGTTTCAGACAACAATTTACAAGTAATGAGGCTACTATCATTGACTCCAATAGTTATGGAACTTCCTCAAGTATGTTTCATTCGATAGAATATACACATATTTTTTTATAGTTGGTGTAGTGCTAAAAAATGAACATCTTACAAAACAAACGCACATACGCATACCATTACACACACACACAATATATATATATATATATATATATATATATATATATATATATATATATATATATATATACGTAAAAGATGCTAATTAATGTTCAGTCTGAACTCGAAATATCTTTAAATCTACATAGAAGAATAAAATATATTCATCACATGATTAGTTGTGTTCACGTGAAAAATAGAAAAAGACTTTAGCAGGAACAATAATCACCTCTTTAGAGTTTCATTTAGCTTTCTGTTTGCAATTTGAGTAATTTCAGTTGTATGAACATTTGTGTGAAAAATTAATGACTTTAAGAATTACTAGAAGCGGATACCCGGCATCACCAGGGTATATGAGAAAAAAGTAGAGTAATGGTTAGCAAGTTCGTCTTGCAGATGCAGTACTACTGAATAGCGAGTTCGATCCTTGCTAGATTCGCCATAAAAATCACTACGTAAATAGACCTTGTGTTAATCTGGCCTAATGGGAAGTCAGGAATATTTTCGCTTGGTTAGAGGAAATGACATCACATATAACGATATAGTAAGAAACTTCAATTCAACAATTTACCATTATTTTTAAAGAATGAGGCGATTATTTCAGTTAATATCATATTTCAAAGCAGGAAAAATATGCAAAAAAAATAAAACAAAACCACAAGTAATTGAACAAAAGTAAAACGACCGTATTTAAATCTAAAATAATTATTGAATTTTTTATATCATGTAAAGTTCAATTGAATAATTCTTTAAAACATTAATTCAAAGCGGAGCCGATTTGTCTACGGACATGAAATCACTCTAAAAATCAAAATCAATGTCTCCTATCTAAAATAGTAAATGGAAAAAAAAATTGAAACTTAGATTCCAAAAAGATTTTTGAATTTTTAAAAAAGATGAATATCAAATTACATTTTTTTTGTTCGTTTGTTTTTTGTATGGATGTTCAACGGTGACACTAAGTGATTAATTCTTAAACTGGCTATAAAAAAATTATAATAATGAAAGAAAAGTGAGATTAAGTAAATGATTGTTTATCTCGTACGATTCTTCAATGAAATATTCACTACAGCTTTGAATCAGTAAAAATGTAATTTTAATTAAAACTTAATTATTGAAATTTGATCTTTTAATTTCTTATTAATTTCTTGCTTTATTTTCAATGCGAAAATAAACAGACCAAGATAATGCTTTTAAAGATTTGATAATTGCATATTTAATATTTGAACATTAAAAAAGAAACGCAATAATTAAAAACTAAATTAACGCAAAAAAAACATGAAAAAAAAAGGAAAATAAAAAATTGATTGTTTTGCCTTCTCATATTAATTTGTTTACGTGCAAGATTCACTAACGCTAAACATATTAAAGTGGAATTTCAATTCTATTTATATAGCATTTTAATTTTCGTAAATATAAATCACATCTTCATAATTTATGCAAAAAGAATCAAGATCTGGTGATAGCGAATATGTATATATATCTACTTTGTCGTTAATTGTTTTCTTCTTCATTTTGTTTCCCTATCATTTTATATCCATCTACCAAGAGATCTTTTTTTAATCTGGACCGAAACTGGAAGCTTCAATGAGAAAAGTAAATGAAATTATACAAAGCCAATGGCTTAACGGTGAGTTGAGGTCACGAAAACCTGATTGATCAATTATTTATTCTAAAAAATCCTTTGAAAATCATCATACGTCATCGAACAAAACTCCTGATTTTCTTTACGTTCCATGTCACATCACTGAACCAAAATATAATTTGGAGACAGATGCACAGTTAAATATTCCTTAATCAACATTCTTTGTTCGTCATTCTTCTGGATAATGAACACCAACAAAGCTAAACCTGATAATGCAGGGGTGTAATTCTTGTGTAAACATTGCCAGGACTTGATCTTCTTGTCTTACAATCAAAAGCCCGGCCTTACTCCCTTGTATTTCTTTCTCATAAAGTTAAAAAGAAAATCATATTTTATTTATCGTCTGTATTTTTTTACAAGTAACCAATATATTCTTCGGTCTTTCTCATTTTCCAGAAGCATTTTCATAGATGTTTTCAGAGCTAGGAATATTTCTGCAAAGTATGATGTATACTATCGCATTAAAATAGGTGTTATATATATATATATATATATATATATATATATATATATATATAATATATAAGTAAAAGTAAAGTCGTCGGGCGGCCTAAGTCGGTATCAGCCAGTCAGTGAGGGGAGTCTATCCCCTTTTCAATAGCGTTAGACAAGGAGATTGTTTTTTTGGCATCTGAGGTGGAGAGCGCCACACCTACCATCAGCTCCTTACTTTACCACACAGATCCCTGTGCTACTCATAACGCTGAGTTGGCGAGGGCCGGTATCGAACTTGGAACCTTGTGGTTTCTAGCCGAACGCTCTACCGACTGAGCTGACCGGACTAAAAAAGTGGAACGCTATAGAGTGTTTTCAGACATATTTACATCCAAGGGTAAATAGTTATTGAAATTTTCATGAAAGTCGGACCATTAATTGATTTTTCATAGAATTAAAGAAAAAAATTCTTGTCGTAACTTGTTTTAGGCTACGTTAAATTTTAGTTGATTTAACGGTGCAAATAGAAAAAACTTTTTTTTTTCAGTCATAATTTTCATTATTTCCGTAAGCTTATTTTTTTTTAAATCATCAGGAGTTTGTTTAATGTTTCTTCTTTCGAATGGAAAATTTTTTCAAGATAAAATTAATTTTTATGAAAGTTTCACTGTGTTGAATATAGGGGGTGGGTAAACAATAACAAAAAAAAACAAAACAAATTACTATACATTTAATGTTGAAAAATATTTTTTAAAACTAAGTTTAATTGAAATTATACATTGCAATACACACAAAAAACTGTCTCAATGATAGATTCATAATTAATTTCATGGTTAATTAAATGTATAGTAATTTGGTTTTTTTGTTTATTTTTTAAGCAACGTAATTTAAAAACAACCTTAATCCCCTAAAACCGTATCCAATTCGCAAAATGTTAATTCATAGACTGTAGTTTAAACTGTCATTGGGTACCACCAAAAAAACTTTCCGTTTTAATTTTCCGACCTAAATCACAAGTCAGCCCCTTTATTTATAATGTAATTAGTAAACTATAAACATAAAATGTTAGGGGTAAAAATTAAGTGATCTGAAAATGAGAAAGTTTTGAAATAAAATCTAAGTAAAAAAATTAGTTAAATCCGCGATAATTCCCTGAATTTTTGGTAAATTATTTTCTGGAACGGGTGCTAAATTCACTTGTCAAAAACGCATTTTAGACCCAATTTCTGTCTACCTATATAATGCTAACTGTTAGTAAAAAAACTTTCGACAACTATATGTATGTATTTATTTTTAGATATTTCTTTATCATTCTTTAACTGTTTGACAAAAAGAATTTCGTAAATAACTTACGAAATTCACACAAACACTATTTACTTATTTAAAATAAGTAAACATAAAAGATAAATAAGTGTTTGTGTGAATTTCGTAATTTTGAAGATAATATTAACTTTATTCAAGTTTCATTGTGTTAAATAACCGCCCAACAACACTTTTAAAGCGTTAGTAATTTTACGATTTTTTGTTTGTTTGTTTACAACATTGAGAAATAATATTCCAACTTTTCGTACGTAAGACATAGTAAATTTAGTTTTTCATTCTCTGCTTGTTGAGTTAGAAGAAAATGTAACATTGTAATTAATTTATTTTATTTGAGCAACAAAAATCAAAAATATTAAAAATGATATATTTTATTCTAAGAAATATGAAAGTATTCGTAAAAATATTGATAAAAACATTTTCATATTTTTATTATTTACATTCATACACCCTATACTGGTGACTGATTTTGATTGACATTTAAATCTTTTTTTTTTTAAATGTAACCGTAAACTTGTGGATAAAAAGATTTTGGATTTTACTTTAAAAAGTTAGTCCAAAGACACGAAAAATATTTAGAGAATTATAAATAAATTTTTTTAAAGATTCTGAACAAAAAAAACGAATTTAATTTTACGTTAAAAATTTAATCATGACTGGGAAGCTGATATTCTTTCTTTTTTTCTTTCTTCTTTGTCTTCGGATAGCTGAAAGCTTCGGCAAACGCATTCAACAACGCCGGAATAGAGACAGCAGGGAGGGAAGGGTGGTGCAGGGTGGGGGCGTGCTGATTGTTGCTGGAATATCAGCAGCAGCTATATGATTTCTTTCTAAAATCGTTAGATTTTTGGTTTGATTAATTAATCAGTAAAAAATCAATAAGCAAAATTTGAAGTGTTTTCTTAGTTACGGGAATGATATGAATGTGTATGCAAGGTTTGAATCTGAGTGACTATCCCGTTTTGGAGTTATACGCTCGACACGTAATCAAATCTCTCCTTTTTATATCTAGCATATAATATATATTTTTTATATATTATTATTATACTATATATATATATATATACTGTTGCTGTGATGTAGGTGGATGTGTCAGCTAGTCGTGTGTGCTGTCAGTGTGTGTAGGTGTTCTTGTTCAAGTTTAGCTTTACTACAGCCACAATAGTAAAGGCACCCTGTACAATGTATTATTCTTCTACTATAAGAATGTATTAGGTAAAAGCTGGTTTTATTTAAAATGGACTTGGCGAGCCAAGTTCAAATTCTGGCTTTTTTTACTGCGTGCCTGATACTATTTGGGAGACATAAGTCCATATCCTAAGAAATTTAATCGTGAAAGATTTTGAAAAGGCTAAACACTCTTCTAGAAAATTGCCCGGTATCCGTGTAAAATTAAAATGTATAAATTAAAAATTTCTTTTATTTGTAAAGTTTTTACTATTTACTTTTGAAATAAACATTGTTAATAGTAGATTGTTTTATCTTGTATCATAGCATTTTGAATGTTCTAAAAAGAAAGGAAAGGTGGATTAACACTGTTTATTTTTTATTTATTCTCGATTAAATTTCAGCGTAATGAATATATTTATATTACTATTTTTTGTTTAGTCCTGAAGGACCCAGACCCACAAAAACCCAGAGGCCAATCTTAGGTAGTTGAGGGTTGAAATCTGATAGATTTATACCCTTCCGAATTATGAAATGGAAAACACCTCTTGAGTACAGAATTTATAATATATTATATATAGTATATATTTATAATATAATATACTACTATATATAAGTATATATACTATAATATAATAATATATATAATGCGCGTAATTTATAATATATATAAAACAAACACATGATTTGTTCGTAAATATTTATTTACACTGTCGGATTCACTTCTCATTCATATTTTCGATATATATATATCTATATATATATATATATATATATATATATATAGAGAGAGAGAGAGAGAGAGGAGGAGAGAGAGAGAGAGAGAGACTAAGAGATTACTCGGATGATGAATAAATATGAAACATTTAGGAACGAAAACACTGCTTCAGAGTGGTATATATAATTTTTCCAAGTTGTGAGCAACTCTGTGCTTATAGCAAAAGAATTTGGATCAAATAGTTTCCCCAGTCTTTCCGTTTAGCTGCCTTTTAAACTGAATAAAATCTCTCGATCGTGCTTTGTCTGGACGTATGTATTTATTGTCTAAATCATTCTTTTGGTTTGTTACAAACACATTGTTTCTCATCTTCTTTATGTCTTCGAAAAACTATTTAGTTCACTAGAGTGTGGCACAAGGGAACACTACGGGGTACTATGTAGAATAATGACCAAACTTATTTCAGGCAACAGTCTGTGGAGAATAGACATGTAACAATAAATCCTAACGCCAGTCGTCATGTAATTATTAAAAAAAAAGAACTAATGTTGTTGAAAGTACGCAACAGACATTGATCGAAGTTTTTTATGTCTATTCGTAAAATGTTGAATAATGGATGGTTTTTATACTCAGATTGAAAATGCCCGACCGATTTATAGAAAGTAAATAATACGGTATTTGAGCAGATTTTTCTAGTCGCTTTGCTGGATAATTCATTGAATTGATGTCCATTGACGAACATAAGTTTTGGAGAAACGCAGTATTGTATGAATAGACAGAATAAAAAGAAACATAGAGAAGTAGAGGATGGAGAGGGAATAGCTGATTGATAGATAACTATACATATAAACTTGATTGAAAAGAGATCAGAGAGAGAGGGGGGCGGGTTCAAGATGAAATAGATAGATGATAGATAATATAAAAAGACACATTTAAAACATCATTTTTTAAAAGTGCAATCAAATATTTAATTAACATATGCTTCTCGAGTAAATTTAAATTACCAAATAAAATGATTCTGTCTAGCGACGTTGTCATTGATGCCTGCTGTTCCA
>CM042146.1:40793649-40816711 GCA_023376005.1 Doryteuthis pealeii | reverse complement strand
AAGAAATATTGTTCTTTCCACCAATCCGTTTTTTATAGGCTAGAAGGCAATATGTATCTTCTATTTAATTGGATTCTTTAAAGCCGGAAGTGTATTTTTTGCCCTGTCTGGACGTTTCATTGGGATGAACATTTGGCGAATCTATTTTTTAAGAAATACCTTTTTTCTCATTATTTTTGGATGATTTTTTTCTTGTTTACTTCTCCAATTTCTTTATTTGAAAAGCTGAATCCCACACTTCGGAGCTAAAATCAAGGGCTCTGTTTTGTTTATGCATACTGTCGACTTTCCCACCACCCCACCAAAGATTGAAGGAAAACTTTACAACTTAACTCTTCTGTTTTTTTAAATGAGGCTTCCAAACAGTGGGTTGCTTCTTGCGTTTTTAGGGTGATTATAAGGTGGAGGTTTATATATATTCATATATATATATATATATATATTATATATATATATATATATATTGTATGTCCTATTTCTATATTTAAAAACGGTCGCTATTTCAACTAAAGTCGAACGCTATTGACGACGATAGGCACTGTCTTAATAAAGATAGCTAATTTAAAATTCGCTAATAGGAAAAATTTCGCTTACGAAAAAAATATTTTACTATTTGTTTTCAATATTATTTTCCTTATTGGTCTGTTTTCTTTTCTTTTTTTTTTTTTTTTCTTTTTTTTTTCTTGGCTTGCAAATGTTTACTTTCAAAGTAGTTTTTAGTTTAGAACACGAGAGTTTTTAGAAAAGTTAGCGATTTCCGTCGAAAGTTAGGTCCCTACAGAATATCCATTAAGTCTGTTGTTGACATTTTGTTCGAACAAATAGGATTAGTTGATATCCAAAAGAAACCTTCGCTATCGCTGTTATATTTATGAAGAACGAACGATAATGAAAGTTGATATTTCAGGTTAAGAATTTTTCCTTAAACAAACTTGATCTCAGCTTGAAGTATGTAAATAAACGAACGTCGATAAACAAATTCAGTCTATATTTACAAATATACACGGGATGCACGCACACATGCACGCGCTCTTTATTTTATATTTCTAATCAACAATCTTGTTAAAATTTCATGCGACCTACATCCAAAAAGACCAATATTCATACAAAGCTATAATATACATACTTGAGGATATATATTAAATAATCTTAGCATAGTTTTACAACAAGGCTACATTTGGTCGGTTTTATTAAGATGTGTTTCAGCTGAACTTCAGTTTTTTTTAAAAGACCAAACCGTTTCCTCATGCAGTTGTGGTAGCCGCACTGATAAATAAAAGGCAGTAAGCAACGATCATTCTTTTTCAAAGAATATCCAAGAAAATACTAATAAATTTGGAAAAGGTGAAAGAAGGTGAAAATATAGTAAATTACATTTTCTTCTTTCTTCTTTCTTCTTTTTATTAAAAATTCATAGACTTGTTAATTATTTTAACTCCGTTTTAACAAGTTATGACAGTGACATAAACCGTTAATTATTTCGGTGAAGCATCGAAATAAGTAATTTGCTAAATTTATATTAGTTTGGCACAAGGCTATATTTTTTTATAGCAATCAAAACTCACTAAACAGTAATAACTGTTTGCAAGACTCATAGCCGTGGTGGTCTTGTATAGCGCCACAGGTGTAGAGCACATAAGGGAAATGAGCCACACAACAGAGTAATAATAATAATAATTCAGTAAGACGGTTTCATTAATCCCAACACTATCGGACCAAGTATATTGATGTAAATTACTACTTCTTACGGGGATCCGATAGAATGGATCCACCAGATGTAAAAATTGCTGCTGCGACGGAGCTAGCAACAGTGAACGGATGCGATGTATCTATTTGAACAGCAACAACAATGACATTTCGGTTGATCACCATTGGTGTGGAAGTGTAAATATCGTACGATTGGTATAAATCTTTAAACCAAAGCCATGTCATAACAGACAAAATGGCAAATAGGGATCTTATAGTAAATTCAAGTTTGAATAGGATATATATTAACCGATTTTATTTACATCCCAAACCATTTGTTATGGTTGTTCAAGGGCTTTGTATCATGACATTTAAATATCTTGAGAACTGCATGGACTTTATAATAATTTGGAAAACCAAACTAAGGGAAGTGTACTCTAGTTACGCAAACAGTCTCTCGTGCAGTTATTCAGACGATAGTAAATTTGAGTATTGTGTGACCGCTGAATTCACGAAGACCCAGTGTGTAGCTTAGTTCAGTTTCGTGCAGGAGATGAGGTATCACATCACTTCGGTCTTTCTTCCTCCCATTATCAGCTAAATTTGGCACTTTGTGTCTTCTGGCATTTCCTAAACATAAAATCGTCGTTATCATTACGACCTACCGAACAAGGTAGCAGTGTTACATATCGTGGGGAGCCTACGAAATATGTATGAAGTGTAGTTAGATTCTTGAATTGCAGTAGCTAAAGATTCAAATCGGAAGCACGGTTAAATGGAAAGTTACCGTTAGCCGTTATAGTTATTATTAGAAGGTAATGAACTTTCCCCACCGACTTCCGCCAATAGAAAGGCGTGTGAAAGGAACGGAAATTAAGTTAGTTTGCAGATCTCGACCGTTAGTTAGTAAGGGGCAGACGTTAGGGTGATTGCTCCCAAGATGACGTCTTCTCACGGTGTGGTTAGAAGCCCTTTTGGGGTTGTGGGTTCTTAATAAAGAATAAAAAGCACAAAGTTTTTATTCAATTATTCCAACAACGAACCCAGCCCAGAGAAGAAATAAACTCAGAGGAAAATGTCCACAGCGAGAAGAACAAGCAGAAAAGCAAGAACCCATCTCTTCTATCTACTATCTCTCCCATTATATACCAAACAGAGTTTAAAGTGGGAATTAACAGCTGATGCTGATAACTGATGGGGACATAGTTAAGTCTTTATGAAAACTGACGGGGATATAAAGTTATTTTTTTGCTTCAGCAATAATAGGTTCAAATCCCGTGACGCTAGTATAATTATACTTTGTAGAACTCAAAGAAACGTGTTTGAAAAAAATTATTATTTATTTTGTTTGAAAACATATTACGTATAATCCTCCATACAGAAAATAGTGTACACGTCAAGATGCGATAATTTTTTCAACAAAGATTAAGAAATGGCACTATTTTCCGTAAATTTACTTTTAAATGCAAAAATTTAGGTTTTATGTGGAGAGAAGTTTTTTTTTTTTCTTTTTTAACACATAAACTTGGAATTGTTTTTTTTATATATTAAAACGTAAATAAAACATTAAAAAAGTTAATTTTCCATTTTTTATTGACTTTTTAAAAATATTTTTTAACAATCTCCGTGCGTATTAAAAAGAGGCGCGTTTGCACGGAGCTATATATATATATATATATATATATATATATATATATATATATATATAAAGTAATTGAATTAAAAAAATCGAAACTTATTTTACTAAAGAGAATGTTGAATTTATTCAAAAGGTAAATAAAAAGTGACCACTTTTTTGTACGGAGTTTAAAAGTGAAAACTAAGTGATTAATTCAATTCATAAACGCTCCATAAAAAAAGCTGCGTAACAATTAAAAATCAGAGTTAATAAACATTTTTTTCAATGAAATTATATTTTACTTATTTTTGAAGGCTATGATTTTTTAAATTATAAAAATACTTACAATGAAATATTTACGACAGCTTTGAATCAGTAAAAAACGCAGAATTAATTAAAACTTTATTATTTTAAATTTTAATCATTTAATTTGTTATTTTTAATTAATATGAAAATCAACAAACCTATATAATTCTTTAAAGATCTAACAGTTGTATATTTAATTTTGAGATTCAATAATTTAAAAAAACAAATTAACAGTAGTTAACATGAAAATTTGATTGGTTTTGATCTTCCATAACTTATTTGATGGTTTTAGCTAGGAACTCTTAACAATGTCCGCTCCACCTTTCTAATGTTATTCTATCGTAAATTGCACACAAAATTGTCTTTTAAAAATATAAATCAAAATCTTCATTACTTTTGGGCTCAAAACCGAGCCTGGTGATATTTATGTTTTATATATATTTACTTTATCGTCAATTGTTTTTTTTTTCGAAGTTTCCTCAGGACATACAGATTCACACAACTGCCCTTTTATACATATAATATATATATATTATATATATATATATATATATATATATATATATATATATATATATATATATGATGCGCTGTAGTCCATCTGGGGCAGAGGTGACACAAAGCTGTATCATTTGCATACTGCAGTTTCGTGTATTGTTCTACAGTGACAAATGTTTTGGATTTCAATGTTTGTAGGTTAATACAAATTGGCTGTCTAATGCGATAGGATATGCGCGACACCATCTGCCAGGTTTACGTTCTGTTTGCTGTAGTCGAAGCCTACTCTCGATCAGGGCTGCCAGTCAATGTTCAGAAAAACAAAAAGTTCTCACATGTTTCAACGCCCAACTCCTCATTATAAACACCAGCCACTGAAAAATGTAGAAGATTCACTTACCTGGAATCTGTCTTAAACAACATAAACGATCTTACAAGTGAAGTGTAATGGCGGATTGGTCTGGCTTCAAGCATTCGTTTGGTTTAGGCTATCTCACAATGATCATGAACAGAGATCTCACCAATCAAGTACAAGGATCTCTGTATTAAAGCTGTATGCCTATCGCATACTCTTGTTATGGAAGTTAGTCCCGTGGGTGTTATATCGCAGACACCTGAAAAAAACTGGAGCATTCCACATCAACTGCCTCCCAACGCATACTGGGCATAAAGTGGTGGCACAAAATCCCCCACTCATCAATTATAAGCAGAGCACGCATTGACCCTATTGAGACCATCCTATCACAAACACCAACTGTGATGGTTGGGTCCAACCATCTGCATGCTCGCAGACCGACTCCCCCATAAACTACTTACAGTGAACTCACAGAGGGGACGCGGAGGGCAAAAAAAAAAGCCCCAAAAGCGGTCAAAGACCGTATTAAAGACAACACTGAAGAAATGTAACATAACACGCTTCAAGCATGGAAGAATCTGGCCTCCAACAGACAGGGTTGGCGATGGATATTTTGGTTTCACAGAGTACTTTGATGTGGTATTGTTATCAGGTAGAAGTTTGATGAAATGAATTGGTCTGATTGATATATGTAACTATGTTTTAATCAGTGGTTAAAGCAAGCCAATATTTTAACCGGCGGAAGTGGTTCTAATAAACTTCGTTTTTGCTCGCCCCAAATTACTCACTCAATTTTCACAGATCGTTTTTATAGGCTACAATCTATGGAATTAAATTTGATTTGTCTGATAAATTGTTTTCCACACCTTTTAAGTTTTGGAGATGTCTGTTTATCTTTTCTAGGCTATGTATTGTCAGATCGCCGCTTAAAATGAGGAAACAGTCGCGTTTTGAAAGTCACTATTGTTTACCTGTGAATTCAATTTGCCTAAGCAAGAATATAAAATAATATAAAAACTGTCGCATATGTTTAACTAAACAGAATGAAAAAGTGCCGAAGAAGGAGTGCTGGAAAATCTATAAAATAAAAATACTCACTTTTTTCTATAACGCTCCCTATTAAGTAACAAATGCACCTTTCTCATCTATAACTCTTAGAAAATACAAATTGAATATTTTTATTTAGAATTACTGATTTTTCTACCGGCAAAATGTCGATTTTAATCAGCTGGTAATCTTATCAGAGAATCCCCGCTAGGAAGACATAGGTTTTCAGAATTTCATTTAAACTAAAATTCTTATTGCTGTAATATTAAACCTTTCTCATTATCTGGAAAATTCGATCGCTTTTTCGGTTCGTTATCTATGACGTTGTTTCGCATGAAATGGTCAATTACGGAAGATGAAAATAAACTGCTACGTGTTTACAAAAATATATTAGGTTGCTTCACATGACAAAAATTTAGATAAACGATCAGATTTTGAACGATAAATGAGATTGCTCACATTCAGGAGAGAGAGGGGAGAAGAGGAAAATATAACTACATATTTGATATATCCGGGGTTAAGGGATATATTATGAATTATAGTAAGGTATATATTCTCATAGGTAAAATAGAAGCTGGTGCGTCGAGTAGTAGTAGTAGTAGTAGTAGTAGGCAGTATCTTCCAAGCAGTCGGCGTGGTAGTCTTGCTAGTAGGCTTCTAGTAGGATTGTAGTAGGCGGCTCGCTTGTAACACCACAGCGGCGAGTATCTATGGAGGACACTATCCAATCAGATTATAGTGAGGGGGTACGTAGGGTATTTTCATATTTTATTATATTTAATATTTAAACCATTCAGTGCCACACAGCGACAATATTGCATTGGTTTTCCAACCAACGCTACCGGATGTTATGAACATTTGATGGGATTGACCAGAGTTCAATCCCCGGTAGCTCTAATAGATTGCATTATGTAATTGTTCCAACTATCCAAACTATCAGTGAAAATGTTAATTTTCTTTTTTACCGAATTAAAACATAAATAGTAACTCTAACGAAAAACATACTATATAGCGATTTAAATAATGAAGATTAGAAGTGAATGTATTAAACAAGGCATAAAGTTATTTACTGCCACATAGGTTTATAATTTTTCTTTATTGTACCGAACTTATTTGTTTTATAACACGCATCACTAACTTTAGACTTGTAAATCTGAAAAAGAAATTCTCTTGCATAATGCGCACTAATTTTCTAGAATTTGTAGGCAACAAAATTTAACCTGAATTTTGCGTTTGTTTCGGTTCGTACTGATCAAAAAATAAGATTTTTCATAGTTTACATTTGGACAAAGACACTGGCATATACAGTGTACATGTCTGTGCTTGTCACGTTTTTTGAGTGTACATTGTACCCGCAAAAAACGTGACAAAACATGCGGCCAAAATTAAACGCATTGCAATGGATTTTTCTGTACTGGCAAAAAAAATAGTTAGTTATATGGTTCTCGTGTAACTTTTGGGCTGAAATATTTTGGAAAAAAAAACCAGTGCGTCTTATACACATATAATTTCGGGTATATTTTCTTGGCTCCATTTGTTGAATGTGTGTACCGAGATATTTTTCCGAGACCACAAGGTAAAAAGAAATCACTCCAAAATCCCCCGGAAAAAATATTCTCATCAAACACAACTTAGAGCAGTCTACTCCGTTATTTTTTTTATAGCACTTTGACATCATCTCTGAAAAATAAACACATAAAATATAATCATCTTCTCAGACTCGCTCTAGTCCCTACTATCATTAAAATAAAAAAAAAATGGAAGACCCTCTCTCATCATTAAAGTTCCTGAATAGATTAGACTCAATGTCTAACTCTAAGGAGATTATTTTATGCTGTATAACCCAAGCCCATATAGGAGTGTAGGGGGAATGAAAGAGCTAACTCAGCTCCTGACAAGTTCCAGATACCATATTACTGGACTTGAAGCCTAAAATTAATAGATTCCTCATACAAAATGGCCAACAACACTGGAATAACTGTATTCACAATAAACTTCTTCCTAATCAAAACCCACTTTGGGAGGCTGCAAACCAACTTTAACGAAGTCTAGAAAAGAACAAGTCATTATGTCCCGATTAATGCATTTGGTCATACAAACTAACACACTCTTATATACTCAAACAAGAACAACAACCACAATGTGAAACATGTCAAACACCCCTGACAGTTTAAACACTTATTCATGGAATGCAGATTTGTTGCTCACATCAGAAACCGTTATTTTTAAAGCAAACAATATGAAAAGATCTGTTGAAAATGTTTAACATAGAGGAGTATTTTCTCCTTTTTGAGGGGGAAATAAAATTATGGCCATAGAAATATAGACATGAAACAAATCTATGCCATACATATAATCCCCAATAATGCTAACACATTGGTTAAAACCAATTACTAAAAGTATATATATGAATACACACTATGTATTACACCCTAACCGTTAGGCATGATATAACCCCGGATTGGTTGATATGCCGTTTAAAATCAATAAACCAACCAACCATCCGTTATTTTTTCTCATATTCTGTCTCTTTCGGGACTCCAACATCACACAATAGTCCGGTATCTTCAGTTTATAAGTAATTTATCTTTTTATAAGAATTCGGTTGGGATAAATTTTGGGGCTATTAATATGTGGTTTCATTTTCTATTTCCATTTTCTGGTCTCTCATCTCCATTCCTCACATCTGCGTGTGTGTCTGAGAGATATTAGAACAAAAAGTCTCTGCCTGTGAGCGATTGAACAAAAAGTAAGAAGGTGGTGTATGTGTATGCTTATGTGATGTGGTGTGTGTTGTGTGTGTTGTGGTGTGTGTCTTTCTCTTTCTCCTCTGTCTCTCTGTCGCTCTGTGTTTGTGTGGGGAATACGTCTGTACGTGACAGAAGCGGAGTACCTGATCTTCACTTCTTTCGATAATTTTTTTTTCTTGCTGGGATCCGATATTTTGGCCATATTTTCAAGTTCTTATTTTTCTCATTTTATTCTAATCGGGCAAAATTAATCTGTGACATCATATTCTGATAAATGTGCTTTATTTTAAGAGACAAGGTGGTGTTTTAAATCTTAAAGTATGCTAACCTGAAAAGGAACATGTCAATACGGATTTCTATAGCTAACCCATTTCAATGCATTATCGTCTCGATTTAACTTCCTTCCAAAAAATATTTAGTCGATGTATGATATATTTTTTGTTATTTTTTAATTATCTTCTTTTTTAATTATTATTCTTTTTACCTATTGTAATTCTTCACTCACGTCCTCTCTTTCCCTCTCTCTCCTCTCTCTCTCTCTCTCTCTCTCTCTCTCATCTCTCTCTCGCCTCTCAATCTATCTCTATCTCTATCTTTATCTTCTATCTATCTTCTATCTCTATCTCTATTTTCGTTCAGTTAGTTTTTACGTTTTCTGAATCAAGATTTATTGTCGAGTTTTGTTATATTTTAACCAAAGTTAGTAAATTCCATCTGGTCTTGGCACTTTACTTTCTAGCTTGGCTGTTCTCCAATCTTTTTTTTCTTGTTTTTTCTTATAGTAGATTCATTTTGTTTCAATTCTTTGTTGCCTTCTACAAATCAAAATGCCTTTTCTTTGAAAAAAATTATCGCCACACACTCAGTCCTTTTGTTTATGCTTTTTTCGGTGGTCTCAATATATTTTGATTAAGAAATGTTTAGTGTCTGTAATGTTTGTATTTTTTTCTTTTGTCTTCTTTCTCTTTTTCCGTTTATATCCTTTACAATTTACCCAAGGTTGTCGGTTAGGAACTGAATATTAATTTTTCTGTATGGTTCACAATACTTCGGCCAAAATTTTCTTAGATTACGCTTTTGGCTGTTTTTTCTTTTCTTTTCTTAATCTTCTTTCATTTTGTTAGTTCCTTTAAAAAAAAAAAAAAAAAGGAATACCAGGAGGCGTATCTTATGCTGTTGAGGACAATGTGAGTCAAATGAAAATTAAATGATAAAAATATGGTCTTGTCATATTTTGTATCTCTTCATGATTATTTTTTTTTTCTTTCTTATGTTGAGTTTGTGTCTGTCGATAAATTAATTTAGGTTTGACGAAACAAATTTGGGTTTAAAATATATTAAATTTTCCCGGTTGTAATTTTTTTGTTCGTTTTTTTTAATTTGATAGTAATTAAGTAAAAAAAAATCATGGATACTAACTTTGAATGAACGTATATAAATAAGGAAAATACATATTCATTAAATCATGATATTGTTGTTTTATTTGAAAAGTATTCTACTGCCAATGGATCGGTTATGTCAGTTCATTTGGTTTGAAGTTTTGGTTTGGTCTGTTTACGGCATGTCAACTCTGTCATTTTAAATCAAAAAACAATTTATTCTAGTGGATCATTATTTGGGTATATTGAACTTTCCCGATGTATTTTTTTTGTTCTTTTTCTGTTTATTTTTCAATTGTAATTAAGTAAAAACAAAAACAAATATTAACTTTGAATTAAGGTATATTATAAGGAAAATATTATGAATAAATAATATTGTTGTTTTATGGAAATTTATTGATTCGATTGTTTCTTTTTTTCATAATTATTATCCGTCATCGAGTCTTTCATGTGTTCGTACTTTTATTTATAACAACACTAGCAGCGACTACTACTGTGTTGCCTGGGTAGAGGGGTATAATAAATTGATTGTTTTTTAGAATTACATAATTGATTTATGTTTTAATCCCGAACGCCACTTTCCTTTTTTTTACTATTCAAAAATCCTAATTTTTTAAATATCTTCCCAGATATAGATAAATCTTCATTATATTTGCACAAAAAGCAATTTCTGGTGATAGTGAAGGTTTATATATATTTACTTTGGCCAACAATCAGTAAATTGTCGTCTGTCAGTGAAATATGACGGCGTAATTAAAATGTACAAATTTTAATATTTTAATCTAATAATTTACAATTAAAAAAATATGAATTGGGAAATTAGTTCAATTTTTATTTTATGTCAAAGCGAAAAAGGAGATACCAATTGAAAAACGACCGTAATTAAATTAATATTTATTTTTTTATTCAAATTTAATTATTATTATTGTATATTAATATTATTTTCCAAATTAAAAAAGTGCACAAACGTCAATCACACTCTGAAAAGAAAAACTAATGCCTCCTATTTTAAAATATCAAATGCAAGAAAAAATAAATCGAAATAAATGTCATTAAAAGAATTTTTAGTAAAAAAGATTGGTACAAATGCAGAATAGCGTGCAACAGACAATATCATTAGAATCACATTTCCCGTATACATATAATTATACTACGGAAACTCCCTAACCCTAACGCTTATACTAACCTTAACCCTAATCCTAAAATATGGTGAAGATTCTCGCTGAAATAATAATAATAATAATAATAATAATAATTAATAATAAATAATAATAATAATAATAATGCAAGCATGACCATACTTTGTTTCAGACAACAATTTACAAGTAATGAGGCTACTATCATTGACTCCAATAGTTATGGAACTTCCTCAAGTATGTTTCATTCGATAGAATATATCACATATTTTTTTTATAGTTTGGTGGTGAGTGCTAAAAAATGTGAACATCTTACAAAACAAACCGCACATACGCATACCATTACACACACACACCAATATATTATATATATATATATATATATATATATATATATATATATATAATATATATATATATATAGTATATTAAAAAAGATGCTAATTAATGTTCAGTCTGAACTCGAAATATCTTTAAAATCTACATAGAAGAATAAAATATATTCATCACATGATTAGTTGTGTTCACGTGAAAAATAGAAAAAGACTTTAGCAGGAACAATAATCACCTCTCTAGAGTTTCATTTAGCTTTCTGTTTGCAATTTGAGTAATTTTCAGTTGTAGGAACATTTGTGTGAAAAATTAATGACTTTAAGAAATTACTAGAAGCGGATACCCGGCATCACCAGGGTGGTATATGAGAAAAAAGTAGAGTAATGGGTTAGCAAGTTCGTCTTGCAGATGCAGTACTACTGAATAGCGAGTTCGATCCTTGCTAGATTCGCCATAAAATCACTACGTAAATAGACCTTGTGTTAATCTGGCCTAATGGAAGTCAGGAAATTTTCGCTTGGTTAGAGGAAATGACATCACATATAACGATATAGTAAGAAACTTCAATTCAACAATTTACCATTATTTTTAAGAAATGAGGCGATTATTTCAGTTAATATCATATTTTCAAAGCAGGAAAAATATGCAAAAAAAAACAAAAACAAAACCACAAGTAATTGAACAAAAGTAAAACGACCGTATTTAAATCTAAAATAATTATTGAATTTTTTATATCATGTAAAATTCAATGAATAATTCTTTAAAACATTAATTCAAAGCGGAGCCGATTTGTCTACGGACATGAAATCACTCTAAAAATCAAAATCAATGTCTCCTATCTAAAATAGTAAATGGAAAAAAAATTGAAACTTAGATTCTAAAAAGATTTTTGAATTTTTAAAAAAGATGAATATCAAATTACATTTTTTTTGTTCGTTTGTTTTTTTTGTATGGATGTTCAACGGTGACACTAAGTGATTAATTCTTAAACTGGCTATAAAAAAATTATAATAATGAAAGAAAAGTGAGATTAAGTAAATGATTGTTTATCTCGTACGATTCTTCAATGAAATATTCACTACAGCTTTGAATCAGTAAAAATGTAATTTTAATTAAAACTTAATTATTGAAATTTGATCTTTTAATTTCTTATTAATTTCTTGCTTTATTTTCAATGCGAAGAAATAAACAGACCAAGATAATGCTTTTAAAGATTTGATAATTGCATATTTAATATTTGAACATTAAAAAAGAAACGCAATAATTAAAAACTAAATTAACGCAATTATTTTTATAAATAGAGGCTAACATGAAAAAAAAAAAGGAAAATAAAAAATTGATTGTTTTGCCTTCTCATATTAATTTGTTTACGTGCAAGATTCACTAACGCTAAACATATTAAAGTGGAATTTCAATTCTATTATATAGCATTTTAAATTTTCGTAAAATATAAATCACATCTTCATAATTTTATGCAAAAAGAATTCAAGATCTGGTGATAGCGAATATGTATGTATATATGTATATATATATATATATATATATATTAATATATATATATATATATAATATTTACTTTGTCGTTAATTGTTTTCTTCTTCATTTGTTTTCCCTATCATTTTTATATCCATCTACCAAGAGATCTTTTTTTAATCTGGACCGAAACTGGAAGCTTCAATGAGAAAAGTAAATGAAATTATACAAAGCCAATGGCTTAACGGTGAGTTGAGGTCACGAAAACCTGATTGATCAATTATTTATTCTAAAAAATCCCTTTGAAAATCATCATACGTCATCGAACAAAACTCCTGATTTTCTTTACGTTCCATGTCACATCACTGAACCAAAATATAATTTGGGAGACAGATGCACAGTTAAATATTCCTTAATCAACATTCTTTGTTCGTCATTCTTCTGGATAATGAACACCAACAAAGCTAAACCTGATAATGCAGGGGTGTAATTCTTGTGTAAACATTGCCAGGACTTGATCTTCTTGTCTTACAATCAAAAGCCCGGCCTTACTCCCTTGTATTTCTTTCTCATAAAGTTAAAAAGAAAATCATATTTTATTTATCGTCTGTATTTTTTTACAAGTAACCAATATATTCTTCGGTCTTTCTCATTTTCCAGAAGCATTTTCATAGATGTTTTCAGAGCTAGGAATATTTCTGCAAAAGTATGATGTATACTATCGCATTAAAATAGGTGTTTAATATATATATATTATATATATATATATATATATATATATATATATATATATATATAAAGTAAAAGTAAAGTCGTCGGGGCGGCCTAAAGTCGGTATCAGCCAGTCAGTGAGGGAGTCTATCCCCTTTTCAATAGCGTTAGACCAAGGAGATTGTTTTTTTTGGCATCTGAGGTGGAGCGCCACACCTACCATCAGCTCCTTACTTTACCACACAGATCCCTGTGCTACTCATAACGCTGAGTTGGCGAGGGCCGGTATCGAACTTGGAACCTTGTGGTTTCTAGCCGAACGCTCTACCGACTGAGCTGACCGGACTAAAAAAGTGGAACGCTATAGAGTGTTTTCAGACATATTTACATCCAAGGGTAAATAGTTATTGAAATTTTCATGAAAGTCGGACCATTAATTGATTTTTCATAGAATTAAAGAAAAAATTCTTGTCGTAACTTGTTTTAGGCTACGTTAAATTTTAGTTGATTTAACGGTGCAAATAGAAAAAACTTTTTTTTTTCAGTCATAATTTTCATTATTTCCGTAAGCTTAATTTTTTTTTAAATCATCAGGAGTTTGTTTAATGTTTCTTCTTTCGAATGGAAAAGTTTTTTCAAGATAAAATTAATTTTTATGAAAGTTTCACTGTGTTGAATATAGGGGGTGGGTAAACAATAACAAAAAAAAACAAAACAAATTACTATACATTTAATGTTGAAAAATATTTTTTAAAACTAAGTTTAATTGAAATTATACATTGCAATACTAACACAAAAAACTGTCTCAATGATAGATTCAATAATTAATTTCAATGGTTAATTAAATGTATAGTAATTTGGTTTTTTTTGTTTATTTTTTTAAGCAATACGTAATTAAAAACAACCTTAATCCCCTAAAACCGTATCCCAATTCGCAAAATGTTAATTCATAGACTGTAGTTAAACTGTCATTGGGTACCACCAAAAAAACTTTCCGTTTTAATTTTCCGACCTAAATCACAAGTCAGCCCTCTTTATTTATAATGTAATTAGTAAACTATAAACATAAAAATGTTAGGGGTAAAAATTAAGTGATCTGAAAAAATGAGAAAGTTTTGAAATAAAATCTAAGTAAAAAATTAGTTAAAATCCGATAATTCCCTGATTTTTGGTAAATTATTTTCTGGAACGGGGTGCTAAATTCACTTTGTCAAAAACGCATTTTAGACCCAATTTCTGTCTACCTATATTATGCTAACTGTTAGTAAAAAAAACTTTCGACAACTATATGTATGTATTTATTTAGATATTTCTTTATCATTCTTTTACTGTTTGACAAAAAGAATTTCGTAAATAACTTACGAAATTCACACAAACACTATTTACTTATTTAAAATAAGTAAACATAATAAGTAAATAAGTGTTTGTGTGAATTTCGTAATTTTGAAGATAATATTAACCTTTATTCAAGTTTCATTGTGTTAAATACCCCCACACACACTTTTAAGCGTTAATAATTTACGATTTTTTGTTTGTTTGTTTACAACATTGAGAATAATATTCCAACTTTTTCGTACGTAAGACATAGTAAATTTAGTTTTTCATTGCTTGTTTGAGTTAGAAATAAAATGTAACATTGTAATTTTATTTATTTATTTGAGCAACAAAAATAACAAATATTAAAAATTGATATATTTTATTCTAAGAAATATGAAAGTATTCGTAAAAATATTGATAAAAACATTTTCATATTTTTATTTACATTCATACAACCCTATACTGGTGACTGATTTTTATTGACATTTAAAAACTTTTTTTTTTTAAATGTAACCGTAAACTTGTGGAAAAAGATTTGATTTTACTTTAAAAGTTAGTCCCAAAGACATACGAAAATATTTAGAGATTATAAATAAATATTTTAAAGATTTGAACAAAAAAAAAACGAATTTAATTTTACGTTAAAATTTAATCATGACTGGAAGCTGATATTCTTTCTTTTTTTCTTTCTTCTTTGTCTTCGGATAGCTGAAAGCTTCGGCAAACGCATTCAACAACGCGGAATAGAGACAGCAGGGTAGGGAAGGGTGGTGCAGGGTGGGGCGTGCTGATTGTTGCTGGAATATCAGCAGCAGCTATATGATTTCTTTCTAAAAATCGTTAGATTTTTGTTTGATTAATTAATCAGTAAAAATCAATAACCAAATTTGAAGTGTTTCTTAGTTAGAATGATATGAATGTGTATGCAAGGTTTTGAATCTGAGTGACCTCCCGTTTTGGAGTTATACGTCGACACGTACATACCAAAATCTCTCCTTTATATATTAGATATATATATATCTTTATATATTATATATATATATATATATATATATATATATGTGTGTGTGTGTGTGTGTGTGTGTGTGTGTGTGTGTGTCTTGTTCAGTTTAGATTTACATACAGCCACAATAGTAAAGGCACCCTGTACATGTATTTCTTCTTACTATAAGAATGTATCTAGGTAAAAGCTGGTTTTATTTAAAAATGGACTTGGCGAGCCAAGTTCAAATTCTGGCTTTTTTTACTGCGTGCTGATACCTATTGGGAAGACATAAGTCCATCACTCCTAAGAATTTAAATCGTTGAAAAGATTTTGAAAGGCTAAAACTCTTCTAGAAAATCTGCCCGGTATCGTAAAATTAAAAATGTATTAAAATTAAAAATTTCTTTTAATTTGTAAAGTTTTACATTTTTATTTTAGAAATAACATTGTATTAATAAGTAGATTGTTTTATCTGTTATCAATGCATTTTTGAAATGTTCTAAAAAGAAAGGAAAAGGTGATTTAAACTGTTTAATTTTTTATTTATTCTCGATTAAATCTTCAGCGTAATGAATATATTTATATTTACTATTTTTTAGACCCCACAAAAACCCAGAGGCCATTTATGTGTAGTTGAGGGTTGAATTAATAGATTTATACCCTTCCAATTATCGAAATGAAAACACCCTTGTACAGAATTTATATATATATATATATATATATATTTATATATATATATATATATATATATATATATATAATATATATATATATATATATATATATATATATATAAAACAAACACATGATTTTTTCTAAATATTTATTTCACACTGTCGGATTCACTTCCATTCATTTTTCATATATATATATATATATATATATATATATATATATATATATAGAGAGAGAGAGAGAGAGAGAGAGAGAGAGAGAGAGAGAGAGACTAAGAGATTACTCGAGATGATGATAAATATGAAAACATTTAGGAAAAGAAAACATCTGCTTCAGAGTGGTATATATAATTTTTCAAGTTGTGAGCAACTCTGTGATTATAAGGCAAAAGATAATCTTGGATACAAAATAGTTTCCCCAGTCTTTCCGTTTGCTGCCTTTTAAACTGAATAAATCTTCTCGAATCGTCTTTGTCTGGACGTATGTATTTATTGTCTAAAATCATTCTTTTGGTTTGTTACAAAACATTGTTTGCTCATTCTTCTTTATGTCATTCGAAAACTATTTAGTTCACTAGAGTGTGGCACAAAGGAACAACATACGGGGTACTATGTAGAATAATGACCAAACTTACTTTTCAGGCAACAGTCTGTGAGAATAGACATGTAACAATAAATCTACGCCAGTCGTGCATGTAATTATTAAAAACAAAAAGAAACTAATGTTTTGAAAGTACGAAAGAACATTTGATTGAAGTTTTTATGTCTATTCGTTAAATGTGATATAATGGATGGTTTTATACTCAGATTGAAATGCCGACAGATTTATAGAAGTAAATATACGTATTTGAGCAGATTTCTAGTCGCTTTTGCTGGAATAAATTCATTGAATTTGATGTCCATTGACGAAAATAAGTTTTGGAGAACCAGTATTGTATGAATAGACAGATAAAAAGAAAACATAGAGAAGTAGAGATGGAGAGGGATAGCTAGATTGATAGATAACTATACATATAAACTTGATTGAAAGAGATCAAGAGAGAGAGGGGGGCGGGTCAAGATGAAATAGATAGATGGATAGATATAAAAAGACACATTAAACATCATTTTTTAAAAAGTGCAATCAAAATATTTAATTAACATATGCTTCTCGAGTAAATTTAAATTACCAAATAGAAATGATTCTTCTAGCGACGTTGTCATTGCTGCTGCTGCTTTCACCAATTTTCAATATGATACGCTCAAAATATAACATAAATCTTGTGCATAAAAGAAGTCCAATCAACATTGACTACCGATACTTGGTCATTGTGGAAAATCCTCTTAAAGCTCAGACGTGCTAACGTCGCACTAATATTCCGTAATATTGCAACTGGAAGAGAGTCAAGTTAACAAAAGTGTCTCGTCCAGTGGGCTAAATGCACACCGAAAACAAGAGTTGAAGTAATCCTCAGAATCCATCAGTCATCTAAGTTATCACAAGAGTAGGTCAAGTGTACAACACACACAGACCTTTTCTGAGGGTTTCAATAAAAGAAGCTGTTTTTTCTCGATTTATATCTTTGTAGCTGGAGAAATAATCCGTAGCGTGAACTGAAAGAGGAATAACCACCAAAAGATACGGCAATAGCGCCTATTCCTACTAGAATAAAGAATGACCTACGAATCTACCCCCCTACATTGTACCCAGTTTCTGTTCTGACACATTACAGAGAAATAAACTAGTAGATCCTACATATGAGACGAGTTGTGGTTTTATGTTTCCATAATCTATTAGACGATCACTATCACGGGCAGTTGGTAGTGACAATGCCAAAATTCATATACTATTCTATATTAGTTTAAAGCCATCAATGTGGAGAAATGATGAATGAACAAAACACGCATACCATTATTATTGCAATTAGTTTTATCCTAATGGAGGTCCTATGCTGGTATTTTCTTTATTCATTTAATACATTTTTTATATATTTCATATAAAATTGATTTTATGAGATTATTTGAAGAAGTTGAAAGGGTCGTCATACTTCGTTTTGTTGATCTCTCACTCTTCTTAGATGACAATATCCGATCTTAAAGAGGGATTTGCAGATAGGGAATATCTACAACGAAACACTATTAGCACTCTGCCATAACACAACATTAGCCCTGTGACTATCCCCTATAGAATATTTGTGTGATATTTTGGGCTGCAAGTTAAGTTACCCTCTATTCAATCACAAGTAGAACTTCAGGAAAACTTGCACTGGCATTTCAGGAAAATATATACATTATATAATATATAATATTCTCCAGATGTAAATTAGCAGCACGTGATGTTTTGTAAAATGTGATTCGTAGGAATGATGGCTATAAAAATATTGACTTATTCTTCAATTATAAGAAAACAACCACCCATTCAATGGGGTTTTCTTACGATAGTCATTATGGGCAGTATCTGATAGACATGAAGAAGCAAACTTGTTTCTGACAACATTGTGCCATAAATTTCATTAGGCGTACCAGGAGACATGCTTTTTGAAACGGTTATCCTGGTAGAAAATGGAATCGGTGACCTGATTTCAACAACTGGTTAAAGTTGCTTGTGTTTCACATTGCGCGAATCCCCTTGGGAAAGGTATAAACTGACCCCTCCATCTATGGATAAATAGTGGCATAGACTGGGTTATTTCGACGATGAAGCGAATCTCTAAATTCAAACCAGCTGTATTTAAAAGGTTACGTTGTGTTATATCCTGCTCCTCTCGCAAAAAATACGCTTCGGTACGTTTACATTTTACAAATTTTATTTTGAGAGCCTTGTTATGGGAGTAATCTCTGAAGCCGTTTCAATCAAGAAGCGTATAAACTTATTGCTCGTGAGCAACACACATAAAATTCAAGTTACGGTTCAAGTAATCATGCTGAGTTTATTCTGTAATTAGTGATATAAAAAAAGAAACCAATAACCGTGTATGGCATTCTGCTCGTGGTGGAGGAGTTGGGTAAATAAGTACAAAGTTCCCATTAAAATAAACAGATTCCAAGTTGATTTCACAAGATATCATTTTTGTTTTCAGTATACTGTACTGAAAAGTATATAATATATAAAGATGTTGCCGTTATTTCTTTATGAAAATCTACAAGAGCATTTTGTGAGGCAAGTTTTGTAGAAAAATGTGTATAATCTTTCAGTTGATATTTGAAGGCTATCACAATGCAGTTGTAAAGAAAGAATAAGATAAGAATGGTGTTGTTTGTTAACCTGTGATTTATTCTTAATATTCATATTTCGAGATAAAATCTCTTCTTCTGAAGAACACTGGAACTGAAGTAGTTGTCGTCTTGTTATGGCATTTTTAGTTAAATGAATATATATATATATATATATATATATATATATATATATATATATATATATATATATATATATATATATATATTAACCAAACTGGATTCCCTAGTCTTTTCTTTCTTCTCTGTCGACGACACCATGATTGACGAGAGATTTTGTCCAACTATCGGTTGAGTGAATAGAGGGCTTATAACTTTCCCAATCACATTTGTGTGAACTGAACATAAACAGCCATGGTTGAAATTCGAACTCTGTACGCCGATTGCATTACAAGCTCATTATATAGATACATGCGCATGTGTATATGCCTTAATTTATTTAACTTTGCTTATCTGTTCCTGTCATTGGTCAGACGCATACAGCCGTCATTGATATCTTATCGGACCGTTGCACTGTTTTCAAGCAGTAACACTTTTTTCTTTCTCTGGGAACTCTACTTTAAGGTCTTGTCCCGGGGAAATAATCAATTCAGCAGTTGGCTACTATGAATCGAATTACTGAAAACACTATTTCCGTCGCTCAATTTTACCCTCGAAATGTTTTTTCATTTTTCTTCGCCACTTTTTTTTTACGCTGAACAAAAAAAAAAAAAATTGCTCCGCGTATTTCTCTGAATGTTTTATTTGTGTTTTTGAACAAGAGCGTTTTTGCAAACATGTCTCTTCCTTGTTACCTCGTGGAACTTTTCAACAAAACCTTCCTTTTTTTCTTTTTCCTCCTTTTTTTTATGTTGGTGACAGGAAATATCTCGACATTTTTACAATTCATTCGTTTTTGTCGAGTACAAGACTATCATTTTAGACAATTTTACAACCAAGTGAATTTACAAGATCTTACAATATCCATTACGTCATCTTTTTAGCAACAATTTATATAGAGCAATATCTTGCACGTAGACTTCAAGGAATTGATTGGATGATCTTAGTGGTAATTAAACTCGTCTAGATGTCAACTGGTTAAGGAAATACATTCTTTGTATGTTCATATTCGAATCTGTTATATAGTTGTTTTTAATAAGCTTTTTGTTTTGCATACGGTCCTATCGAACATTAATAATGTATAAATAAATCTATTCGACCAATAGATGAAACCCTAAAATATATTACCACTCTTGGTATGAGTAGAAACGAAGAGGTGACTGCATACTTCATAGAACTCCTAAGGCCTCACCATCGGATGCAATTTTGTGTCATACCAGACATCTCTTTTTGGAGAGTGTAAACTCTCTACAGGGGATACACTCAGCTTATTCTGGGCCTCACCAGCAGGGCTTTAGAGTTCATGGGTGAGGTAGCGTGTAATAATGGAAAAGGTCAGATATTGCATTTTTCACTTTCGTAAACGAAACAGAGGGAGTACTGAAAAGTTCTTGGCTCGACCAAGAAGCGAATCGCAATATCCACCTGCAGATCAATAAAGTTTGCAAATCCTTTTTCAAGTTTTATAACCTTCTCAAAATACCAGTATATATTTTTGTAAATCTCATTACGTTCTGGTTTTCGGTACCAGATTTATTTTCCTAATACACTTGTAGGTAGAGTCTATAATCAAAGCAGAGGACTATATGCAAATAGATCGGATAAAGCATCCTTTTCACATAACAAATATGCCTTCTATCACCTATTTGTCTTACAAAAAGAGACGTAGTTTTTGCATAACGTGATAGTGCTTCTCTTGATTGTATTTTGTCTCGTAGCAAAATAATTATAGGAAAGTATTGTTATTAAAAGATAAAAACGAACTCTAACCTAAAGAACCGAATTAGATTTCATCATTAAAAAACAGAACAGAACTAAAATCTTTAAAATTCATAGAAATAATACTAACAATTAAACCAAGTAAACGTTTCAAGCAAATTAATATATTTACAGCCATACAATACGCATGTGTCTTGCGGCGAGTTGCGTATTCGTCCTGATGCTCATATACGTCCGTTTGTCGGTTTTATTTAAAGTTTCGTTTCGTTTATTTGACGACATATCAACCCCTTATTGATTATTTAATGTTCCATTGCAATCATATTTAACTGCACGTTTTTATTTGTCTATTATAATTGTCATTTGTTTGCACGCAGTTACATGGTATTAAGTATTACTATACGATACAAATAATTTACACATAATTATATGGTTTCACGTAACTATTCCTATTCAATATTGATAGTCCTTTGTTTGCACAGTTAAATTATATCAAGTATTTCTATTGTTTCAAGCATTTCTATCCAATACTAAACAATTTCAAACAGATATATTAGACGCACAGATGGAACCGGAACAAATACACCAGGTTAAAGTGGACCTGGAAGTATGCAACTACCCAACATTCGACACGAGGTCACTTTTTCAGCAAAAGCTGATTTGGATTTAGAGTCTTCTTACTTCTAAACTGCTTGACTAATCAAGGTCCAAGAACCCAGTCTGCCCAACTATTTACTCCTAGCTGGGATGAAAACAGATGGATTCATGCCTTTACCAATGGCATTAGTGCAAAATAAAACGCAAACAACCTCGGAGAGAATTTAAACCCAATTCACCTTTTCCATTTCCTACAATGATATCAGGTTATAATGGCCATGAAAGAGTACTCCGGGTTCCCCAATAGAGTACAAATATACTACATAGCACAACGGAGAAAAGAAAAAAAACAAAGGAAGCAACAATGACCCACATAAGTGTAATTATTTATGGTTTGATATACAAAAAATACATAAGAAGTCATATGTCTACTGATAACCCTAAATCTAACACAGATAGAATAATGTAAGATTTCAAATATCAAATGTAGCAGAGTGAAATCTTTATAACTGAGACGGTCTCTTCAAACGACGTCATGGTCTGTCTGTAGCAATTTTATGAGTTGATATTTCACAAAAGTAATAGACGTGAATGTATTTATGCCTGCATATATAAATTTCTGCATATATATATATATATATATATATATATATATATATATATATATATATATATATATATTATATGGAGCTGAAATGAAATTAGGGAAAGTGATATAAAAGTGTTCAATATTATTATAGACAAATGGGATTAAAAACTTAAATATTAAAATCAATTTCCATGAAGTTTCCTGCGTAGTACACACAAACATCCACCACAACCACCCACATACAGACATATATATATATATATATATATATATATATATATATATATATATATAGAGAGAGAGAGAGAGAGGTGGAGAGAATGGAGATAGATAGATTTATATATATATGGAAGTTAGTATGTGTGTATGAATGCATATATACATATATGTGTAAGTGTGTTTGTATGTGTGTGAATTTAATAGTATGTTTGTGTATGTTTGCATACGTGTCCATCTTTATGAATTTACTGATGAATATAAAGATTTTACAAATAAAGATACATAGATATTTATATATCAGTATATATATGCGCATATATGTGTGTATGATTTTTATACATATGCTCACACATATACA
>CM042146.1:40511149-40788649 GCA_023376005.1 Doryteuthis pealeii | reverse complement strand
GCACTGCCCTGTCTATAGCTCTGCTGATGAGGCCTAATAGGCTGAAATTTACATACAGAGATCGACTTTTTCTCGATTTGTTTACGCTTTCCATTTAAACCGATATGCACGCCTAATTCATTTAATTATAATTAATTAATTAACAAATTAGGTATGACTTTAATTAAGCACATAATCTCCCCAAAATTGTCGGCCTTCGCCATTTCAAACACATTGTTTGTTTACTTCATATATATATATATATATATATATATATATATATATATATATATATATATGCATGAACTTGTATTTTTGTTGTTCTACTACATTAATATAGTCTCTGTATACATGCATTAACATCGCTTTCTGTGGATGAGCTATTACTACCTAGGTACATTAATTGTTCTACAAGCTTTTACCGTCAAGTGTAGCAATGTCTCCTTTCTTTTTAAAACACATGAACTCAGTTTTATCGGAGTTCACATAGAGACCGCTGTTTTGTGCAGCCTTCTCCAGGCTATATAGCAGGAATTCGGCTTGTGCAGGTGTATATACAATAAATGCCAGACCATTTACGTAGTCGGTATCCGTAACAATCTATGCAGGATATTTTAGTGTGAGCCTTAATGATGTTCGGAGTACATACACTAGGCATATTATGAATATATATGGTGCTAACGTATCTCCTTGTAGGACTCCAACGACTATGTCAAAGAAGTTTGTGTCACCATCAGGTGAGTGTACCGTTGCTTTAGTATCTTTGTAGAGCATCATTCTAGCAGCAACTGTTTCTTTGGGGAGACCGTATGCTAGTAGTATTTGGTCATTTTCCCTGTGTATGGAGTTAAACGATTTGAAGAAATCAACAAATAGCAGCGTTGCCTTTAGATTCTTTGCTCGAACCCATTTTATGATTCGACGAATAGTCAGGATCTGAGAAGTTGGGGATGCTTTGCTTTTTCCCAAGAATTCTGTAAGAGTTATCCCTCTGTAGTTCGTAGTGATTCAAAAGTCATATTTGGAGGGATTAGAGGATGTAGCCTTTCGCCCATTTATCTATTTTCTTTTCTTTATATACTGTGTTGAATAGCCTAAGCAATATGTCATCTAATTTCCTCATTTTCCATTACTAAGTGGGTATTTCGTCAAGCCCTGCAGCTTTTCTACTTTTTAGTTTTCTTAGGACTTCGCTGTTCTATCGTAAAGTCTCCTAGATTGATGTCTAATTGGTTATCTACGATGTTTGGGTGTTATTTTCTATGTTCCCAGTGCTTTATGGGAGAAGTCTTTCCACTTCTGAAGTCTATCTTTTCGGCTGGTTGTTTTTAATCGAAGGTATTTTTCCTACAACTAATTTTATTTACAGTTTGCCATGTTAATCGCGACTGTTTGTCTTCTACATAATGTCTGATATTATTTATTTGCTCTTGGTTGTATTCTATTTTTTCTTTTTAGTATGTTTTACTTAGTTCTATCTGGGCTTTCTTAAGGTTGTGTTTATTGGTGTTTATTGTTTATTGGTGGATAATTTTCTTCTTACTGTTATCGAGTGTATGTTGCATATATCATTGTTGACAAGTGAGGAGCAATCGTTTCGTATAGATTTACTTTTTTTCTTGGTTTGCCTTTTGTTTCTCCGAAAACTTAGACGTAAGTTTCCTGTGACTATTTTGTGATCAGAGGATACTTCTTCAAAAGAAGAGTACGCTTCGCAATTCATTGCGCTGTTTATCCACTTTTTATTCATTAGGATGTAGTCTAGCTGTGTTTTACTGTTTTGTTACTAAACACCACGTTATTCTCCATTATGTTGATCTAAGTAAAAATTATACAATTATGTCCAGCTTCTTTATACCATTTTGTACCGGAGGATCGTAAATGGCAAATAGTCATTTTAACATGTCATTTATATCTGTTCAGAGATGTCGAGGTTCTACATACACAGAGATGAAGGAATTAATAAGTACATGAAAATTATCTGCTAGGGCTCTGGTGATTGGTCGAATGCTGTATTTTTGTAAACGACAGAAGAGAAAACACTAATAATGTTGCAAATTGTTGTGTCCTTAAAAGGATACAATCAGACAATGTTGTAGTCGGTTGAAGAACCAGTCAACATGTTCGTAGATTTAAATTAGAGGGTTTTATTGTGGAGAGATACAATAAGTTAAGAAAGGAATAGTACGCTACTAATCCTCGAAGCCAGCCCAGCATAATGCCGTGCTCACTATATATATAGTCAGACCACATAGGTGAGAGAGTATGGAATATTCATTACAACACCTCCTCCTGAGCTATTATTTCCATTAAAATTTTGCTCAAAACCTTCTCTTTAAGGGGTTGAGACATAGTCGCTTGACATTATTACTTCTTCCTGATACTTTCTCGTCTGACTAATTTTTGTGCTGGTGGGATTTGTGGTAGTAGTTTTCTGGTAGCTGGTACTTCCGGCACTGGTGGGGTCGGAGATACTTATATCGGTACTAGTAGAGGTACGGGAACTGGTATTTCGAATGCATTATATATTACCTACATTCTTCACTAGCATCTTGCGTGACATCTTTAATATGTCTTGGCCATAACTGATTTAAATGTCTCTTCAATTTGAATCTTCTTCCTCTGAGCATGTATATCACTTTCCCCGTCTTTTATGATAATTCCGTCTTTCCAGAAGCTTTTCCCACCTCTATAATTTCTGAAGAAAACTCTGTATCCTGGTTTTTAGGATTTTGTCGCAAAGTTTGTTTTTTACCACTTTTTTTGTTGGACTAGGCAACAGCCTGTCGAAAACTGAGCGAATTTTCCTTGCAAACATATGTTCGGATAGTGAAAAGCGTGAATCTGGGCTCGGATTGGGGTTGATTCTATATACCGCTAAAAACTTGTATACTTCTCTCATCAGTGTCCATGCCTTGACTCTTTCTTAGAGCTCTTTTAAACGTGTCCACGAATCTCTTCGCTTACCCATTTGATGGTAAACAGAGATCTTAATGTGGTTATGGACAAAGATATGCAGAAATTCTTAAATTCTCTGGAGACAAATTGCGTCCAAATTGGTCCAAACAGAATGTGGACGCAGACTCATCAGAATAGCAACAGTCGTCGTACTTTGTTTCTTGTCATCGGTCCTTGGCCATGATCATGGCTGCGTCAAATAAAGTGGCTGAAATGGTACATCCAATGATGATTCCTCTTTCGAGTTTATGCAATGCCGACATTTTCTGACCATTAGCAAATATTATTCTAAAAATACTGTAATAATCTACTATAAGATTGTAAATCTTGCTTGGTATTTTTGCAATGCTTCTTTAACCAATTCGTGCGACATAAAACTGTAAGCATTTGCGAGGTCTAAACATAAAACTGCTAAGTCGCATTTTCCTTCCTTTATCTCTCGTTGTGTTAGTAATCCTGTGTGTTATACACTGTCTTATATTTCAGCAATCTATTCTTCTTTACTGACGTGTCTATGTATTTGTTATTCGACAGGAAGGTTGATAATCGTCGGTTTAGGATATTGAAAAGGATTTTGACTTCCATGTCTTGTTGAAAAATTACCAAATTTGCTCAGGTGTTTTTTTTTACTCTTTCCTTTGAAATCCATACAACCACTGCACGCCGAAAGTTTTCGGTGATTTTTCCTCTCCGCCAGATTTATGGTCTTCCATATTAAGTGTAGTAATTCTGGACAATGCTTGTGACAATACGCTATATTGTATCGATGTGGATCTAGCGGTTTTAACCACTTCTTGGACTTACTTCCAATTTGGTTTTCTTAGATCAAATTCAATGGTGGGGGCGGGGCTTAGGGTTTATCAATGTATTGATATCATGGAGATCCTGTTTTCTTTTGCGGTCACTCAATGTAGTATGCAAAAAATGTGTTGATTTCGCACCCTGTACTTTCGAATCGACCATTTCTCTTATCACAGATGAGTTTCTTTGTAAACACAAAATGGTTACTTACTTACTTAAGGCTTCCATGTCCTTCAGTTCTTCGGTTAGATTTTAGTTTATTTCTTAAGATATAACGCAGCTATGCAAGTGGTTGGCGTTCTTTGACGTTGGACGCCTTGAACTGCCTTGAATTATCTTAATTTACTCTAAATTGTTGTATTTTTGCGGGGATAAGGTTCTTCTTATAGGGAATTTGTTTATTTTCTCTATTAACAATCCCAAAATTTCTCATGCGTGACTGAAAATTATGGCTGTTAATATCTGCATTCACCTATCTACGTCGCCTTTGAAGATTTAGGTTCTATCTTCATCAAATCTTTGCTATTCTGTTTTATTTTTAGCTGGAGGCCACTTGATCCGCAACGGGTTGATATTTAAGACTTTTATGGTGCAAGTGCTTGGTGGGCTGATTCCTGGCTCTTCTCTTCATTTGTAATCGCAATGGCTTGTTTAAGATCATAAAAGCACAAGATTAACCTGATTATGATTTACACTTTAACTCTACCAGCGTAGTTTTTATGAATTTAAAACAACATAATTTCATTGCACAGTATTAGGTAGTAGGACTGTCAATGCTGATGTGAAGGTAGCTCAAGATTTTGTAAAATAATTAGTCACTCTAATTGCATTTAACATGAATGATACGTCGTTCTTTTAGAAATGCCAGAATCCGTAATGAATTGGCAAATAAAGAGTTACTTAAACAGAAAAAGGAAATTTATTGGAGCAACAAAAAAAAAAGGAAAATAAAGATCCTAACAAAATATTCACTGTAAAATAACGAGTTGATAACAGTGCACAAAATCAAGTAGGACAAAATGCAAGCTGGTACATTTTAATTTAGTGGGAAATATCTGGGCATGTTTCCTGATTTAGGCAAATTTATGAGAAAAAAAGAGGGGAAACCAAGTAAACGACACCAGCCATCTTCGAGAAAGAAAGAAAGAAAGAAAGAAAGAAAGAAAAAAAAATCATCTTCACCAACCAAAATTCCTGATCCTTTAGGTTTCGGGACACTTATATTTAATTATGACAATAAGGATTCACGCACTTAATTAGTGGAGTGTGCATCATCAAAGTTTTAAACAAAATAATTTTACTTTTATTTAGACATTTCAGATATTTTGAAAAAAAACTATCGTAATGTACACGCACACGCACACACACACGCACACACACTCATACCCATACACACACACACTTATTTCCACTTGTGTATATAAATATATTCTATTTTCTTTTATTCTTAATGTACATCATGATGAGTGAAAATATTGTTGAATATTATTAATTATCGTATTTAGGCTGGTTTATCTCGAATATTGTGTTTTAAATGAATAAATGAAAGTATCGAATATTGTTTATCATGTTTCACTTCACCCAATAATGGTTAAAAATGTAAAGGTCGGGTTTATTGCCCAGGAAGCCGCCCCGAAGTAAACAACCTATAAACTATTTCATTTTTAGATATCACACACACACACACACACACACACACACACACACACATATATATATATATATATATATATATATATATATATATATTATATCAATCTATCTATCGAATAATCTATATATATGTGTATATATGTCTGTATCTCTCTCCATATATATATATATATATATATATATATATATATATATATATATATATTTACTATTATTATTATCTTCACTTCTTTTGAGTTTTTCACATCAGCTTTAGCTGATGGTATTTCACTGGAGTCTGAGGGACAAGTCTCCTCAGGTCTCCGGGACTCTTCTGAGTATTCAAGCCGAATGCAGCAATGCAGTAGTCTTGATAGTCTCAATTCTTTCACTGATTTCCATTATTATTATTATTATTATTATTATTATTATTATTATTATTATTATTATTATTATTATAAAGCTAAGCTAATGAATGATTGTTTCCTAAAAGCTTTTCCCCGGTTTAGTTTAATGACACAAAATACATGCTGAAATATTCCTTATTTCTAACATTGAATTATGTTTGGAAAAATATTATTTTCATCGTTATAATTAGCAGTAATTAGCAATAAACTCACCAATCTCTTACTTCAAATTCTGCCTGTCAATTTCCCCCTCTCTATATATATATATTCATTGACTACTCCTCATTTATTTTAGTAATTGTCTAAGCGTAAAGAGAGAGATGTGAGAGTTATGAGGAAGACTGAATTACCCTCTTTAATTGTAACTATTCCAAAGCATACCTTCTGCTCAAATGTATTAGATCCTGCCATCACCACCAAAGCAGCAAGCGAGAGAAATCTCTATTTACCACCCCATTAGCTATTCCCGACACTCTTCTGGCAAATACACCTGCACAAAACGAATCACTGCTTCATAGCCCATAAAAGGCATCAACTGGCATTGACCTCTGTTAATATATATGTGAACTCTGATAAAACTGAGTTCTTATTTTTTTAAACAAGATGGATACATCTGTGCATTGGATGGTAAGCCATTGAACTTACTCACGTACTTAGGTAATAATATATCTCAATGTATGCACAGTAAAGGCATAAACAATATTATGGAAATCTGGACTCACTGATCAAAGCTAAACAAACCTTGGAAGAAACACGTCATTAAAAGCGTGAAACCCCCTATCACAGGAACAACTCGAGTAAGACGAACAAGATATGCTGCTAGAGATGTAAAGATAAACTCATAAGTGACGTTCTCCAATGGACACCTACACATGGAAACACTGGAGTGGACTGACCAGCAAAAACCTACATCAATCAAAATGGTTATATTCTGGATTCTGGATGCTGAGAAGAGGGCCTCTAAGAGACGATGGCCGATGGCGACGGTTAGTGAGATAGAATCATGGGGATCTGTCAGATGATGATAATAGCCCTCAATGAAACGACAATACATCATCGAGTAACTAAAGATTTTAGAGAATGAATCTATCAAAAACTACTGATCAACAACAAAGATATTTGTCTAAATAATTCATGGAATAACGAAAAGGTAAATAGAAAGTGTGTTTGTGTGTCGGATGAAGATGAATTATTGCGAGAGATTCTATTTCTTACGAATAAAATGAATGTCAAGATATAAAAAAAAGACTACAAAAACAAGAGTATTTTTTTTACTAGTATCACTTTTTTACAAAGGAGGGCAACGAAAGACACGCAATAAAACAAGTTAATAAAATGTGGGTCATGCAGTTCTTTTCACGTTAGAAAATGGGAATGTAGAAATATAAGCACAGACAAATAAATAAGACATTAATATCACAAGACATGAGTACATTTACGTGTCCCACACATAAATGCAAATATATCACATGTATGTACACTGGTACACACACAAACACACACACACACATACATATATATATAAATATATATACATATATATATATACAGAGAGAGGGTGAGATAGAAAGATATATTGAGAGAGAGAGAGAGAGAGAGACTGGCAGACAGACGGAAAGACAGACAGAGCTAATGCTAACCTTAAGAATCCTATAATAATCTCCTACCCCGGAAACCCATATATATAAATATATATATATATGTGTGTTGTGTGTGTGTGTGTGTATGTTTGTGTATGTGTGTTTGTGTGTGTTTGTATATATATATATGTACAGTTACCACTAGCTCACTTGTTGAGTTAATGGTCGGCCAAGTTTTTTTGCAGTATTAGTACTAGACGTCACAAAATCCCTGATAGAGATCTTTATACACACACACACACACACACACACACACACATATATATATATATATATATAATATATATATATATATATATATATATAACGATTAAAATCGAGTCGTTTAAAATACGAATCGCTTAAAATATACCGACTAAAGTTTTTCGCATTAGCGCGAATCTTCGGGGTATATTTTTCTATCTGCCATCGTTTTGAAATATATATGTGGGTTGTAACCATTTACAATTCAACGGGTGTATTACACACCTAATTTCACGCCCTACGTAATGCCTGAAGTCACTAAGCATAGTTTGTGTTTATTCTTATGTCTGCATTTATTTGTTAACTCTGCCCGAGTATTCAATAGCTGTTCTCTGTCACTAAATTCTGCTATTTAAAAAAAAATAATTTTCCATTTCACCTCTGGTTCTTTCTTGTGTTTTTCTTTTAATAAACACACCTGTTTTGCAAGCGTTGTTGTCTCACAATATTGTCTTGTCCCTAAATGATAACTTGGTGCTGTGTAGCCCCAATATGGATCTTATTATTATTATTGGTTGGTGATATTACCACTACTTCGTAAACTACGTCTGTTAGCAAACACATTTCCATGTACAGGGCATGGTTTTGACCTACAATTACTGGTTGGGTCATTTTAATTTTGATATTCTTTTCCAAGAACTACATTGCGTGGATAACTGGGAATATAAAACATGATAATACCCACTTTTCAGATGATTTTGGTTGTGAGTAATAAGTAGTATAATAGTATTAAAAAAGATATCACTGAAAAGATTCCAATGTTGTTTATGACAGAACCATCGAAAAGCTTCGAATTCCATAGATTTTTGTTTGCTTGCTTTTGTATGTCGTTTTTCTTTTTCGTTTTTTCAGGGCTTTTTTATTACAATAAATTAGAGCACACTAAACTCTTAATTCTTAGTAGTGCAACGGGTCTAGAAGTAAGAGCTGGGGTGTGTTGGACGTATAATCTATGGCCCACTGGGGATTTAGTCTTCAAAGCGTGTATTGGGCTTGATACAAGCATTGATCACTATAAGCAAATTACTTGTGTAGGGATTCTATTAGTTATTGGTTGTCATCGATGCTAATGGACACACACACACACACACACACACACACACACACACACACACACACACATATATATATATATATATATATATATATATATATATATATATATATATATATAACTCTCAGCTACTCAACAGATTTTCAAATATGATGTAAAAACTTTTTTTGTTTTTGTTTTAATTAAAAAGAAAATCCACGATACTGACAGTTCCACAAAATGCATTCGGTATTCAGTCGTTTTATAGGGTGATTCGTTCAAACGCATCTGAAGCAGTCAGTAGTGTAAGTGTTTTGGAATCTGTTGCTAAATGCACTTATATATATATATATATATATATATATATATATAGATAGATAGATAGATAGATAGATAGATAGATATATATAATTTTGTGAAAACAATTTCTTTCACAATAACTTTTCTCCTGACTATGACATAAGGTCGAGACTCGTTGAAAACAATCTCTCTCTCTCTCTCTCTCTCTCTCTCTCTCTCTCTCTCTCTCTCTCTCTCTCTCTCTCTCTCTCTCTCTCTCTCTTAATTGTCTCTCTGAACGCTATTTGACCCTTCTTTTCGCAAATCCCTTGAAAACTGGTGATTTATAAACTACTAAAAACAATTATTTCATCACAAGTATTTTCCGTACGCATTAACCCCAGTATATTCAGACATTTTAGAACAAGAGGAGAACGGATATTTAAGTATTTCTTAAGATGAAGCTGTCATTATTAATGTTCCTTTAGATTTTTTCTTCTTTTAACTTGCGATCTTAAGCAATAGATGAAAGGAAAACTGATAAAATAATTTATAATAATGACAATAATTCATCTCAGAAATTCAAATAACTTATTACGAAAACCTTTTATAACTACTATTAGATGTAACCAAACAAAAACAATGAGATAGATATTTATTAGAGAGATTTTATTTTTAGATGAAAATATTTCAATTATTATATTGTTAATTCTAACTAGTATTTATCTTCATTCTAATTTCAGTTACTCACTCGGAATATTATATATAAGACAGCGAGGAACACAGCATAATATAATAAAGAATAATGATCAAGCTTTCACGGTGCGGATTAGGATAAACCTTCATCATGAGGGTTAAGATATCACAGAGAGAGTTAGGATAAGCTCTCACCGTGAGGGTTGGATAACCTCCAACCAAAAGGATAAAGTGAAGCTCTCACCAGGAAGGTTAAGATAAGATATCTCAGAGAGAGTAAGGTAAGCCCTTACCATAAATTAAGATAAAAGATATGATAAACTCACAACATGAGGATTAAGATACGCCCTCACCGAAAGGTTAAGATGAGCACTCACCGAGAGGTTTAGGATAATCTTTCTTTGAGAGTGTTTCGATAAGCTTTTAGCGAGTGTTATGAAGCTTAAGATAAGCTCTCATTTAGGGAGTAAGTTTAGGTGTAGGATAAGTTCTCGCCATTAGGAGTAGGGGTAGCTTTGGTTTGGTTTGGTTTCTTTGTTTAATGACATATCAACCTTCGTGCCAAAGACATAGGGATGTTATTGATAAGAAGTAATATGTAGAAGAACTGTATTTAACCCATAGCGGTGGGTTCATACCTTTCCTAAGGGTATTCTTCCGAAAGTGAAAGTAATAGCGGCTCAGGATTTTGAACTGGCTTACTACCATGTCACTTCACTCCTAGGAGTAAGTTTAAGATAAGATCTCTCGAAGAGAGTTATGGAAAGCTCTAACTGTGAGGGTACGTTAAGCTCTGAGAGAATTAGAAGTTTTTCCCAGGAGAATTATAATAAACTTGCATCGTGAGGATTAGGATCACATTATTTTTCATATCATTTTTAACTTCATCCCTTCTTTGTCAGTGCAACAATTCGAACAAAAATTCAAGATAAAAATTCAGCTAATAACTTTGTTAGGCTACATACATATCCTGCTTTTACAATCCACCAAATGCAGCATACGCCTGATGAAGGCTGATGAATAAGCTACCGAAGCGTTTTCATAAACATGAAGATGTTGATAAAAATTATGTGTGATATGATTAAAATATTTAATCTCAGTACTTTGAACTAGAGATTTATCATTTGCAAATAAAATCTAATTTACTGTTGGAATAATTGTCTGCTGTATTCTTATTTCAATATGGTAAATAAGTAAAACAAATAAATACAAGCATTACATTTTACTTCATTCGAATTAATTTCCGCATATTTTGTTTTCTTTGTTATCACAACGTTTCTACCAACCAGTTTCGAGTTTGTACGATATTTTAAATGTACAATTTAATTCTGGGGATAGATATGCTTCCTTTTCTACATCCATTACATAAGATACTTGTGCCTGCAAACTATCGAGTCTCTCTTTCCCTAATCTAAGTATTGGTTCTTTCTCCTTACAATGAACTTAATGAATTTCCACAACAGTTCTATTTTTTGCGTCACACTTTGGAAACAAGAATTCGTTCTTTTTTTTATCAGAGATTCTCATTTGCTTTTAATATCTATATTTGCTCAATAGATTATTTATATGTATGTGATTTCCTTCAACCAATCTGATTATTTGTTATTGCTATTTCTTGTCAATCATACAAGAGATTCCAGAGAATGTCCGTCCAGTATGTATAGCAACAGAAATCTTATGATTTTTCCCTTTAAACAAAGTAGAAAATAGTTGGGTTTAAACAGAATATTAGTCGAGCAAGAAATTCCCAGGGCTCTTTTTGGAAGACAAGAAACCGAATGAACAATTGAAAACCGAGTTCTTGTTGAACATTTCCCCACCCAACATACAATTATTGCTACTCTGTATAATGATTGCAAATAGTGTATGAAAACATAGCAATATATATAATTTTACATTCGAATTTCTTAAAAATCCAGGTTAATTAAATTAATTGGCATTTGCAAAGGCATTTTAATGTATTAGAAATTGCTATTCTCTTGGAGTATGAGTTCCATAGATACCATCAGTTACACCCATAACAAAAATTGCACAAATTAAATTAATGATTCATTGTTTGCTCGAATACAAAATACAAAACATTTATGAATGTTAAAAGTTCAATATATATATATATATATGTGTGTGTGTGTGTGTGTGTGTGTGTGTGTGTGTGTGTGTGTGTTTGCTTTCAATAAAGAAAAGCTTTTTGTTTTGTTTTGGTTTTTGGTTTTTCGTGCGCGTTGTTTTTTTTAGGGGGGTGTCTTTTATACGAAACGATGCATCAAAAATGCCTGAGAAATCCGTTAGGTCTCTGTTTGCATTCATCATTAATATAATAAGCAAATTTCTCAATAGATATAACGAGTAAATTTTAATTAGTGAATACTATAATAGAGCTTCTTGTTTATATGGCTTATTTATTTGTTTATGTGTTTAAAAATAGTAACTTGCTGTGATGGAGAGCAAATCAGGAGCTGGAGTCCATCAGGCAGTTCAACATTATTCAGATTCGTTCTGGCAACTTCTACCAATTTGAAAAGCGCTTCGACCTTCCCTCTAACAGCATCAGTGTGGTGGAGAGGGGTCACTTGCAACGTGGACAACTGAAATCCTCCGTACAAATTTTCTTTGCTAAGATTCAGATGCTTACTCATAGTCTCACAAAAGTGACGGACGCAATGACATAATAGATTTCACTTGGAGAATGAAAAAACACGGTACGCATTGCTCTTCCAATAAAAGATATTCAGTAGAAAATCAAAAATAGCTCAATTTATTAAGTTTAAGGTAATAAAACATTTAATTAAATCATAGATCACTTTAATGAATGTATATATAAAACTTTTAATTAGCCTTTGAAAATCTATAACTCTGATACGATTTCAATTTGCAGTAATCTCTCACCTCCCCCACAAAAATGCGATAGGATTCTTCCCGATGAAATCTAAAATAAATTTGTGTAAAAGTTATTGACAGAAAGTACACAGAATTATGTACAGAACAGAAAAGAACACAAAGCATTAATCGATGTCTTTGCCATATATATATATATATATATATATATATATATATATATATATATATATATATAGAGGAGTCTGGGTTTGGGTCTGAGTGTCTGTGTATTGTTTTAGTTGTTTTACTTATTGTTGTGTTAGTTCAACAGTAAAAAAAAGAAGTCAAGTCGAGGTAGGGTAAAAAGAGACAAGTGTATTTACAATAAGGTACAAGAACGGCTAGCTTGCCGCTAAACAGTAACAGTACGGTAACAGTACAGTAACAGTACAACCTTTTCACTCGGTGTCTCACTATTTATAGTGAGAACCGGTGTATATTCTCCACTGTAAGAACGGCCGGTACAACACTTATCATCATAGTTCTTGAATAATAACATTAACATTGAATAATCTAATAAAGCAATAGTATAAGCTTTTCCGATCTGTTAAATTTGATAGTTTTGCTCGATGATTAATAATTGTAAACTCAAATACTTTTTATTCATTCATGTTAAATTGATACTTAATAAAATTAATTTTGGTATAAAATAATAACAGTGTTTAACACGGCATATTTTTGTGGAAAAGCCATTAAACCGGAAGTAAATAAGGTACTTGTAAAAGACAAAATCCGATGGACTATCTGGTCCGAGAGGGATTATTTTCGGACGAATGAATCAGAAAATAAAATCTAGAATAAAAGATTAAAAATCGGACAAAAATGAATGATGTTTAAAAGTAAAAAAATTAAGAGGAAGAAAAAGGAAGAAACAAAGAAGGAAAGATAACTGGAAGAGAGAAAGATATAAAAAGAAATGACAGCAAAAAAGAACGGTGAATGTGAGACTGAGTGACAGAAAGAAATGATAAGGGAAAGAAAAAAAGAAAGATATGAAACAGACCATGATAAATAAATAGATGAATAGACTAGAATTGCTAGGTTTCTCTGATATATATATATATATATATATATATATATATATATATATATATATATATATATATATATATTGAAGGTGGTATGCAGTGAAACACCAACTGCGATGGTTGGGTCACACTATCTGCATGCCTGTAGACAGACATCCCCGTAAAATTTTACAGTGAACTCACAGATGGCATGCGTTTAAAGCGGTTCAAAGACCATATTAAGACATCGCTGAAGAGCGTGGAAGATCTGGCCTCCAGTCGATTATGTTGGCGAGACACTTGCCGAACAGAAGCTAAGCAGCTCAATAAACATGAACAACCAAATGTAGATGGGAACTTCCCCTGAAATGTGTGTAACCGCATCTGCAAGTCCAGAATTGGATTAACGAGCCACCAGAGGGTCCACAACTGAAGATATTGAGTGACGTCATCGGCGTCTGCGACGGACTTCCAAAAGATAGAAAGAATACATATATATATATATATATATATATATATATATATATATATATATATATATATATCAGACCTCAAGTCTCTCTATTTCGATATTATAGAAATTCTCTCAGAAGAAATCATTTGCTCTTGGGCCCAACGTTCTAACTCAAACCATCATGAATAAATATTCTAACTTACCACTTGTTATAACTTTGTTTTATTTTCGTGCTTTATAATATTGATTTAGATAAATCTTTCTGACAGTATTCATAATAATTTTACACGAAGTTTTTACTTCGTGTAACATTATTATCAACACATCAAGCAGAATTTATTACTTAGCTAGTAATTTGGGGCCATGAAAATCTTAACTTCAAAAACAAATAAAACCCTTCAAATAATATGACACGAACGAATAGATTTTTAGTTGAAATCCTAAAAATAATCGTTGAAAATTTCAAATGTTTGACTCTCTGCTTTTCAAAGAATCTAGTGATTTTTCAACTTTTTGTTGTGTTTTTATGATATGTGTGTGAGATTTAATAACACGATATCGAATCCAAATGATTTGAATTCCATCTAAGTTCTGTAAGCAATTGAGTGTGTTTATGCGTGTGTGCGTGTGTTTGTTCTGCTGACCCAGACATTTAGCGGCTAAAATCAAGAATTATAGTGCGTTTCATCTGGTTCAAATACATTTTTTAAAATACAACAGATAAAGGGAAAATAGCCGCTTGTTTTTTGTAAAATGTTGAGATGTCAAATGTCAGCTGTGTTTAATAGATTTGATGAACTGTATTTAGAAAGATATGTAGTAAGATTCTTCTGATATTTTAAATTATACATATAGTAAATTGTTTAAAAAATATGAGCCCTAGAAACATTTATGACTTTGAGTTGACACTGATATATATATATATATATTATATATATATATATATATATATATATATATATATATATATATATATATAGATAGATAGATAGATATACATATATATGCATATATATAGATATATATGTACACACACACACACACACATATATATATATAACATATATATATATATATATATATATATTATATATATATATATATAGGTAATCAAATAGGAATTGTACAAGAGATTCAAATTTGAATAAACTGATAAGATAAAACGCAAAATTATCTGAGATCAGGAAATACAAATGGTATACAACAAATGGTATACAACAAAATGGTATATGCATAAACCAGAATCTGATCTTGAGAATGAAACGCATAAAATTCTCTGAGACTTCGAGATAAAGACGGATCATCTTATCCCAGCCCACAGACCAGACTTATTATTGATTAACAAAAACAAAGAGAACTTGTCTATTGGTGGAATTTGCAGTTTCAGTAAATCACAGGGTGATGATGAAAAGATAGACAATTACCTGGACCTTACCCGAGAATTGAAGAAGCTGTGGAATATGAGGGTCAAAGTTATACCAATAGTTGTTGGTGCATTTGGAACGGTTCTAAAAAGCTTGGAAAAAAGACTGAAGGAACTGGAAATCAGAGGAGGAATTGAGACCATCCAGACCATTGCATTGCTGAAATTGGCTAGTATACTCAGAAGAGTCTTGGAGATTTGAGAAGACTTGTTGTCACTCGGACTCCAGTGAAATACTACCAGCTAACGTTGGTGTGAAAAACTCACATAATAATAATAATAATAATAATAATAATAATAATAATAATAAAATAATAATAATAATAAGAAGAAGAAGAAGAAGAAGAAGAAGAAGAAGAAGAAGAAGAAGAAATGTAGGTTATGTAGGGGAAGAGATTAAAAAGAATTACAAAACAGATACGATGGAAGGGTAAGATAACCAATAGGAATTGTGCATAGGTCTAATATTTGACCCCAAACTGGAATGGCTCAGTCCATAATCTGTCTTGGAAAATGGGACACAAAATTCTCTAAGATGTTGAAACAGAAAAACGGATCAACCAAACCGAGAAAACCGAACCCTAAGGAAAATAAAATAGTTCCTCAGCAAAGTATCTTCACCTTTCCAACAGAGCACAGAGAAGAAAATTCGTCAAAAACTTTTCATATATCAGAAATATCCGAAGAGAATCAAGATAGAAAAAGAGCAACATTTAAAATTGGCGTGAAAACCACCAGTTATTATTTCTCACCACGGTTTCACAGAGGAAATCGAAAAAGTGAATAAACTTGCCAGAAAACTCTGAAAACAATGAAACATGGAGGTGTCAGTGATGTTAATCATAGTCAGTAGCCTTGGGAAAATACCAAAGAATATGGGAAAAATCAGAAGATCTGTGGAAACATTGAGACTGCCCATTCCACATCATTGTTGAGATAGGTTAGGATACGAAGATGATTTTTTTGAAAACAGAAGGGATTTTCCATATCCATTAAAGGCCACCAGTTCTCATTAGTGTGAAAACTTACAAAGACTACTAGTTCTCATTGGCGTGAAAAACTTGCAAGAAGAAAAACAAATTAGCATTGCCTCATCTAAAAATTATAAATAAATAAAATAACGAGGTGTTTATTCATTTCCAAAGCAAAGCGATTCCATTTCAAGAAATGTTTATGTTCCGATTCTGGTTACATGAATACTTTTCTCTTAAAGGCTGGCCCAATGAGATAGAGGTAACCAAAATTGTTACTTAATTCTAATTAAGAAGGAAGACGACAAACGTTATTTTCCCAAATACCTATTCTTTATTATCATTTTATTATTCTTTTTCTGACTGCTTTCAAGTTAGAGTATTTTTACTGAATTGGAAATAGTCACCTTTTCATTTATAAAACTTTACTATGCAAGCAGTGCAGTTAGACCCCAAATTACACGACTTTATTCTTCGGTTATCCGGAGTTCATCGTTTTTTTTTTATGTAAATTACTTAAATTTTAACGTGGCTGCCTATAGCCAATCAGCTGTGCGCATTTTCAACACTTTCGCACTGTACGCTGACTTGCCTAACATCAGGTATAGCCCAGCACCGATGGCATTACATAACACACTCGGATGTCTTCAGTATATTAAAAGTGTCCAACTTCTCTTTTTTTAACAAAAAATAAACTAGAAAATAGTTTTAAGTCTTGAAGGAAAATATATTTACTTTTTTAGTATAGCCAAAGACTAAAAACACAAAACTCGTCAATGAATAGATCCTTTTCAGCCTATAAGCATGAGAATCCACTACAAATTTAGTACTTTTTTCTCATTAGATTTTCTTACCTCCGCAAACTACAGGCCTTGCGAATGATTTCCGCACGGAGACAAAATAAGAATTGCCTTGTAAGTGAGCGAACGGTCAATATTTGTGATTTCATATGAAGGAGTCGAAGAAGGTAAAGAAAATAAAAATAAAAAGTGATTAATAGCATTTTTCTGCCAGGGACGGACAAGAGATGAGGGTCGAGTCGGGGAATATTTTGAAGCGTATCCAGGCTAGGGATGATGCTCTTCAACACTGTTTCCATTAATCAATGATTTGCCTGCGCACTTGACAAAAGCAACCAGATTTCTGGTAGAAGAGAATATTTATCTCACCGTAGAAAAGCGTTAAAAAATTAATGGGTATCTATTTTCTTTGTTTCGTTCTTATTTTTCATAACTCCTCGTTTTTTATTTCTTATTTCTTCATTTTTTTTAAAGTTTTTATTTATTCTGTCTCTTTTATTTTTATATATTATTTTTTTATTTCTTCCTTCCTTTCCTTCTCGCTTCTCAATTTGTCTTCTTTGTTTCTTCTTTATCCATTCATTTTTCACTTCTTTCTTTTCCTTTCTTTGTTATATACCCCTTTTTACACGGGTATATAATGGCGAGAGAGAGAGAAAGGGGGGTAGGAGATGATGCTGAGAGGTTATTACTTGTTTTCTCTGTCTACTTCTTACTGCAGCTAATTCGTCGGCCATTTTCTCTGGTCTGATCCTGTGGGTTGCTTTCTTCTTTCTTGTTCGGGCTGGTTATCTCTTGTTTTGATGAATTAACAATACTTTCTTGTTTTACTTTAAGTATTTATAACGAACAATCCCAGTCCCGGATATAACCGCGCGGTAAGGAGCGACATCTCGGTGAGACAGACTTTCGCGTCCGTTCACTCTGAATTTCTGGCCGCAACTGAAACAAAACCTTCGTACGCCTCTAATATACTTCCCTTGCATACACGTCCTTCGGAGCGGGGGTCCAGTGTGCTTTGGCTACTGGATCAGGGTAAAGTACAAATAATAGCGTCGATCGCAGGGGGCTATCCCCCCAGGCAATACCTGCCCCTTTAATTTTTAGGGGTAGGGCTGGGTTTATTGCCTAGCGCCTGAGCCCCCCCCCCTGAGGGAGAATGCCGAGTAGATCGACGCAATTTTTGTTCTTTCTCACCCATGAGCTTCGGCTTGTGGGTGGGCCCACATTAAAACGAGGCCTTGTGCCCAGTCCATACAAGTGGGGTATGAGACAAATACAAGCCTCTAATTGCGCGTTTCCGGAAGGGTTAAGTCGAGGTCATTACCTGCCAATGTAACCATAACAGTTAAGGTAATTTCCCACTTAACTTTCTCCGATTTTGAATCTAATGAACTCTGATTCAAAAATTTCTAACTACAATAATTACATAATTCATTGGCAATTCATGAATTATGTAACACTATTTTCTCTGTCTTTTTATTTCCTATCATTTTTCCTTTCTTCAGTCTTTCAAAAATTTTTCCTTCTTTCCTAAGGATTTAATTTGCGTTTTTATTGATTCAAAGCTATCGTAAATATTTCATTGAAAGTATTTTATAGCCTTTAAAAGTAAATAAAATGTAATTTCATTGAAAAATTATTTATTGAATCTGATTTTAATTTTTTTTTATTGTTAGGCAGCTTTTTATTAAGAATTAAATTAATAACTTATTTTCACTTCCGTACGAAAATAAAATGAAATAAAAATAAGTAGTCATTTTTATTTACCCTTTAAATAAATTCAAAATTCAAAATTCTCTTTTGTATGATAAGTTTCGATTTTTTTCTTTAATTCGATTACTTTTACCTTTTAAAGAAATTAAAAATTCTCTTCAATAAAAAAACAACTTTTTTTTGGCATTTAATATGGTAGGAGACATTCATTTTCGTTTGGTTGAAATCTATTAATTTTCTTTTTTAATTTTTAAAAATAACATACAATTCGTCTCTGCTTATTTATTTACTAAATTTTACATAATACAAAAAAATTAAAGAATTATTTTCAATTTAAAGACGGTTGCTTTATTTTTATGCAATTATTTAATGCAATTACTATATATATATATATATATATATATATATATATATATATATATATATATATATATATATATATATATATATATTGAATCGTTTATTCACTTGGAAATATGATATTAATTGAATAAATTCTACTTCGAAATATTTGGTGTCTGTCCCTCGAAATTTGTAAACAAATGCAAAACAATTAATGTTAGCCACTGTTTATAAAATAATAATGATTTTATTTTAATATTAAATATACAAATAAATACTAATGCAAAATAGCACGCAAGAAATATTATTAGATTACGTATAAAATTCATTACATTTCAATGCATTTCATAGAAAGGCACCAAATCATTAAGACAATTCCAATAAGGGTTACTTTGGGTCTTTCTGTAATCTAATGCAAGTTTACAAATAAAATGCGATTTTAATGATATTATCTATTGCGTGCTATTCTGCATTTGTACCAAAATCAGTATATTCAACATTATTTTTTTTTAAAGTATGATTACATTTTTTTACCATAATAGTTTCCTATTCACTTTATATGCGGCTACGCTTTGAATTAATAATGTTACTTTTAAAAATTATCTATTGAATTTTACATATTACAAAATAGAATAAATAATTAAGATTAAAATTAAAGAATCATTTTAAAGTTAAATATTGTATTTACTTATTTTTTGTATGTTTTTTTTAATGTCAGTTTAACAATTCGCATCATTTATATCTTTTTTTTTAAAATATAGTTAATTATTGAATTAGAATGTCTTATTATATCGTTATATGTGATGTCATTTTTTCTACCCCTGACAAAAACAAAAAAATCCCCCCACCTGGTCAGGCCGGAATAACAAACAAAAAATTACGTGGGGATTTCTATGGGGCATCCTGCGAACTTGCTAATTCAGTAGTACTGGATCTACAAGACTTACTTGCTAACCATTACACCACCTTTATTCTATTTTTTCTCTATCCGGGCTTCGCCTGGTAGGCACTTCTAGTCTTTTATAATTACAAATTAATAAGCTGATTATTTTCTTACGTCATATTCTAATTTCATTGTATATTTTCCGAACCTTAATTATGCAAGGCCCCCAGATAATACAACTTTTTTTCATTATTTCTTTCGTGATTCTTATCACTTTCTCCATCATCATGTTTATGAGGTTAGTTCGACACATAGGTAATTGTAAAAAAGCTTGAATTAGGAAGATGATGATACGCCAATCTTTAAAAAGGAAAAGGTCTACACTAGACATTCATGATTCTTTATGCTTACTCACCTTACCTCCTGAAGTCACAGAAATGGTAAAAATGAATTGTAGATTGTATTGCGTCGAAATAAAAAGTGATGGCTTACTTTAAAAACTAGAATGTCAAAGTATCATGATTTATATTTATGACATTAATTCTACAACGGCACATTATCAAATAGAAAGATAGAGAACAGAGAAAGACAGGGTTGTGTCAATTTTAAAGTGAAAGATAACTAGATTTCCCTGAAAAACAGGATGAGAAATCCTGGATTTTATCTGAGTTAGAACATCAAAATTTGGTTATGCCTCGGATGTTGCACTATTAAAACATCCTGTGCATGTTTTCGTTGAAGGGGAATATGGGCCCAAGAAGTCTGGGCGGGCAGCCTATCTTCTGTAGCAGTTAAAAAGTCCGCTTCAGTTGACCAATTCTAATGCTTTCGTTAAGTCTATGAATGCGGTATAGAGTGGCATCTGAATTCCAGGCACTTTTCCTGTAGTGAAAGAATCATGTCCACATTTGTCCGGTTTGTTCGGAAGCCACACTGTGACTCCAAAGTCTGCAGGCGCGCTAGTGTAACATGAGCAAAATTTTTCCAACTATGCTCAGGAGAGAGATGCTACGGTAATTGTTGCAGTCGCTCTGATTTCCTTTGTTCTTGTATAAGGGGACGATGATGGCGTTTTGCATGTCCCGAGTAATGTGTCCTTGTTCACAGTAGCTGCATAGTAATTCGTGTAGTGGTTTGAGCAGCGGTGTTTTCCCGCTTTTCAAGATTTCTGATGGTATACCGTTAAACCCAGTTGCTTTCCTATCAGCATGGCGGTCGATGGATTTGCTGAGCTCTTCCCCGGTTAGTAGCGTCTCCATGATTAGAGATGGCATACATGTCTGTCACTTTGTTTCGTGTTGCGTATAGTTGTAGGTAGTGCTCGATCCAACGATTCAAATCTATGTATCTCTACGTATATGATGTCTATATTTTTATTTGTCACAGACGCTGTTAGCTCTGGTAGGTGGTCTATCGTCTTTAGTGTTCTGATGATAAATGTTGCTAAGCTAAACTTTTTTTTGCATCTAAGTATATTTTCTGTGCATATGTCCTCAGTAGTGCGCATCTCTTGTCTGTCTGTGCTGAGAGGAAAGTGGTTTGGATGTGATGTTGTTAGAGCACCTTAGCTGATTTTTCAAACACTGAAAGCTTGATCCGTAGCAGAATGCACACTTTTTGTGGCAATGCGACGATACTGCATGTTTCTTCGGCGTTGTGTACTGTCATGATAGGTTTAGGTTGGTTCGATGTCATAGATAGCTATCGATATATCTGACCTGATCAATAGACGCTATACTTAGAGGTGAAGAGCAGTAGTTTCCTTACTAAACTGTTTGATCCTGGTCGTTGATCCGCGTTGGATTCATTCGTCAAGCATCATGTAAAGCACACTGTTGATTCGCTTTGGTTTCTTTCACCGATTTTCACACCCACCATGCTGCTACCCATGTTTTCCGGTGCTACATACTCTTGTACATTTCTCTGTTTTACATGTTGTCGAGCAGAGAGAAAAAAATGGGCTACTTCGAGTTTTCTTGATTTTACCTTAGTATAAGTGACTTAGTATAATGTCACCTCCCATTTTAGTATAGAGAAAATGTCCCTCGATCTAGGTGTTTTTTTCTTTTTGCCTGAGATGTACATAGAAGTGTATTTATTCTAATATTTATGAAAATAAACTACATGCCAGTTATTAAAAAATAAAGTAAGTTTTTTTATATGCCTATAGATGCTTGCTGCGAGGGACAACGTCTATCTTCTTAGGAGCCTCATTGGGATGAAAGAGTTTAATATTTTCCTCGCTCCCCACTAGATTTAAACATTAGTTCCACAGACAATTAATTCAAGTAAAACTTAACTTTTTCTGACAGAAAATGTTTAACAACTTAAAAGACCAAAACATTAGATTATTCGATTTTGATAGTAATGAACTTAGTTAACAAAAAATGAAAAGTTACAGTTTATCTATGAATTTATTCTTCAGCGTGAGGAAACCGAATATCTTCTGAAGGCGCCTCATATTAAAATGAAATGACTTAACATTTTCCACGACCAATTTTGTTTTAACGTTTTCCTTGCCCCGACTATATATATATATATATATATATATATATATATATATATATATATAAGAGAGAGAGAAAAGATGATCCAAGAATGGAATAATTTAGAGCTATGAAACATATACGCCATTTTAGATGTTCATTCCAAAATTCACTTCAATGGGTACATCATTTCTCAAGATGAGTTTAATTTTTTTAAAGATTTTATAGAATTTATTTTTAAAGGGTTAAAGAAAACACTTTAAAAATAAATTCTATAAAATTTTTTAAAAAATTAAACTCATCCTCTTCTAGTTTTAACCTAGAAATGTTCAGAACCCTTTCGTAGAAAAGCAAAGATAGATAGATAGATATATAGATATATAGATAGGTAATCTCATATGGAAATGATCAGAATGTTTAGCTTAGTATCACACTAGGAATAATAGAAGTGATTCGATAATGAAAATTGTGTTGCTCCACATTTACATTGCGCTCCCGGATGATGGCTTTAATCTCGATTCGAGCAACGACCACAGGCAATGGTGGAAAGTGCATGACTACATCAACTACTGATTCACTTTCTGTTTATAATCGACTCGTTCAGACTATATTTGTCTGCCGATCAAAAATTCTCAGTTTTCACGTCTCGATCGATTTGTATATTAATCAATAACATTCTTCCTAAGTCTACCCGACTTGTTTTCTTTGTATCAGGCTAACTTTCTTTTGTCAAGGATTTGTCCAGTGACTGAAGCAGTTGGATCTGATAATTCCCGTCGCGCAATTCTCCTTATACCAAATAGAATTAGAGCTTTACACTTCGCTAACTTGCAAACTGTTGTGCACGTAAATACTTGTAAAATATGTTATTCAAGTAAATATATATATATATGTGTGTGTGTGTGTGTATATGTGTGTGTGTGTGTGTATGCGCGCGTGTGTGTGTGTGTGTGTATGCGCGTGTGTGTGTGTGTGCCCTAAGGAAATGAACTCGATAAGACGAGTTCAGATTCTGGTCCAGATCGATTGCGTTTTACTTGGCGCTAATGCCTTCGAATGAAGTATAGAACGATCTATTTTCCATCCAGTTATGGACAAAAGAGTAGAATAGACTGAACTGCCAAGTAGAAGGGAAAATTCTCAATTCACTACCAGAAGAGTGTTCTCAGCTTAGCCTAAAAGTGTAGTTGATTTCACACAAGCCTTTAACTTTATAGAATACTAAGTCCAATTACCGTTGAATTGGCAAGACGAGACGGCAAACAGTCGTAACTGAATACGATTCTGAGATGCCGTAAAGACCACTGAAAAGTGGCAGGATTTATGGAACCTCAGAGGGCCCTACAAATGAAGCAAGACAACTGGTATTTATGGGAATTCAGAACAGTCCACCCATGCACTTGGGTGAGTCCATTCTCTGAGTCCTGATTGGCTGCTTGATTAACCAACCCAAACCATGATCTTGCGTCGGTTATGTCCTTTGGGATGATGTCAAAAGGGGTATCCTCGCCCCAGTACCCATTGGCACCCCCACTAACAGGTGCAGCAGGATGGTAATAACTGTAAAGAAAGACGGTTGGTTTGTAGGGCCCTCTGAGGCTCCATAAATCCTGCCACTTTTCAGTGGTCTTTACGGCATCTCAGAATCGTATTCAGTTACGACTGTTTGCCGTCTCGTCTTGCCAATTCGACGGTAATTGGACTTAGTATTGTATATCTCCCCTCCCCCCTCTCCCATTGCGCAAGCGTATTGGCCTTTGAGGAGAAATTAGTTCCTTTCGGCCAGGCTGATTACAGGGGAGCAATCTTGACAATGCCCGGGGTATTTTCGTCGGCCTTGGTTTTGGGGGCGGAGTGACATTGGGTGATGCCAGGTCCCTAGTGTTGAGGTGTGGGGTGTTAGAGTTGGAGCCAACGGGATCAAGCATAGCACTAGCTAATGACGTGGGTTTGGGTTTTGTGATCAGCTTTTTCAGGAAGCGTTGGTTTCTGAGTGTGATCCTACCAGATCCGTCCACTCGGAGCCGGTATTGCCGATGTGGGAGAACTTCAATGACGGTGCCTGTAGTGGTCCACCGGCGGTTTGATGGGTTTTGGATGGCTACTTTGTCACCATTCTGTAGCGGGTCAAGACTGTGTGTGTACCTATTGTATCTTTCCGACAGCAGGACATTCCGTTGACGAAAACTCTCCTCACGACGTTGTGCTGCGGCTATCCATTCAGAATGTGGTTTGTAGAGGATAGGTCTCAATGGGATCGAATCCCGGAGACGGCGGTGGAGCAGCAACTGTGCTGGGGATAGGCCGATGCCTTGAATGGGGGTATTGCGGTATTGGAGGATTGCTTGGGCAACACTATCGTTGTCTAGTGAACCCTGAGGACCTGTGTTGTCATGGATTATCCTGTTCGCAGCGCCATATTGAAGTAAGGCAGTAGGCTAGGACAGTCACATTGCTCAAACAAATTGTTGACTGTCTAACTGACTTACTTCAATAAACTTGATGAACAAATAACCTGTAGATCTCTCATCTAAAACCGTACTGTTGTCCTAATGCTTTGAGATCGACAAGAGTGTCCAACACACACACACATGCGCGCACACACACATATATATATGTGTGTGTGTGTTTGCGTGGGGGGTGGGTGTCGGAACATTTCCTACCGCGGTGTGGTAATTATATATATATATATATATATATATATATATATATATATGCATATATACACATATATACACACACACACACACACGTGCGCACACACACACACACACACACACATATATATATATATATATATATATATATATATATATATATATATATATATATCTTGCTAGGGTGCAACAGATAAATTGTCGTCTAAATTCTTTAAAGATTAACATCACAGACAGCTCAAGTTATATTTACCAAGATTGAATGAAAATATATCCGAAAATTATTTGTATTCAATGTATTCGAAGAAATCGCCATTTGTTTCAATATAAAGAGATAAATGCACTCGTTATACTTGCATTCAGTTCATCTTCTGTGTTGCACAGTGTTTAGTAGTAAATAACTTAACAGCGCGCCACACATGATAATCAAGGGGATTGCAGTGTGGACTGTGAGGCAGTCAGATGTTAAGGGTAATGTGATCTTTTCTTTTACAGCCAACGCTTGGTTTTCTTGCTTGTGACAGACGTAGGATTTTCAATCAGCCTCCCTCTCAATCCAGGTTAGCACTACATCTCTTCTCCAAATACTTGATGTCGGCCTCCGTGTTGAGTCTGAGGCCATATAAGATGGATGGAGGCATAAGTTCACCATCGCTAATGGTCAGCCAAATCACTCGATGTGGACTGGATGTTTACTTTTTGTCCTTAGCGGTACATCTTGTAGGGATAGAGTAAGCCATTGATTGTTCTGGGAGTCCGACATCCAAGCATAATTTCTTTCTTATCTGAGAAAAAGTAAAGACTGTTAGGTTGAAGAAAATATTTGGGTTTGTTGAAAAGCTTTCCAGTCCCCTTTTTATTTATCACCCGTTATAAAATTTGACACTTTCTTATCTTGTATGAGAAATATGTCTTCATGCACTACCCGCCTGATAAGAAGCTTAACTTTTTTCCTAATTTAAACTGCTCTTCCACGTCTGTGATGCTACCATAATCCGTTGACAGCGGCTCTCACACGTGTCACTTGCTTACACTGAAACATCAGTACGTTAATACCCCTGTCATCTTTTGTTTTGTCTGTAAACCAGCCCTGATACTGGTATTTGATCCTTTGCAAAGAGGGTACTAGAAAATGTTGATACAGCCTTAGGGGAAATTTGGTATGCAAAGAGTTAAAAAGTCTCATGTTCCTGGCTATGTACCTGATTGATTCACTGGATGTCAGCAAAAAATTCGGAAGTTATTTTCTTATTCGAGCGATCAGTGTGAGGTTTTAACCATTTCTATTTTAAATCTCCCTTTCTCTTTTGTATTAAGCATCTTCCTTACATTCTACTAACCGTGTTCTATCAACTACTCATTTTCATCTTTTCTCTCTCTCTCTCCCTCTCTCTCTCTCTCTCTCTCTCTCTCTCTCTATATATATATATATATATATATATATATATATATATATATATATATATATATATACGTCTGAGTAAGCCTGTAATTTCGAGAGCATTTGTATGCATTCATGAACGATTATGAGTCTGTAATACACACTGTAATTCGCTAATATATATCTATATATATCTATATATATATATATATATATATATATATATATATATATATATATATATTCGGGGATATATATATTTATATATGTGTGTGTATGCGTGCGTGTAAACATATATTCACACAAAGATATGTATACATATAAACCTTTTCGTCTGTCTGCATGTGTAATTACTTTCTTGCATGGAATAACTACTTTAGAAGACTTTATTATGTAAAACACTGGCAGTAAAGGTGAATCCTAAACTTGGTGTAATCAACATCGGTAGAAGAAAAAAGTTTGTACAAGTAAGAATAAATAGATAGATAAAAATGAGTGAATGAAATAGAAAAGTAATGAGGAAGAAATGTGGTAAAAATTTATTCCTGATCCAAGAAAGGAGAATATGTTTGTTTTGTGAAAGGTAGAAAATGAAGTGATGATGGATGCCAGGAAGGAGTGAAAGGGTAAGAATAGGATGTAAAGGTGAAAGAGATGAAACTAGGGAGTTAGTCTTAAAGGCTGGCTAAAATAAATAGAGTTGAAGAGTGAGACAAACATCTTGCTTTGTGGAAGAAGGTAAGAATTTTCAGAATGAAAACGCGAGGAAAAACATAAATGAAGGAGATTAAAAAAATTGGAATCAAAACAAAGAAGAAATCGACGTGAAAAATTAATGAAAAAAGAAAAGAAAAGAAAAGAAAATTTGACAACAATTATTCAATGGAATAAGAAAGAGACTAGATAGATATATAGATTTATAGCGACAGTTATATAGAGAAAGATACAAAATAAATTGGGTTGGTAGAATGTATGAATGAAGATACTTAATATAAAAGAGAGATTGAGATTAAAAAATTGAAGTAAAAGAGGAAAAAGGAAGATGAATAATAATAATAATAATAATAAGAAGAAGAAGAAGAAGAAGAAGAACAACAACAACAACAACGCTCTTAGAAACCAAGCTTAACAGCAGAAATCTTATCAAAGGAATAAATACCTGGGCCGTCCCCAGTATAAGATATTCTTAAAATGGACAAAAGAAGAACTCAGACAGATCGACCAAAGAACGAGAAAGTTAATGACCATGCACAAGGCTCTTCACCCTAGAAAACTAATGACGATGCAGAAAGCTCTACACCCAAGAGATGATAGATGATCATATACTCAGAAAAAGGACAGAGGGTTACAAATTCACTAACTCACAGGAAAAAATAAACCACCTTTGTACATGGATGACATAAAGAAAATTGTAAAAAATTAAAAAGAATTAGAAACCCTGGTACGAACCATTAGAATATATAGCCAGGATATGAGAATGGAATTCGGCATCGAATAATGTGCCATGCTAGTAATAAAACGGAATGTAGAAATAATTAATGGACATTTTACAAATGCCAAATCAGGACACTATAAAATCACTTGAAGAAAAAGAAAGTTGCTACTACTTAGGTATTTTAGAAACAGATAATATCTTAAAAAACAATTTTAAAAATGAAGTGAAGTAAATCAAGGAAGGAATTGTAGCAAGTATACAAATAATTACGCTCAGAACAACTCTCAAGAAAGTTGCAAATTGGAAAACACCAGGCCACGATGGCATACATGGATTCTGGTTCGAAAAATTTAGAGAATGACCCAACAACTAAAACGATGCCTACAATAAACAGGTGTACCGAATGAAGGACAAAAGGAATAACAACCCTAATCCAGAAAGATGCACAGACAGGAAACATCCCTAGCAGTTATAGACCAATAACGTGCTTACTTATGATATGGAAAATATTGACTGCGGTAATAAAAAAAATAGATTTTTCACTTAATTGGCGTAAACTTTTTTCAGAAGGAGAGAAAGGTAACCACAGAAGAAAACGAGGAACACGTAACTAACTTTATATAGATCAACACATCCTTCAGGAAGGTAAAAATAGGCGGAAAATATTGCAATGAATCGACAACAGAAAGGCCTATGACATGCTTCAATATATTTGGATTATCGAATGTTTAAAAATGTACCAAATATCTAACATCATAAATTTCGTCAAAAAATGTATGGGGAACTGAAGAGTCTAAATAAACGCAGAAGGGCAATCCCTGACAGAAGTAAAAATCCAAAGAGGTATTTTCCAAAGAAACTCGCTATCACCACTACTATTTATTATAGAAATTATGCCACTCAACTAGATTCTTAGAAAATGTACAGGAGGATACAAATTCTCTAACTCACAGGAAAAAATCAACCACCCTATGTACATGGATAATATAAGATTTTTTGCAAAAATTGAAAAAGAACTAGAAATCTTGGAACAAAGCATTAGAATATACAGCCAAGATATAGGAATAGAATTCAGAATTAAAAAAAAAAGTGCCATGCTAGTGATAGAAAAAGGGGAAAGAAAACTAATGGACGGAATACAGCTACCAACTCAAGACACTATAAAAACAAATACTTAGGATGTAGAAACTATCAAACAAACAGAGATGAAAGGAAAAGTTTAAAAAGAACACTCCAGGAGAACAAGAAGACTCCTAAAAACCAAGCTCTGCAGCAGAAATCTCATCAAAGGAATAAATACTTGGGCCGTCTCCATTATGAAATACTCTGGGCCATTCTTAAAATGGACATGAGAGGAGCTCAGAGAGATTGACCAAAGGGCTAGAAAAGTAATGACAATGCACAGGGATTTACACCCTAGTGACGATAGGGATAGGCTATATGTATCAAGAAAGGAAGGTGTAAGAAGTCTTGCCATCATAGACGATTGCGTAGATGTCACAATCCAAGGACTAGAAGAATACACAAAAAAGAACAGAGAAAGATTACTTATGGCAGCTAACAGCAGCTGCAACATATCAACAAACAGAAAAACAAGAAAACAAAGATGGAAAGAAAAACAATTATATGGATACTTTAAAGGACAAATTTGAGTGGCTGCACATGAGTATGGTTAAGAAAAGGAAACCCCTAGAGAGAAACTGAATCGCTAATAATTTCTGCCTAACATAATGCAATAAGAACAAATTATATCAAAGCAAAAATTGATAAAACACAACAAAATAGTAAATGTAGGCTGTGTGGGGACAGAGACAAAACCATAAACCATGTATTCAGCGAATCTAGAAAACCAACACAACGGGAATACAAAGCTAGGCACGACTGGGTTGTAAAGGTGATCCACTGGGAGTTGTGCCAAAAAGTAGATTTTGTCCATACAACAATATGGTATATGTATAAACCAGAATCTGTTCTTGAGAATGAAACACATAAAATTCTCTGAGATATCGAGATAAAGACGGATCACATTATCCCAGGTAGAAGATCAGACCTAGTATTGATTAACAAAAAAGACAACATATCATCTGGTAGACTTTGATGTTCCAGCAGATCACAGAGTAAAGATGAAGGAAAACGAAAAGCTAGCCAAATACATGGATTTTGCCAGAGAATTGAAAAAGCTGTTGAATATGTGGGTGAAAGTTTTACCAATCGTAGTTGGTGTACTAGGAAAACTCCCCAAAACTTGCGAAAACGACAGGACGAACTGTAAATAAGCGGTGGAATTAAAACCATCCAGACAACTACATTGCTAATCGGCTAGCATAATTAGAAGAGTCTTGGAGACCCGTGAAGACAAAAGACCACCAGCTAATACTTGTGTGAAAAACTCACAGGAGTAAATATAATAATAATGGAACAGTTATGGCAGGTGAAGGTGACAATGATAAAATCTAGAACAATCTGGAAAAGAGACCGATGGAACTAGAAATCTAAGGAATTGAAACTTTCTAGACCACAGAATAATTTAGATCAACTAGAATACTGAATCGAGACTTAGCGAGCTGTCACTCGGGCGCAAGAGGGCGAAGAGGATGAAGAAGAGTAGAGAGAAAGTAACAGGTGATTAATTAAAAAAAAACAAATTGGGTTAATGGTGGAGATCAGTAAAGAAGGAAATAAAGAGAGAGAGAGAGAGAGAGAGAGAGAGAGAGAGAGAGAGAGAGAGAGAGAGAGAGGGGGGGACAGACAGACAGACAGGCAGAGAAGAAGAAAAGTTTGAGATAGAAAAAATTTTCCTCAGTGGATTTTACTAATTCTTTTTTTTTTTTTTTTAATTTGTTTAACTAGCAGATGCTCGTTATCATTGTTTCTATCATTTGCTTATATGTTTATTCAACAAAACACTGCGTCATAGAAAATTGGGTGTTTTTAAGTTGTTCTTAGGAGTGGATGTTAGTGTTCACATCATGACGTAGGGTTAACTTGTCATTCAGTGAATTAGATTATGACCTGATTCTTATGATTAAATTTTCGAACCTGTGACCACTTTCAATTAATTAAGACGGATAGGATCAACATTTGAGCAAACTAAATTACTGTTTAGCTCCTTCGTTTACTCTGGAGGATAATACAATTATAGTTGCCTCGACTACTGGAAAAGCTTTTTTATTAGGAGTTTGTCAAATCAGATATGAATATAAAAAAACAACAATTTAAGCAATACAAGTCAGCAGACAGTCACTTCTAGAATCAGCCGAAAATGCAAATATAAATGAATAAGTACACTCTTAACAACATTTCTATAGAATTCTTGTTGAACATTAAACTATTAAATATATATATATAAAGATATTATTATCTTCCATTTATTAACAGACTATAATTCTTATATGAATTAACGCATTTTTTTCGGAGGAGGAAGATCAAGGCGTTCAATTTTTCAATGCAGAAGAGTTTTATTAATGAATGAATAATAATTAATGATATCCGTTTTAAGTGCATTATGCTCCAATAGAAATGATCCTTATATCCTGATATTTTATTTAAGGAGATTTTCTTAATATTATTCTTTTCTTTTTTCAATTTAAAGAAAATAATTAACAAAAATAAGTTTTCTCTTTTCTTTTTCTTTTTTGAATGAATTTTATGGTTCGAAGTAAATAATAATCATTTGTGAAGATAGCTTCAAAAAACTTAATACAATAATTTGTTGACACCGTAAACTTATTTCATACTAATAATTTATAGATGATTATGTGGTTTCAAGTAATTATTCCTATTTAATGATAAACCTTTGTTAGATGGTTTCAAGTATTCCTATATGTTAATAATATTCAAACATATTTTAACAATAAATGGGACGCTAAAGGAGTGAACTTGTGAGAAATAGGGGTAATTTCAAACTCCACAGTGCTCCGGAATTAGTGCATCAGCTCCGAATGCAGTTGACGCTAATCTCCTCGGATTTAGCCTCTAAAGAATCCTGTCAGGAGATTGTGTTGTTTCCGGGATAGAAATAATATCAACGGAAATTAGATTTGTCTTTAATGTCTTATTTATTTCGCTCTTGTGCCTTGGTTATCTGTGAACAGTTTGAAAAACTATAAAACGTTTCTTAGAGGATAGTTTTCCATATTCAATAAGTCAAAACATTGGCATCAAATATATATATATATATATATATGTGTGTGTGTGTGTGTGTGTGTGTGTGTGTGTACGTGTGTGTGTGTGTGTGTGTGTTGTGTCGGGGAAATCAAGGGAGGCCGACGCACATATAGATATAACAAGAAGGTTTATTTTTCAATACAAACTATTTTTACTATTCGATAATTAATCAAAATAAGCTGAATAAGTCAAGAGAGTATAGCTTTTTGTCAATGTCTCTTTGGTCATTTCTTGACTGATTAAAGCCATTTTGTATGCGATAGTGGCATATACTTGTAAATGGTCGGATCTAGAAATTTACAGCACCTCCTCTTAAATTGATATTTATGTAACGTTGTGGTATTTTCCGGTTGACACTCAATTCTCCATTCGGGTGTCACGCCCCGATCAAACTGTTTTGTGTTCATTACTCTTTTTAAAACCTTTACTTTTTCACTTATTTCTTTCTTCCTCCTTTTCTTATATAGTAGTTCTCGCTCACAAAAGCCAGGACCTTCCAGAACTTTCGGGTGTTGACCGGAACCGGAAGTCACGTGGTGACGTGGAACGACGAAGAAAGGTACCGGTCTCTTTTTGCTTTCGGACGCGTAGGGAACGGACGGGCTCTGGTGCATAGTATGGGGTCACAGTAATTTAACAGTGTTCTTTCTCTCTTTCTCTCTGCCTTTCCTCCTGTCTGATACGAACCCACGAGGCGAGCACGATAATAAAGGCTAGCAGTTGTGACTACATATTTCTCGCGTTGTACTTTTTTTATCAACAAGATGGCCGCCATGTGCAGAATGCCTTTTTAGTACGGTGAATATATCGCCACCACCGCTACGTTACTTATATCATTTTGGTACTGTGAAAATACCACAACGTTACAATTTATATTACTTTAGTTTTTAGCTGACATCATTTTATATGATACAGGTAAAAATCTTACAAATCAGTTTTATTCTTTTATACGTTGAGTGGAATTACATAAAATAATTTAACATTTGAAAAAATTGTCAAAGACAAAAATCTTCGTCTCTATGAAGATTATTATTATATCTAAATATTTGTTCTGCTATACTTTACTCTGATGCTTTACTAAAAAGAAAAACGGCTGCCTAACGATGAAATTAAACTGCATCTGGTTGTGAAGCTATATTTTGAAAATATAGATAGTTATGAATATGCTCAAACATTTACAAACGAATCGAATTTTGCCATTAAATAGCCCATAAGGAATGGGTAAGCTGTTACAGACATAAGTTTTATATGCAATTAAACAAAAATATTTTTCACCAAATTCTACAACAATACCTACACTGAATTCTGTTTAGATCCCATTAAATCTTGTCTAAAAACGGTTATTTTCATAGTTACCCAGATATTTGTACGAATGTGTAGAGTATCCCTTTACGAGAGCAGAAGTTTACAATGTCTCTAAATAGTCCAATTGTTTTACATAAAACAAAAGGAAAGCGGAATAATAAACGTTTTCTTTGTAAATAATTTCACCGTTGTATTTATGGAATTCCGTACGGCACCAAAGGGTCCGTTCTTCGCAGAAAGAAAGTCAAAGAAGGGAAGTATACGATCCTATTTGAAGGCCCAAAGTGTATAGCTGATCTAGCCATGACAGTCGCATTTTAGTTGTTCCTTCAACGCTTCTGGTTCTCTAAATAGTAAGTTTGAAGATCGAATGTAAACATTTGAGCAACTCACCGTGTTTTGCGAGCAAATCATTGAAAATTTGAATATCCCTAGGAGCTATAAGTTGATACGAGTGGTGGTGAAAAGAATAATGTTTTTTTATAATTGTTTTATTTACTTTTGAGGAAATAATGCATGAATTGTATTGAACAACAAAATGAATATGTCGAACAGTGTAGTGTAGTCACCGACGACTGCTATATCGGTTGCGTAAGGGAAAAGATGAAAACGCAACTAGTTTTAGCGTTAGGATCTTCGTTGCTCTATTCTCTCCCCGTTAAGTCCCTGTACCGTGGAAGTAGTGGACAAGGGACATCACGGGATTGTTGGGTTTCTTCTCTTACAGTATCTTTAACTCGTTCCGTTTCGCGTTTGGCTTCTCGTACCCCATACACCAAAAGAAAAAGAGAGGAAAATTGATATATATATATATATATATATATATATTGGGGTTTAAAAAACACCCCACTCCTACATCCGTCTTGGATGTGCGATATATTCCAACCAGTCCCTGTCACGATTTAGATGACAATCACTGGTGACTCGGTATGGGGGTGTATCTTGTTACACCTAGCGCACTGGAACAACCGCTTTTTCAGCTGTTGGCTTTTTTATAACTTATCCATTGGCGCCCCGGTTACACATGCTGACAATGCTACAATAGCATTTACGTTTAATGGCTCTGAATTAATCCATTGTTGGTCCGAGTATTCTTTAGCACTTCTAATGTGATATTTTGGTGCGTAAAAAGCACTTTCGTTTTTAATCAACTGATGGTCGCCACTCGAGTAAGCCTGACATAATTTTGCAAAAATCTCAATTAAGCTTTTTTATTCAGACGTGAATAGAGTCAATCCTACTGACTAATCTTCAATAACATGTATCTACAGAACAGTGTACGTTTTTGGACGGATGCTCTAACAAAAGCTCGTTGTCCATCATTCCCAGTTTTATTCTTTAGTGTCTTTCACTAGATGGATGATTTATCAAAATATTGGTTTCAATTATAATATGTGTAATCTAGATGGCCGTTCACATTACAAAAACGTTCCTCCACTCATTGGTAGGTTATGTGTTTTATCCTTCCCAGTGTCTAGCAAGTTTCATAAACTGATAAGTCTAGTGAGAGGTCTGTTTAGTCGCCGATCACCCGACATACTGGGTTACATGGTACGAGTACGAAACTTCAGGGGTGGGGAGAAATTATATGTACACATTTATGATCACATGGTGATCTATATATGGTTCGTAGCCCTTCTGAAATTTTTCGAGAACTAAGGATCTGATTTTTTTAAATACAATATTGCCCTGAGCAAGGTCATTTTGGCCTCGACTGACAAATGTTACAATATAAATAATTAAGTACACTCGTATCATTTTTATGAAAAGTTAATTCTTCCTGACACTAAATATATCAGGATTTTATCATTTTAATAGAAATATTATACAATCAAAACAGATATAATTACTTATTACCAGATTCCACTACATTGGAACTATTAGAGGATAAATAATATTTCAAAACGTGTGTAACCACAAAGAAAATACACAGAGAATGAGACAGACAGACAGACACACACAGAGAGAGAGAGAGAGAGAGAGAGAGACACACACACACACACACACATATATATATATATATATATATATATATATATATTTCTGCAACTTTTCTATTATAATCGAATTTTCGATTATAATAGAAAAATTGCAGAAACACACACAACCTATCAAATATCGGACATATTCTGCCAAAATAATAAGTCAATGCCGAAGAAGACAACAGATCAGAAACACGTGTCCCATATATAAGATAAAAATTTTTTTTAATTTTCTGAGAACATAATACATTTTGCGGACCTTCTTTTTTATAAAATATTTTTCACGTTGGAACCAGAACAACATTTTATATATATATATATATATATATATATATATATATATATATATATATATTGATCAACGATCAAGCCTAAAAAAGGAGATAAAATAAATTAAATTAAAAAAAAAGACCTAATGGCCCTTTCAAACAGTACATTATCAAAAGTTTACAACTGGTATTTTTTTTAAAGTAAAAGTGTATACATTGAGTAAAAGGGTAAGATAATCTCGTGATTAGAGTAACAAGAAGGGGAAAAAATTTACAAAAATAAAATGTATAAATCCCTTCACGTTACTTCAATATCTGCAACAACGTCCCCAGAAAATAATGCGAGGGAATGTTTATATCTTCATTGCCTACACAATGATACACAGTGCATAAGATTTGCCACTGCCTCAAAATATATACAGGTATGGGATTGACCGGCATTGTTTAGCACAGAGAATTGTTGATCGTTGTAATTAATTCTGCAGTCATATAAACTGCACCGATGTTCACCAATGGCAGAGATCTGTGCCTGTAAGAGCCTGGATTGTTGACTGCAGCAGGGTTCTCATTTCTCGTGGGACATACTGATTTACTCTCACACCCAAAACTTGAATCGAACGACCTACGTACACAGCAGCGCACTGACATAGAAACTTATGAATTAATAGACTTTGATCAAAGCTAAAAAGAATGTCCTTTTGGGTCAAGCAAAATGCAGATCGAGTAGTGAATATTGTCCTAACCTTCACTGCATTGAAGCAACGCTTGAAAAAGTAATTTATTCGCAAATATCTTATTAGCAGATCCAATCCACGGGAGTCTTAAATACACCAGGCATTTAAATGGCCCAAGTTCTCAGTTGCAGTTAAAGTTGGATATAGTTTAATTGATAAGATGACATCCTCAGGATACCCATTACCCACAAAGATGTTGGTAATTCCTATTAGTTTCCTGTCTGTGATAGAGGTTGTTTAATCCCAAATAGAAGTTGTAATTTTGAATACGGATTTTCAAAGATTTAAGTCAGTTAGACTTAACAGACCGGCATGATGAAATCTTTTTATTCCTATTTTATCAAATGTATCCTTGAATTATGAATAAGTAAGCTTAGTAACTGAATGTACGCTAACTGCATATCATATTCAAATGCTTCCAAGACTAAATTGCTCTACCAAAAGATGTTCTACTTCATTATAATTATTTGAAGTTTAAACTAGTGACGCTGTTTACAACTCGAGTAAGTGATAAACATGTTGATGTAAAATTTGATCTTTTCAAATCCGGAATAAATCTCTACAGTTTCAGCTCTCAGGTTCCAACGATGTGTGCTTGAGAGATGAAACTTGGTGTGCAATTTTGACGAGATTATAAACTTTTGGGCCTTGCCTACATCGACTTTCTTTGCTGCGGTCATAAAACCAACATATTTCGAGAAGTATATAAATCCATTGCAGAGAATGAAATTCTTTTAAATAAATATTGATTTTAACGGCATGTCAACCCATCTAGGATTATTTTAGAGAATTAAAGAATCGTGTTCAGTATACGTTCATATTTACATTTTTGTGTCGTTGTTTCTTAAAGGGTTAATTTTGCACGCAGCCCCATCGAATACTAATAATTTTCAAACAGATCTATTTGAATTATTTGGATTATTCGGACTATTGTTTTCATCTTTATAAACATTATTCAATGTTTCCGTCGTTGTGCACTCCACCTTCTTCTGGTGTTTCTTGTCGGACTCGGAAACATGCACGAACTCGGGAACTTTCGACAAGAAACACATGAAGAAGTCCGGAGGGAACATTGACCGAAATGTTGTGTATATAACATAAAAATGAGTACAATAGTCCGAATAATCCAAATAAAACAAATTATCAAAGCTCATCTCAGAAATACAGAGAAGTAGATCTATTTGGCTCATATCTAGGGCCCGAACAAGTTCTATGACACCGTGTCAAAGTGTACCTGGAAGTAATGTCAATGTAAGGGTACTCACACTCTAAATCGAAAATATTTATACCATTGAATTATGATAATTTCTATTTGTATTATTAACTTATTTATCTTAATGTCATCGTTCGACAACAATTATAAAAAATCCAACTAGAACAGAATAAATACATTTGCTGCAGGCAAGAATGTATCGAAGGACAACGTCGTCCAGCAGTCAATAGCTATTTGTCTTAAACCGGGATTTCCAAAACAACTAACAACTTCTGCTTCTGCTGCTACTGCTGGTCCTAAACTGGTTGGGCGTTTGTAACTGTTTTTCTTTTCTTTTCTTTCCTCTTCTTTTCCTTATTATGGCGAGTTTTTCACACGAGTAGTAACTGGTGTTTTTCAGAGAAGTGTGAACGACAGCAAGTTTCCTCGGGTGCTCAGGATTCTTCGAAGTGTTCGAGCCGATTTCATCAGAGCTTTGGTCAGGATGATTTCCATTCTTATTTTGATCTCTTTTTCAGGCCTTTTTTTTTACAAATTACGATTGGTATCACTGTCACATTCAGCTTTCACAGCTTTGTAAAACAACGCCTCTCTCAGTGATACTGTTGCGGTTTCAATTGCAAGTAGGTTGTACAGTTAGATGGGTGTGAGGACTAGCATATCGTTAGTCTCACACCCATCTAACTTCTTCTCCTAGACTGGAAGCCAATAGATGTTCTCTATAATCAAAAGAGAAGAGACTTTAAGAATTAATCTACCTCTTCTTTGTTATTATTACAAAGATGTTAAACAATTTTTAAATGAAGTAGCTTCATCATCGATGATAATTTATTAGTCACATAAACTATCACAACTCTAATAAATTCGAGCCTACCTCGTTGTCTCACTCGGCAACTAAACTTAGTACATATCAATAACGCAATTACAAAAATAGGTTCTATATCAAATAATCACTTTTGTTGGAGCGTTTGTAAAGTGTGAACTTGGACATTTCTGCCAATTATTTACCACGCCTCAAATCAAACGGATGCGTAATGCCGAAGACAAACTCATGAGAACAAGCATATATTCTCTGTCATTCTCTTAGAGAAAAAGAAAATAGGGAGAATGAATCTAAGTAAATTTGCTGTCAGTGTTTCTGTGGCAGGGATTAATCTGTGAATCTGAGCGAAGTATACACGGGGCGGGTTCACAATTAACTGTCTTTCTCTTCTTATTGGTAATGTTTAAGTAAATTGAAGATGAGTAATTGTTAGGCAAACAGATCAATCTTGTCGGGCCAGGAACATATCCGGTATCGATTATCTCCCCAATGGGAAACAGCCGAACTTAACCTTGTCGCTTCATATTGCTAGGCGTATACACAATGGAAGAAGAAGAAGAAGAAGAAGAAGAAGAAGAAGAAGAAGAAGAAGAAGAAGAAGAAGAAGAAGAAGAAGAAGAAGAAGAAGAAACCACTACTGGCTTAGGAGTGGTTGGTGTGGAATAATAAAAGAATGTTAAAATATATCTGTTCTCTTTTGACGTTTATTTTCTTAAAGACGTTGACCTATGTCTCCATATTGTAAATCAAAACTATTATATTGATATTGCGGTTTATTGTTACTGTTGTTGTTGATGATATTACGAAGATAATTATTATTGTTACATCTAAGTTTATCCCTTCAGTAACTGCTATTCTTCTTCTTCTTCTTCTTCTTCTTCTTCTTCTTCTTCTTCTTCTTCTTCTTCTTCTTCTTCTTCTAATTGTTTTGTGCTGCAATTATAAGCGATTCGGTTTCTCTCTTGAGGTTTCCTTTTCTTAGCCATGTCCATGTCTTCTGATGTGATATCTTGTGAGTTAAACGCTTAAAGTATCCATGTAGTTGTTTTTTTCCTATTTCTGTTCTAGTTTTTTATGTATTTCTGTTTGTTATTGTGTTGCAATTGCTTTTCCTGTCTAATGCAATTAATCTTTCCTTACTTTTATTAGTGTATTCGTAAAGTGCTCAGATTGTCGTATCTACAAGATCTTCAATGTTGGTGAGACCTCTTCCCGCTTCTTTCCTTGGCACATATAGTCTTTAGTGTCATCTCTCGGGTGAAATGCTTGAGTTTCCTTGTCCTTTGGTCCATCTGCCGGAGCTACTCTCTTGTCCATTTTAGGAATGGTCCCGGGTATGTTATGGACAGCCCATGTATTTATTCCCTTGATAAAGTTTCTGCTACATAGCTTGGTTTCTAGGAGCTTTCTTGTTCTTCTCAAATATTCTTTTCTTACTTTTTCTTTCATTTCTGTTTGATTGACGGCGTCTGCTTGTAATATTCCCAGATATTTATAGTACTCTTTTTCTCTAAGTGTCCTAATTTTTTCTCGATTCGGTAGTTCTATTCCCTTTGTCGTTTCATGTTTTCCTTTCTTCATCACTGAACTCCATCCTCATATATTGGTTGCATATTCTTATAGGTTGTATAAGGGTTTCTAATTCGTTCATCTTTGGCAAAAATCTTGATGTCGTCCATGTACATTAGATGATTTATTTTTTCCTGTGATTTACTAGATTTGTATCCCGCTGTACATTTCTTAATTATGTGGTTGAGAGGCATCATTGCTATGACAAATAGTAGAGGTGATATAGAGTCTCCTTGGAAGATGCCTCTTTGTATTTTCACCTCTGCTAAGGTCTGTCCTCCCACTGCCAATTCTACTTTCCAATTTTCCATGGTTTTATTGATGAATTTTATTATTATTATTATTATTATTATTATTATTATTATTATTATTATTGCTGTGGTTTGAAATTTATCGATTTTTCCTCCGATATCCAGTTCTTCCAGTATCTGGTCAGAATTTGTAATGTTTTTTGTTATATATATGCTTTGAAAACAAATTTACGAAGGCGTTATAAGAGAGTTGACTATGAAACTACAATGTAAATGATAATACTATAGAGGTATCATAATATACGGTTTTTATATGTATAATTATCATAATTGTCATAATTAATGTAATTATTATTGTTTATGCTTATATCATCATCATCATCATCATCATCATCTTTTCTTTTATAATTAATTAACATTCTCTTTCACGTAACTCGAATTTTCTTCGGGTCGTTAATTTCGATTTTATTGAAGACGAATCACGGACACAAGTTGTGTATGGCGATAGTGAACTCATCACCTTCCTTTGCGGCAAGTCCAAACGTCAACAAGACACCCACCTTCTATTGCCGAAGAGATGCTCACCGCCGACAACAGACATTGGATTTCTAAAACAAGACTGATGACTCTTTGCTTGAATTTGCAAAACCAAATTAGATTCGAGGCAAACTGATATCACTTTGTAAGCGATTCGATTCTGTTTGAGAGAGAGAGAGAGAGAGAGAGAGAGAGAGAGAGAGAGAGAGAGAGAGAGAGAGAGATGGGGGAGTAAGTGACGTTTATCTATAGACAGAGTAAGTACAGATTCTGGCCTGAAAGACAGCGCTTATTGTTTGGACGAACGGAGAATTAAGTCATAAGTGGATGCACTTTTCTCACGCGGATTAAGGTTGACTTGCACAAAGTTAGTTTCATTGTAAAGGATAACTGATGCTAAAGAGATGAAACATATAGAATTATGCATCCTAAACGTTAAAAATGAAAAACAAAGGTTACAATATTAAATACAATTATTTTTCATGTTCTAAAATCGCAATAACAATAATGCTATTAGAACCAATTATATCAAAATGAAAACAGGTTAGACGCATATAAATAGAAAGTGTAGGATATGTTCAGACAGAGACGAAACTATTAATCCCATAAGCGAATGCAGCAAATTAGCTCGAAAGGAATACAAGACTTAACATGACTGAAGGGAAAAGGTAATCCATTTTGAATTGTGAAAAAAATTAAATGTTGACCATACTACTAAACATTATATACACAAATCAGAATCAGTCCTAGAGAATGCAACGCATAAAAATCTCGGTGTACAAATGGATCCCTTAATTCCTAGCAGATGACCTATGGTTAATAAACAACGAACATGTTATCTATTCTCGTTCCGTGGTTTACAGTGAAAACAACATAAACGAAAAGATAGACATATTGCCAGAGAACTGAAAAATTGTGGAATATTACGCTGATGGTGATACCAATTTTAGCAAGTGTCCTTGAAATGGCGCTTAATGGTTTGGTAAAAAGGCAAAGGGAAAATCGAGAACCCCTAGATACCAACATTGTTAAGATCGGCTATAATACCCAGAAGAATCATTGGGACCTGAGGAGACTCAGACTGACGTTGGTATGAAAGATTTGGAATAATAATAATAATAATAATAATGTATAGTGACATTCATCAAAAAACAAACTGACACAAAATGAATGCAAGGGTAGGCATGTCTGGTTGGGACAGTTAGTACACTGGGAATTGTGCAAGAAACTCAAATTTGACAAATGGTATATGCACAAACCAGAATATATCGTAGAAAATTAGACACGTAAAATTACCTGGGATTTTGATATACAAGTGTTAATAAATGAGAAGAAAATAACTTTTCATCTAGTAGATTTTTGCCGTTTCAGTGGACACTAGAGTGAGAATAAAAGACAGCCAAAATATCGACAAATACTCGGATCCTGGGTGGCGGAACTGGAGATTAGAGGAAGAATTAAGATCTTCCAGACAACAGCTTTGCTAAAATCGGGTAAGACTTAGAATAGTCCAGTAAATCTTGTTGTCAGTCAGACTTTGATAAAAAAAACTTGTTTGTAAAACTCGTAAGGGATAAAATATTATTATTATTATTAATAATAATAATAATAATAATAATAATAATAATGATAGTATCATGACATATCATGAGAGTAAAATACTAATTTGCATGTTTACTCATTGGGTTCACTGGTTATCATTGGAGATTGGGTGACATCAAATTTCCTCATTTCTTGCACCTTCCTTAGTATCTTGCCAATCCTAGGTTAGGTGACCTTTTTGCATATTGAAATCCCATAACTTTGTAATTATTTCTCTGTTTACGACAACTTCTACTTTGTGCATACATTATTTTTCCGATTGGTTAAATCTTTGTCATTTAAACAATCCTAGGGAATACTTTGTTAGTCAAAAGTTTGGCAATATTTTAGTACGTGCTAGTTTGCGGCGCGTATATCACGTGATCAAAGAGTTTAAGCCGTGAAAGGTACCAGTATCCTGGTTCGTGATGTGCTGATAAGTTGTGCATTGCTTCATTCTGTATAGGAATTGAAAGTTGTACAGATGAACGTGCAAGAAAAGTCCAATTCAGGAACTTATGCTTTACGAGTTCTAACGGTGGCATAATATCGCGGAAGCAACCAAAACTATTTGTTGTGCGAAAGGTGATAGCAAAGTTGATCACAGTACAGTAATCCGATGGTTCAAGATTTTTCACTCGGTTTGAAAAAACCTTGACTATCAGAAAAAGTCAGGAAGACCGTGGATGCCGAATCCGTACTCTAATTCATAGAGGTAAATCCGGTGAGAGGCACTCGGAGAGTATCAGGCGAGTTTAGCACTTCACAGTCCAGTGCAATTCGTCACCTTTACGGCCAATTTTGGACCTGTGACATTGTACCTCAGGTTACCAAGAAACTTTTGATTCAGCTTAGTGTTTCTTTTATTAGTATTTTCACACCATTTTTGTGGTGATTAACCAGCAGTGACCCATAATTGTATTGATATTGCATGTATGCATTTACCCAACCCCTATGTGACGAGATGGATGTGACACAAAATCAATTTTTAAGCGGAATAAATCTGGTTTGAATGCAGAGTTCTCCTTCTCTCAGATTGGTTGCCTAACCCAGTCTGCCTATCCTACTTACCCATAATAGAGGAAGAACAGATTGATTCATGACTTTCATGGGGCCATTGTTTCTACAGATCACATCTTTAAATAATGTTAATCTTCATTCATTGTATTTGAGAAAAGAGATTTTAGTTGTGAAGGATTTTATATTCAAGGATTTTTCTCCTACAAAACTATCAATCAGCTATAAAGTTGGATTGGAAATGTATTTATCATTTATGACACTCACGTGTCATTTACTAAGCTTAGCTTAGTTTAGCACATAGCAGAAAGTGCGAATTGATCAAACTAATTATGATCAGCCAGTCTTATCTTTCTAATTATCATATCTCGCAGTTAAAGAATCTTGTTATTGTGCGTTGTTTTTGATGCGTTACGAGTATATATATATATGAACATAATGAAAACTTTTGTAATTTTATAAATGTCGTTTGGATAATTTTGAATATTTTCCAGATTTCTATTTTTTTCACCCTTAAAAATTCCATGAACTGATGTAATAATGTGCGACTGAAATCGTTCATAACTATCAATTTTATTATAACTGTTTGCCTTTCTTTCCTATCTGTATTCTCATTATAGTTGTTGTTGTTTTGTTTTTTTGTTTTTTTTGGGGGGGTGACATTTTTGTATGCAATTATATGGGTTCGAGCAACTTATGATAATTATTTGTAAACATTATAGTTCCAATTAACTATTTTTAATCTAGTTAATTTGCCCACAATGGTACGGTTTCAAGTATTTCTTTAATTTATATGGTTTCACGCGTCTATTAATAACAATCCTTTAAGTATAATTATAGCTTTAACTATTCTTGATACCAATAATTTGCTATCAATGGTTTGAAGTATTCCAATCTAATACTAATTATTTTCAAAAAAATTTATTTGAGCCACGGATGTGACCCTAACAGGTACCACGGATCAATGTGGACCTGAGAGTAATGAGATGACCCCGGAGATCTGCGGTTTACCCATCGGATGCAGTCATGCCAATGACAACCTTTTATGCGAAGAATTTTACCCTTCTGCAATAAATGCTCTCGATGTATTGTAAACCCTGTTGACTGGTCAGGACATTATTAACTTAATATTTATTTCAGGATGCCTTTATTTCGTATCGTTTCCCTTGTGTTCGATTATTCTATTCTGCTAATCTGTTCCAGTTCGTAATCTTGTTCTTTAATCGGAATTAAATTCCCTATCGTGTTGCACGTTTCGTTATGGTTGCTGAAGACATGAGTATTCGCTTGTCTAATTTCCTCTAATACCTGTTTCTTTATTTCATTCTGTTTCTCTTTTCTTTTTTTCTCTCTTTCGAAGACCGTGATTGCTATTGCGCGAAAACATGTCGACAGTCACGAAGCCAATACACAATCAGGGGAAAACCGCGTGACTTTAACACGATCTTTCTCGCTTACAAGCGTTTATAAAAGCAATCAATTCAACACAGAGAAGTCGACAGATACTCCTAAAAGGTCCTCGCGCGTATTGTAAATTGTTGTTGTTTGGTGAAATTAATGTATTTGCATCAGCTACATGGTCATGAGAAAATAAACAAACATAAATACATATTCATGCTAAAGATGATGAAAGACAAAAACACTATACAAATTGAAATATCACATTATTACCGATTAGGTGCATTGACAAAGAAGGAGACTATGTTAAAATTGATACTTTTGATGTGAAGCAAACGTTTTTACATCAGCCGCCTTACATATTGATGAGCCAAGTCATGTCAAGGCGTACACGTCTCCGTTACCCCATAATAGATAGAGGCGCGTGGACAGTGGGATGAAAGTGATACTTAGTGTTGAATCAAGAATATGACAAAAAATGTTTGCCTGGTGCCGTTCAAATAAAACATAAAGATGACTCTCTGAAGAATACAAGAACATTTCCAAATATATTCATGATATGGCATTGCAAATCATTTAAAGAAATTTGAAAGATCGCAATTACTACTTCAATAACACTGGGGAACAATTTTGTACATAATTTCTGTTGGGTTTGATTTTTCATTTGATTTAGACTTATAATGGCATGCTGATTTCAAAACTGCAGTCGGTTTCTTCTATCACATCAAGTTTCTTTCTCTACAGCTTATTCTCAAAATAAGCACAATTGTATTGTTTTTCTCTAAGTAATAGAACTGGCCAACTGGTTTCATTGATTATTTTATTGAAAATGAAGGACGATTATTCAGATCTGGTTAATAGGTTTATTTCCAGTCAAAGAACAAACATCAATGCATTGGGGAAGATAGTCTATTTTGCATATTTTGAATTAAAACGTGTTGATTAAGACAAGTCTAGGGTCCCTTACAAGATGTGAAAGCAGTGTGTTGAGAATGTATGGATGTGGATCAAGGGAACATGTGATAAGTTGGCATTTGGTGAGAGCCAAAATATCATTGCACAGACAGTTACTTTTGTTTTATGAAAACTTCACCATATAACAAGAAAAACAAATATAGAATTGAGTATCCTAGTCTACCATCAGCTATACGTCCAGTGCTGAAATCCCAGGGTGGGTCAGTAGAGCTTGAGAGAAGCATTGGATGGAGAGGAATGGGCCTCCAAGATCTGACCTAAAACCTGTTGATCCCAACATTTTACATGACATTACAGTTGTTGACAAAAAGAAAATTATGTTCTCACCTTGCAGATAAAACTAGGTCTCTTGAAGCAATGTGTAACTTTTTTTAACTATTTGCACACAATTTGATTCACAGTAACAATATTCTTTGTATGAACAAGATGAATTTGTACAAACATTACAGTCAAGCATTTTTTATAATTTTCTATTGTAAATTTTTAAAACATTCTATAAAATAAGCTCGAATTTGTCACATGTAGTATTTTAACGTTTTTTGAGACCAAGCGAGGATATCCTGTTACTTAAAAAGTTGATGCAAAAAAAAAAAAATAGGGAAATTTTGGGATTCAGAGTCCAAAAGTTTGTCAAAAACAAGTGTCAGATCTAGCTTAAGAAAATGTGATGAACAGTGTGATGTTTTATTATTTCTCATTATATATACATTTTTAAAACCTTCCATAAAATAAGCAAAAATTTGTTAGATGCTGTATTTTTACGTTTTGTGAGAAAAATCGAAGGTACTCCATAACTCAAAATGTTGACGTGATATAGAAAAACTGGGGCCATAAAATAGTCAAAATTAAGTGTCAGATCCAATTCAATAAAAATTGTGTTCCCCAGTGTAATCAATGCACTGAAATCTTGGATAATTTTCATCATTCCATCGATAGAAAATTTTTGATTTTTTTTGGGGGGGGGGGGGCTTTTGTTTGTTTTTTTGCTTTTTTTTCAGAACGATAAAACATCTTGGCACAGAGCAAAATTAATTAAAACTTTTCTTCATGAAAATCAATCACACGGCCAGCGAATAGCCCGGATCTAAATTCAATTGAAATATGGTGGATTTTTTTAAAGTTAAAAAGCTCCATCCATCAAAGAAGATTTATCATTATTATTATTATTTACTCCTTTTGAGTTTTCACATCAGTGTTAGCTGATGGTCTTTCACTGGAGCCTGAGTGACAGCAAGTCTCCTCAGGTTTCCAGGACTCTTCTGAGTACTCTGGCAGATTGCAGCAGTGCAGTGTTCTGAATGGTTTCAATCCTTTCTCTGATATCCAAACTTTCCAAGCCCTTTTCTAATCCTTTTGGGACTGTTCCAAGTGCACCAACTACAATTGGTATAACTTTCACTTTCATATTCCATAACTTTTTCAGTTCTCTGGCAAGGTCCAGATATTTGTCAATTTTTTCATTTTCCTTTAGCTTCACCCTGTGATCTGCTGGCACTGCAAAATCCACCAGTTGACAAGTTCTTTCTTTTTTGTTAATCAACACTAGGTCTGGCCTTCTTGCTGAGATAAGGTGATCCGTTTTAATTTCAAAGTCCCAGAGAATTTTGTGCGTTTCGTTCTCAAGAACAGATTCTGGTTTATGCATATACCATTTTGTTGTGTGGTCAAAATTTAATTTCTTGCATAATTCCCAGTGGATCACCTTCCCAACCCAGTCGTGTCTAGTTTTGTATTCTCGTTGTGCTAGTTTGCTACATTCGCAGAGTATATGGTTAACAGTCTCATCTCTATTACCGCAAAGTATTATTATTATTATTATTCCTTTTGAGTTTTCACATCAGTGTTAGCTGATGGTCTTTCACTTTTCACACCTGCCATAGCCGGTGGTTCACTGGAGGCTGAAAGACAGCAATTCTTCTCAAGTCTCTAGAACTCCAGAGTATTCTAGCCGATCCCAAAAGTGTTGTAGTGTGAATGGTCTCGATTCTTCTGATTTCCGATTCCCCCAAATTCTTTTCTAGAGCTTTGGGGACCGTTCAAAGGGCACCAATTATAATTGGTACGACCCTCACCTTCATGTTCCACTGTTTCCTCTGTTTTCTGGCAAGGTCAAAGTATTTTTGTATCTTTTCGCTTTCTTTCATTTTCACTTGGTGGTCGGCCAGGACGGCAAAATCCACGTGATGAAAGGTTCTCTTCTTAGAGTCAATCAATACTAGGTCCGGTCTCCTGGCCGGGATTTGGTGATCCGCCTGTATCTCGAAGTCCTAGAGAATTTTATGCATCTCGTTCTCCAGGACAGGTTCAGGTTTGTGCAAATACCATTTTGTTGTACGGTGAAAATTGAATTTCTTGCACAATTCCCAGTGGATTACCTTTTTCACAGAATCGTGCCCAGTCTTGTACTCTCTTTGTGCTAGTTTTATTATTATTATTATTATTATTATTATTATTATTATTATTATTATTGTTGTTGTTGTTGTTGTTGTTGTTCAGGAAAGAAGGAATCACGTTGATAAAGAAAATTGCTTTAAATTAGTGAAAGTAGAAATAATTAAGACCGTCTTAAAAACTAAAAAAAAGGGCAACTAAGTATTAATTAATTCTATTTTTTGTCATTTAATTCCCTAATTTATTTATCAATATTGGATCATTCCAAGATATTTTCCTCTGCGTGGCTTAGAAGAAAATTATACGGTTGATTTAAATAATTCAATCTAGTTTCTTGAAGGTATATTTTATGAGGCAAGAGTGTTCAGCTATTAAAAATATTTTATATCCTATCTATAACAGATAGGATATAAAATATTTTTAATAAGAGTTTGTTGATTGATTTTTTTTAAATAGTGGAACTTCCTTGAAGCGGGTTAATTCCATAATTTCTGACAGGGATAGTACTCTTAGATAATCTAAAATAATTCATTAAATGTTGATAGCCTTTGATTATATTAGAATGTTTATTGGTATCGTCTTCAAAAAATAAGATTATTATTCTAAAACAATTTTGATGTGATTTTAAATTCAATGATGAATAGAATGTTATTTTCCAATTGGTAGGGGTTCAGATTTAAGCCGGAATATATAGATATAATTTTATACAAAACTGTTGTGTTGAAAAAATGGTGTATATTAAATGTACGGAGAAAGATAATTTGTATTGATTAGCAGGAAATTGTTGACATCCTCTGACGATCGATGCTGATTCCGAAACTGGGGGATATTATCGATGGTGTTACTCTATGTATGTTCAGGGAAGCAACTGAAAACAAAGCCCTACGAGAAATCTAATGGGGGTATTTATATTTGTCCCTAAATTCATTTGGGTCACTAGGGACAAAATTACCGGTTATGGTATGAGAATATGGGAAAAATAAATATTCTAAGGAGAATAACCCCGATAAATTTTGAAATTCTGCAATATTGAACATTCTATTCATTAATTGCATTAATGATAACATTATTGATATTGCGTCTTACTCCGTTTAAAAAAGTAGCATTATTGCATTGTTGTAATATTATCATAATGTTGTAATATTATCATAATCACATCAAGCGATAGGTATTGCTATCCAATTGGGGACAATATGTGATTTAAAAAGTGTATACTTTCATTTAGTCGGTTACTATATAACCCGAATAAGGTTAGCAACATACAGCTAGTAGGAAATAAAACTAAGTCAATAGCACCAAGAATTGGCACGTGGGTGTTCAAGAAGAGAGGCGAATGAATTTTAAAGTGGCATAATGCAATTTCTGAACAAACGTTGACCGATAGTGAGAGTAAAAAAAATTACATAAAACTGTCCTGGGTATGCCACTAAACTGCAAATGATAGTGACGCTCCGTTTCTGGAGTTCTAAGGATTGTTTTTCTTTATTGTCATTACTTCCAGTTCCATTTTGACCCGGCGTGTTAATACCTGTTAGGGTCCCAGCTCTGGCTCAAATAGATATGTTTTAAAATATTTGTATTGTGTGCAACAACAAAAAAATTCGTAAGAAACAACTACACAAAAAACGTACAATTAACGGGATTCCCAAAACTTTAGACATAAAATAACCCATAGGAGCTAACGTAGTTATAACCAATCGATAAGAAGACGTACAAAAAACGAGAATGCCACTGACGAGTACAGAATCAGTTCTACAGTCAGTCGTATTTGCAGCATCACCATCCCTCTCCTCTCCTCCTTCTTCTTCTTCTTCTTCTTCTTCTTCTTCTTCTTCTCTCTCTCTCTCTCTTTCTCTCTCTCTCTCTCTCTCTCTCTCTATATATTATATATATATATATATATATATATATATTGAACCTGCAGTCTAGAGATAACTGGCATTTAGAACTGTCTTAATCTAACTCCTTTATCTACTAGACTGCAGGTTCAATCCTGGTCAGGAGCAGCAGTAACATAGAATAATAATTTACACAGCTTAACACCTGTACCCCAGCTATGGTTAGCAGAATTAGAACAGGATACCCCCGTGGATTGAATAAAGGGTTGGGTTCAAAGTTCCGTGATTGCTCCCAATTACAAGAAGGTTCCCGAGTCCGACAAGAAATACCCGAAGAAGGCCGGAGGGCAGATCGGCTGAAACGTTGTACAGATAACAATGAAGACGAGGACAATAGTATGAATAATACAATTAATGGTAATCTTTGCGGAGTTCCTTCCTGGCTTCCTGCCTCAAAAGCTGCTAGTTTCTGACTGGTGGAAAAACAACACCAGCTATGATTGAAGTCTATATCCGAAGCAGTATCACTTGAAAAAATGTAAAAATACAAACTTAGGGCATTTTACACTGAAAACCCAACACCAACCCTAAACCCCCCTAGTTAAAATTAACTGTTTTATTACAAAGTTTGTGGGTTCTGTTTTTTCTGGGTCACCCTGTATACAGGGTGACCCAGACAAAACAGAGCCCAAATTATTTATTTATTTTCCATTAAACTAAACCTAAACCCCAACCCCAATCCCTAATGCTAAACCCTAAACCCTAGTTGTTTTTACGCCGCTTCAGCTACGGACTTCAATCGTAGCTGGTGTGTTTTTTTCAGCAGTCACCGGCAAGCAGTTTTTGAGGCAAAGATTACAATTATTTGTATTATTCAAACTGTAATATCGGTGTGGTATATATTTGATTGATACTATTTTCTGCATAAATAAAAAGACTAAAGACAGAGTTTATTTTTTAAAGCCATACGTAATTAAAAACAACCTTAATCCCCTAAAACCGTAACCCAATTCGCAAAATGTTAATTCATAGACTGTAGTTAGACTGTAGATAAACTCTCATTGGGTACCACCAAAAACTTTCCGTTTTAATTTTCCAACCTAAATCAGAAGTCAGCCCTACATTCTATGAATTAACATTTTGCGAATTGGGTTACGGTTTTAGGTGATGAAGGTTGTTTTTAATTACGTATTGCTTTAAAAAAATAAACAACAAAAAACCCAAATTAATATACATTTAATTAACCATTGAAATTAATTATTGAATCTATTATTGAGACAGTTGTTTGTGTTAGTATTGCAATGTATAATTTAAATTAAACTTAGTTTAAAAGAATATTTTTCAACATTAAATGTATAGTAATTTGTGTTTTTTGTTGTTTATTTTTTAAGCAATACGTAATCAAAAACAACCTTAATCCCCTAAAACCGTAACCCAATTCGCAAAATGTTAATTCATAGACTGCAGTTAAACTGTCATTTGGTACCAGCAAAAAACTTTCCGTTTTAATTTCCAGACCTAAATCAGAAGTCAGTCTAGTTTATTTTAGTTAAAAGCCTGTAGAAAACTTTCACTTAAACGGTGGGAGTAGTCAATGTTTGCTCATTTGAATTCCATAATATTTAAATATGTAACTAATTTTTTTTACCCAACATGAACTGTTTTTTTAAGTAAGTTTAATAATCATGTTAAATCAGACATGTATTCCGAATTTGACTCTATCAATTAATAATTAAAGTAATCTAAAAAATCTATTTTAAAGCATGATTTCAATCTTAGTTGAGCGTAAAAAGAACTTTGTTTTGTTTTATTAAAACAAAACAAAAGTTATTCTCTCTGGCCTGGAGAAAGGGAAGGGGCGAATTTACCGAGGGTTAGGAGGTGTTAGGAGTGCTGATTTTTTAGTAATAAAACTATTACATGTTGTGGTTTCTTCCATTCCCTTAACTGGCATATAGAGTGGAATAAGAGAATTATGTATAATGTTAGACAGGGATTGGTCAATTTTGACTTAATTGCTAATTAAGACTAATTAAAACCAATTAAACTGATTTTTTTTCAAACATTGAGTAGTCCTAAAACCAAGGAATATCTAAGTATAAATATTGTGTCTATAACATAAATAGAAAAAAATCCTCTAGGAAATGAAAGTTGATAATCACAGCTTTAGTATAATATATTATATATATATATATATATATATATATATATTATATATATATATATATTTAGCCTTGTTATATGATAGAGAAGCGGGAACATTAACACACGAATTCAATGAAGGAAAAATATTAGTATTACTGACATTTCATACAATACATTTCCCATTTCTTTCATAATAATGTAGCAAGTTAATCTTTCACAAAAACAACAATAGGAAAAATCTTTAAGGTTACTTAGATTATATTTTAATGTTCTAGCCGAAGATTTTTGCGTCTTTGACAGCGTTTAAAGCGGTCAGTTGTTAAAAGGTGAATAGATATAAATTGGTAGCATCGTGGAACCTGGACGGCGTTGGGTAAGTATGTACATGACATGAATAAAAATGGACTTCACCTGCTCCAGCTTTGCACTGAACTCGGACTCTTTATATGCAATACATTCTCCCACCAAAAGCTAGCTGACAAGGCAACCTGGATTCATCCGCGATCCGGGCATGGACACATGCTTGATTATGTCATAACCCGCAAACAAGATCCTCAGGATATGTGCACTGTAAGGGTCATGCGTGGTGCGGAGTGTGGCTCGAATCACAAATTTATGCGGGGTAAACTAAAACTCCATGTCATGCGCAAGTCTCGCATTCAGTAAAAATCCCTAAACTCATCGATGTGTCCAAACTTCAGGACTCGCATGTACGACAGGATCTGCAGAAGGCGTTTGAAGAGAAGCAGTTCGACGGCACATGGGATCACTTCAAGAGAATGGTCTATGAAACAAACAAGCGTCAAGGTTCTTGGCCTCAAGAAACGGAAACATCGTGACTGGTTTGATCAGAACGATCAACAAATTAACAAACTTCTGGAAGAGAAAAACTAGCTGTACCAAACCTTTCTGTTAAAGACCGTGAATCCTCACGACAGGCCCACAATGATCATCAATGGTTCCTGTCAAATCGAAGGACGGGTCTCTCCTCCATAAGAGCCCTGAGGGTATCATGAAAGATGGACGGAGGACTTCACGGACTACTTTCACAACCCCTCACTTATCGATTTCAGTGTAATCGGCAGCCTTCCTTAAAGGGAATCGATCCATGAGATCATGGATCATCCGACCATCGGTGAGATCCGCAAAACAATTAAGGAAATAAATACTGGAATGGCACCCGGTCTTGTTGCCATTCCTGTCGAGGTTCTCCGCTAATGCTGTGACAAGATCGCAGTGAAGGTCCACCATCTTATCACAGATGTATGACCGGGCGCTCCTGTCCCTCAGGACTGGATCGATGCGATCTTGGCTTCGCTATACAAGTTGTGCGTTCGGCCTGTGAAAATTACCGGGGCATGAGCCTTTTCGAGGCAGTGGGCAAGGTCTTTGCTAAGCTTTTACTCAACAGGCTCACTAGGTGGGTCTGTCCTTCGGTTATCCCATAATGCCAAAGCGGCTTCAGACCCGGTCGTGGAACGATGGACATGATCTTATCTGCTCGGCAACTTCAGGAGAAATGCATCGACCAGCAGGTGGCACTCTACCAGGTCTTTGTGTATCTAACGAAAGCCTTTGACATTGCTAACAGACCCGCGCTATGGATGATTCTCAGGAAACTTGGATGCCCACCGGAAATCGTTCATATATTTGAACAGCTCTACCAGGGCATGAAAGCACGCTTCCACTTTAACGGGTCACTTTCGGAGCCAATACCTATCGACAACGGTATCAAGCAGGGTGATATCTTTTCACCGACACTGTTCTCTATCTAATTTGCGATGACTCTATCCTATGCCTTCCAGAACTGTGACATCGGTGTCTTTATACGATTCCGTACCACTGGTAGGGTATCTTGCTCGTTTTAATACCAAGACGAAAACCTTCCAGACATCGTCCGTGAGCTGCTCTATGCAGATGATGCGGACTGAGAACTGACGCCCACACTGAGAATGACATGAGGGGAAAATGCATCTCTTCTCTGAAGCATGTATTACCTTTGGACTCAGTCTGGAGAAAACGAGAGTGGTGGTTACTCCCACCACCCGGACAACGGTATGTGGAACCCAACATCTGCATTAAGGGGACTAGATTGAAGGTGGTTGATTCGTTTGTCTATTTTGGCAGCGCATTCTCCAGATGTGGATCACTTGACTCTGAAATTTCCCTAAGGATCGAAAAAGCAAGTAGGGCCTTCGGTGAACCTGAGAAACGTGTATGGTCGGATAGACCATCAGGACGAAACTGAGAGTGTATAAATCATGTGTCCTGTCTATACTTCTGTACTCTTTGGAATCGTCGACATATCAAAGCCTTTGAGAGATTTCATCAGACATGTCTCTGAAAGATTTTAAACGTAATGTGGCAATCCGTTAGACGCCGATGTCATGCAACAAGCCAGTGCGTCCAGCATATAAATGCGCATCATACGAATGCAGATGCGCTGAGCTGATCATCTTGCTAGAATGAAAGACGACAGACTCCCGAAGCAACTATTCAATGGAGAACTGCAATGTGAGAAACGTCCGAGGTACAACCCAAAAAGCGTTTTAGGGATGTTATCAAAAACAACATTACAATACTCAATATAAATGAGTGGGAGAGGATAGCTACGAATTGTGTTGCTTGGGGGATACTTGTTTATTGTAGCTGTAAGGGCTTTGAGGTAAGGCGGCTCGAGCACTCCATCCTGAAGTAGTCTTTACGTAAGCGGCACATGACGGACGTCACGGACTCATTTCCTACATTTAAGCCTGACCACATACGTGACCTGTGTGACAGGGCCTGCCTGTCGGGGACTGGGCTTCTCAGTCACGTACGGTTGCATACGGGAAAGGGGTTCATATGCATAACAGGAAACAAAGTTGAACCCGTGATCCATCTGCGTACTTACAACCGAACTACTTGTAGAAATGGCCTTCTTCTTGGAAGTGGCAATCACCATATATATATAATATATATATATATATATATATATATATATATATATACTAGAAGAGACGTGACCCGTTGGTCACCAATTGAGCTCAGCATAAATTGTTGAAAAAAATCACAGGATAATATTATTTTGTCAATTTAAAAGTTATGAAATTAATATGCTTGTTGACGAGCAATCTGGCATTTTGTAAAAAAATCTGTATTTTACAAAAAAAATTTACCCCCTCTCCACTTTAAAAAAATCTACCAAATTTTAATGAAATGTTCAGTATTGATTGATCCATGAATGATTTTTATAATGCATCAGTTATTTTATTTCAAAACTTTCTGATTTTTTTCAGGTCACTTAACTTTGACCCCCTCCTTTTATTTTTGATGTGCAAAATATCGGTGGGGTTATATATGACTGATACTAATTTTTGCATAAATATAAAGACCAAAGGTGTGAATAGAAGGAAATAAAATTTAACTCTGGTAGAAAATAAGTATCATAAATTGGAAAATAAAATGAAAATAAAAACTAAAAAAAATAATTTTGGAGATTTTTTACTGATTTCGATAATTATTTCATTGTCTATTATCTTATACAAGAAAAATTATGCATCAATATTTGATCTGTTTAAAGGAGGGTGCATTTTCAATAGAGTTTTTGACAAAAAAATGATTAAAGATTGATACTAAAGTAAGGTAGTTATTAAAGAAATATGTTTTTAGAACCTAAGAATATCACATTTTAAACTTAACATCATGATACCCATATTTTAAATGAATTTTATATATTAATTTATCATAGCAGAAATACCTAATTAAATCAGAAAGTTTTGAAATAAAATAACTGATACATTTTAAAATCCATTCATTGATAAATCAATACTGAAAATTTCATTAAAATCGGATAGTTCACTGATTTTTTGATTTTTTTTCAATCGAGAGTGTTAGATTTATTTTTGTAAACACGGATTTTACAGCAACTCACGGAGACCATCTTAATATGTATTTGATCAAAATTTGACCGAAAAAATAATTTTAAATCTATTAAGAATAAATTACATGTGTGATATTATTTTGCTTTTTTTACTGATGCTCATTATGTACTACTTTTCGACTTAGACAAAAAAATATTTTAAATAATCGATTTAATTAATTTTAATTTGTTTTTAAAATGAAAAGCAGACGAAAAATGGGTATTCATAATTGCTTAAAAATTAGTTGCTGTGCAATACTGTGATACAAACTTTAAACCAATCTATCTAAAAGCTAATTTCTTAAAATGATATATTGTTACGATTAGTTTAACAATTTCATCTTTTAACAATTGATAGTGGAAAATGCCATTTTCCACTTAGGAAAAAAATTCATGATAGTCAAATTTACCTTTATCATGTCTTTTAATATTTTTTTTAAATTTTGTAAAAATTCACATGTTTGAACACAAAATCATTAACGGTATCTATATGTTTCATTTAGAAGATGTTTTGTATTTTTATCTTTCACAAAATATAAATGAATATAGATAGACTTTTGTATTAAATCGGTATTATTTTTTAAATTACTTGCATTCATAATAGAAATAAGTGTTTTTAGATAATTGAGATCAAAAGTTAGTTTGCAAAGCGAATTAGAATTAATCTAAAGACGGAAAGCGGAGAAGACAGAGAGAGAGAGAGAGAGAGAGAGAGAGAGAGAGAAGAGAAGGGAGGAAGCGAGCGATGCAGACAGATAGACAGACAGAGAGAAAGCAATTCAGGTAGACGGAGAGAGAGAAAAAGATGGTACGCAGATATAATTAATTGAGATCGTGTCAAAAAATAAATGTTGCTACTTCGGCCTCTTGGTGCCTAAAAATTTCGAGAACTGCCCAATTGCACGGCCGCTAACTCTACCAAATAATACCAGGAATAAATAGTAGAGCAGAATGAGTTCTTTAACCTTGGTTCAGCAACCCATTTAGGAGAAGGAAATCTATGATTTCAAACACTCTGTACTTTGCTTAAATGCTGGTGGTAGGGTTGGGTAAATTCACACCTCTGGAGCATATTGGGTCATATTATCCTGTAAATATAGATAGGGATCAAGCTTTTCACACTAGTAGATTGATCTCGGAGAAAAAAATCTTAATAATTTTTTTAATAATCGTTCCAGAGCAGCGGGCAATGCTTTTTAAAAACAATATAAAATACCCTAGATGCCAACAAGTGCAATTGAAACTTATTTTCGTTTCTAGTCCATTTTTTCCAACTTGGATATCATTTGCGATCCCTAGAATAAAAAAAGATTTGAAGTAATACACGAATTCCCTGACGACCGTTCGTCGAGAATCGAAGACTTTCAGGAAACTTAAAATGATTATCCCAGACGAAACAATCAAATATCTGGAAATTAGTCAAATGTTTCCCATCACAAGATATTACGATTACTTTTTACTTAAACAAAAATAATATTGGTGTGGCCAAGCCAAACACATAAATCAACCGACACTATTTGCATTGTTAAATACACAATTCGATGCTCTACTGACGATTCGTCATCAGTTGGATAATCAATAACAAATTTGGACTTGGATTTTTAACATTTTTATCATAACAGTAAATCCATTTAATATAAACAGAAAATCGCATGTACAGTTTATAAAAATGTCGGAATGTTTTCGTAAATACTACGTATGAAGTAATAAAACTGATTTTATATATTTTTCAGGTTGGCAACACAAATGAAAATCAACCTATCAGTTTTGACCTTGAATGCAGATTAAAACATTGTGATATTTGTCTCTCAGTAATCGCCTTTCATCTTGGCTTATTCTAATTTTGATTTGTGCATCCACACTATAAATATACATAGTGTGGACACAAAAATCAAAGCTTTTGTGGTGAGTCAGTTTCACGCCTTCTGTGTTTTTACACTATCTCTACGCCTAATACTGAGCCCCCTTCCTCCATAAAAAATAACACACATACAACACACAAATACACACACTTATTTATGTATACATGTGTGTGTTTTAAGTTATCTATGAAGAAAGTGTGCTCAGTATTATACACAAATACACACGTATATATATATATATATATATATATATATATATATATATGTTGTGTGTGTGTGTGTGTGTGTGTGTGTTGTGTGTGTGTGTGTGTTTTGAGTTATTTACGGAGGAAGATTACTCAGTGTTAGGCGTAGACTTTGTATAAATGTAAATAGGCAGAACACGTGAAACTGACTCACCACCATACTCACCCCCTGAAGTATGGAGGACAAGGAAATTTGTTGACATGCTTCATACACTACGCACGAGGGTAGATTGATTTTCACTGTTTTCAAAATATCAATTTCTTTCGAACAGCAAACGTTGTGTGTTGCTATAATAAATACTGATACTAAAAATTAAATCGTCTTTAGCAGACGCACAAAAATCCTCTTTTTCGCAACATTTGGCCAAGAAATTGGTAAGAAAATTTAGCAATTTCCATATTTAAACAAAAAATGTTGTCATTTTACTCTATTCAAATAAAACGAATAAAATATAATAACTTGAATTCAAATTGAAAATATGCCCCCACCCCACCATACCTCTACTGACATCTCCGATATGCTGTTTTTTACCTCATTAATTAAACTGTAACATTTTAAAAAGATTGAAAAAAAATGGTTTTTCTATGTTATGAATGAAACAAAAGAAAAACAAACAAATATGGATGTCGCTGGGCACAAATTAAGGGGCCATTTTATATAGAATATCCCTCGAAAAACCTATTGGGATGATTTGACCAACTTTGACCGGTCATCATTCTTTAGAATATAGTGTCAAATTGCTCTATGTAAGAGTCCTTAGAATAAAAGTAAAGTCATGTTTTATGACAAAACATTTTGACAAGTATATATCTGGGTCTCTACACCGATTGGGAAGTTTCTGATGTTAACTTAACTGACCTTTCTACACATTCAGAATGTAAGGGCAAATCTGAAAACTCCAGTGTTGTGCCATTCATTAAGGACTCCTGAAGTTACTTCTCTAAAAAATCTTTCTGTAAATGCAGGTTTCTTTGTACAAAAAGGTGTCTTTGTTATTTCTTCCATCAACACCAGTACAAACCAGGTTTTCCACCGTTTCCTTACGTCTTTGATGAGCATTTGTTTTCATCATTGCATTTATCAAAGATGATATGTTTATATCAATACTAGATTAAAAAAGGCTATGACACGATGAGTGCTTTTTGTTGGCGTCCACTAATTTGTAACGAAAATGAAAAGTGTAGAATATTTCTGTGTGTTAGCGTAGTTGGCTTTGGTTAAGGTGCAAAATGAAAAAGTCAAAATATCATATATATTCAGAATTTGCGCATTGTTTTTACATGGGAGAAAGAGTTGCAGTATTGACATGGCTGTCAAATCAATATTTTCGGGGCTGGAAGCTGTTAGCACCTATTTGACCCAGTAACAATGACAGATATAGATACAATCCATTTTTATAAAATTCTAGCACTGAATTAAAAACAAACAGTCGGTCAGGCCGACAGAGATCGATACAGCCAGAGTCAGATACCCCGGGTAGTCGCAGGCCGAATTTTGTCACAGGCCACGGGAATGTCTAAAGTTAAAAAATTGCCACTAGTAGAAATAGACTTTTGCCGCTAAGATAATTCCGAAATTTCACATAAAACAAAACGCCAGACACAGATCGTCATCGTGTTTTTTTTATAAATATAAACTCGTGTGCAAAATATATTCATATATTATTCCTATTTATTATATATGAATAAAACAGTTGTTGATGGTGTGTTGCCTGATTTTTTTGAGTTGCCAGCAAACCCGGCAGCTCATTTCTACTAATTTCTTAACCCATCACAAAGACACTCCCACCGAAAGAGCAGCTGACCGGAGACACATGTGGTAGTCACGGAAATAACTCATACCGTGACCATAATCTGTAAGTCTAAGAGCAAGGAATTAGGAAGGCTGGATCCTAGATTGACAGAAATATTACCCCTCATTAATTTAATATTACAAGTGCCTTTTCCAACAATGTTTATGAAAATATCTGAAAAGAAAATGTATTGTATAAATTGCAAATATTGAATGAAAATTTCCAAATTAGAATTGAAAATAGAATTAGAAAAATATGATAAAAGTGTCATGGTAAAAGCCAACGGAATAAATATCAGCTGCTAAATTAGCATGTGAACACTACAACGTTGCAAATGAAAGATAATAACTTTTTTTTTCTTTTTTTTTTTAAATAATTAAGTATATCTTAACGTAAAATTCAACAAGTTAAAGGGAGATAATTTCTACACGATAAAATAGCCTGATGAAAAATTATTTGTAATTATTTGTATTTTAAGTCAACTATTGTTTAAACTTTTTTTTAAATTTTATTCGATTTATAGAGAACATTATGGTTATTACAACTAAAATAAAACTATTATTAAACGTATATTTTCATTTGTTTTCCTCAAGACACGATTTTAATTTAACCTACTTAGCTTTACGGGTAACACCGAAATAATGAAATTTACTCTTCTTTAAAATGAATTTCCTCAAATGAGGACAAAGCTTTGAAGAAAAATATTTTGTGAGATGATTTTTATATTAATTTGCAACCTTCGGCACATATGAGAGGTTACGGCTCCAAAATCTACCTACCCTTCAATGTATAGCTGTGTATGAAAATACAATTGAAAAATGGACGAAAGGTTACATCCTCGCATTTCTCAAAAAAGGCAACCTCGATATCACAAAGAACTATTGAGGTATAACCCTTACTGCCATAGCTGCTAAGATCTATAATGCCATTTTCCTCAATCGCATCCCACGCGAAGTAGACAAAACCCTTAGGAAAAAAGCACAACAGGTTCACTAAAAATCGATCCACAAATTCACAGATCCTCAGTATTCGTCGAATCATCAAAGGAGTACGAGTGAAAAATCTCCAACCAACTCTACTGTTTGTAGACTTCTCCAAGGCATTTCAGTCCATAAACAAATGAAAGATGGAGGAAATATACTAGCATTTGGGCTCCACCAAAGAAACTGTTACTGCTATAATGGGGATCTACAAAGACACAAAAGCAATGGTCCATTCATCTGATGTTGACAGATATTTCTTTGACATTGTTGCTGGAGTCCTACAAGGAGAAACACTAGCATCATACATATCTATAATTGCCTAGACTTCTTCCACGGACCATCACTAGATCCCATAAAAGAAATAGGTTTCACCCTAAAAATGGCAAAAAGCCGACAATATCACGCACAGACTATTACAGATGTGGACTACGCAGATTATCCGGCACTCCAAGCAGATACACTCGAAGAAGCAGAATCAGTGCTGCATTACGTAGAGAGGCATTGACCTCTATGTGAACTCAGATAAAACTCAGAGTTCATTTGTCAAAACAAAATGAAGACACTTCCACACTGAATATTCAATTTACTGGAAAGTTATTGTGCTTCCCCTCGATTGGCTGTCTTATCGAGTCAGGCTCGTCGTGCAAAACCTATGTTTAGTACACTTGTAAAGATTCCTTTCTTTAAGACAAGTTTTTCCGTACTCTTTGCACATTTCTGTAAATTTCTCGGACACAAAAAATTTAATGACAGACCTTATTTGCCACCATTGTAAATAGCTTGAAAACATATTTTAACAAGATTATAATAATTTTTGCTATAAACCAATTCCAAAAAATGCAGAGTTTACATTTATGGAAAAAAATCTAAAAAATAAAATTATTTTGCTTTCTTCAAAAAGAATATCCTTATTTATTGAGCGACCTTTATATATATATATATATATATATATATATATATATATATATATATATATATATATATATATATATATATATATATATATAGGTAAATAGATAGTAGATAGATATATAGATAGATATGTGCAGATGGGTGTAAATAGCATGTCTAAAATAGATATAATAAACAAAAGTACTTACCGGCATCCTCGTCCACACTATGTTTAATTTTCCAATTTGTCAAAATTTCTGCTAAATCCTCACCAATCGATAATCCTAAAATTAAAAGAGGAAACAATTATAACAGATAAAATCGCCTCGAAATGTTTAATACCATTTCTAGGCTAATCTATTAAAATTATTGCCTAAGCCGATATTAGAATGTCACATGGTGGGGCACCCAATGAGAATCGAATTCACCACAGTATTAATGTCAATTTAACGGGTTCTATGTTAGTATCAAAACAATAATTTGTATTCTATCGAAACTGAAAAGATCTATGAATATGGAAAAAAAATTTTTTTCTTTTTTTTAAATTCTTCATTTAATTTTCTGTTGAATAAAAGCTGCAGATTTGTTTTGTTTTTATTTCATTCTTTGTTTTAATAATAAAAAATATCAGTGTTAAAATGTTGATGTAAAAATATAAATCTGTCTTCTTTTTTTTTCTTAACTGCTTATTTTATAATGTCTTGAGATTGTAACATTTGGAAAAAAAATCGTTACGTTCCTTTTCTGAGGTGATCATGTCACAACTATAGAAACAGGCGGTTCTTTGAGATATATAAAAGAATAACGTTTTACATACATCAAATATTAAAAAGAAATTAAAGGAAAATTGACTGTTTTATTGATTTTGAAGCAGAGTCACCAGCCCCCATAATCTGGTGTATCATAAACTTCAGCCGGAGTTTCTCAGATTTTAACATTTGAAAAGACAAAACCAAAACAGAACAACAAGAGAAAATAATGTCAAGATCCTTTTTAGATCTGTGAATATTCTAGTTGATCTCAACGATGCTATCGTCTATATGGTCTGTATTTTTCTCTGATTTCCAATTCCTCCTATGTAGAATGGCAGGAATAACGACATCGTGCAGACAGACAAATTAATTTTAAATTGAATAAAATAAACAAAGTTTATTTTCCGGAACAAAACACGATAAAAAATTCTCAATGAAATCATTTAGTTCTCTCGTGCTTGGCTTCTTCTTTTCAAATCACTGCACTCTTGGTCGTTAAATTTCTGAGTGCGTGTCCCACCTTTTTTCTATTCTCCTCTTCCGTTGTTGCCAATGGTTATTTTTCAATCACTGATCACCTTTAGACATTGACACGTGATCCCGTTTGAATATCTCCAATCACTCCAACTACAATTGGTACTACCGTCACCTTCATCTTCCACAGCCTTTTCAGCACTCTGGCAAGATCCAAGTATGTATCTATCTTTTCGTTTTCTTTCATTTTCACTTTGTGAAAATCACTAGATTGCAAGTTTATTCTAGTTCATTAATTCTAGGTCTAGCCTCCTGTCTAGGATTTGGTGATTCGTTTGTATCTCAAAGTTTAATTTTCAAGGACAGATTATGATTTGGGCATTTGTTAGTATGGTCAAATTTTAATCTTTTGCACAATTCCTAATAGATCTCCTTCATCAACAAGTTGTTCATAGTTTTGTATTCATTTTATGCCAGTTTGCTGCATTTGCTTTATTATTATTATTATTATTATTATTATTATTATTATTATTATTATTATTATTATTATTAATATTATTTAATACCAGCGTTAACTGGTGTACTTTCACTAGAGTAATGGATGACAGCATGTCTCCTGATGTCTTCATGTCTATAGTAAGTATTCTAGACGATTTTAACAATTCTGTTATCTGGATGGTCTCAATTCTTCCTTTGATTTCCAATTCTTCTTGTCTGTCTTTTTAACCTTTGGGGACCGTTTCAAGTGCAGCAATTACAATTAGGATCACTTTTACCCACATATTCCACAGTTTCATCAATTCTCTGGTAACGTCCAGGTATCTTTCTATATTTTCGTTTTCTTTCATCTTTACCCTGTCATCTGCTGGAACTGCAGAATCTATCAGTTAACAAGTTCTATTTTTCTTATGGTATTCTGGTTGGGATATGGTGATTCATCTTTTTTTCAAAGTTACAGAGATTTTTACGTTTCATTCTGGTTTATGCATATACCATTTTGTTATATGGTCAAATTTTAGTTTCTTGCACAATACCCAGTGGATCACCTTTTCAACCCAGTCGAGCCTTGTATTGTATTCTCGATGGGATAGTTTACTACACTTGCTTAATTCATAGTTGATCATCTCATTTCTGTTTCTAGACACCCTACATTTGCTTTTCTATTGTGTCTTATCTATTTTTGCTTTGATACAATTTTTTCTTATGGAATTGTTTTGTGCTGCAATTATGAGCGACTCAGTTTCTCTCTTAATGTTTCCTTTTCTTAACGATGTTATTGGTACAAATTATCAATTATTCAAAAATATAATATATGACAAAAACTTTGCATAATAAACTGTGGATTTTCAATTTTCTTTTTTTTTTGTTCGTATGTCGGTAACTTCTGTAACAATGAAAGTGTAATAAAGTGAACGAAGGTGAAAATGATAGTCGTTTGTGCACTAGTTTTGTTCCGTTCACAAGAGAAAAAGAGTTCGACAGAATAATCTCTTAGATTTCGAACATAAATCAAACAAATTATATGATTTATCTTATTCAAAATTTTATTTTACAATCAGCAGAATATCTTAAATGTTTTTTTAATAGTCATCATTTTGTTTTAAAGATTATATTGGCCAAATTCTCTCTTTCACTAGTAATACTCTCCTGGAGTGTTTAGCTCAAGTGGGGTCGGGAGGGTCTAACTAAAATGACATAGCTGCTGATCAAATAAATACCTCAGTTTCTAGTGCCATTATGCCGGCAACTTTAAACCCAATAATTCTGCCGAACCCTGTATTGTCTGAGTACTTCCAGGGTATTTACACGCTAAATCACCTATTATGCTTCAAATTATTGAAAATCTTAATAGTGAGTTTTATAAAAAGTGTCTATTTCTGTTGTTTTGTATAATGTATAATTCACAGTTTTCGAAACATCTGTGCTTTCACAAGCGCAATCCAAGTTAAATGATTGTCTAAACTGATAAATAACGTGCAATCACAACGTAGCAGTTATTATGATTTTTTTGGTTGGCGTGAAGTGAAGAGTTAAGTTTTAAAGATGGCTGTATCTTTATTTAATGACTTTTTGATAAAGTATAAAGCATACGGGTGATTCATTATCGATTGAGCTTGTTTGATTTGGAATTCGAACAGAGTATGTTTTGATCTTGTGACAAGATCTAAATACAGAAACTTATAAACAAGATAAGGAAAGATTTAATGAACAAAAGAAAGAAAAAATATTTTTCCAAGTTGAATAAAAAGGACGAATGAAAAATATTTGACTAAAGAAATAAAGAATTCTTAGAAGGGTGAAAAAACTATTACAAGATGATAAAAGAAAATGGAATGGAGTAAAAGCAATGCGAAATAAGTAGGAAGAAAGTTTAAATAAAAAGAAAGAGAAATATACAGCAACGAAAAAAAGAAAGAAAGAAAGATAGATAGAATAGGCATTTTAAAGAAAGAATAGGTACCAGAAAGAAAGAAAGAAAGAAAGAAAGAAAGAAAGAAAGAAAACTCCTGAAAATCCAAAAGTAAATTGAATGAAGATAAAATAGAAAAAGATGAAGAGATCAAAAGAGTTAAAAAGAGAAATTGTGACAAAAACAAGAAAATGGAAAGTTATAACGAAAGAAAAAATGGCGAACTGTAACAAAAGGAATACAAAATAGAAAATGTGACTCATAAAATTCTTTGGGACTTTGAGATACAAATAGATTATCCAAAGTCGGACAGAAAACAGACTTTGTACTAATTAATAAGAAAAGAATAACTTACCATCTAATGTATTTTCCCATTCCAGAAACAAAGCGAAAAGATTTTAAAAATACTGGATTTTGCTAGAGACCTGAAAAATTTATGGAATATGAAGATGGTTGCGATATTAATTATAATTGGTGCTCTTAGAAAATTCCCCAAAGGCCTGGAAAACTGAAAAAGAGACTGAATCGCTACCAATTTAGACCAGAGAACAATTAAGATCAGCTTGAATATTTAGAAGAGTCCTGGAGATCCGAAGTGACTTGATGTCTCTTAGTCTTCAGTGAAAACCAACACTTAAAACTTTTGTGAAAGGCTCAGAAGGGGTAGAATAATAATAATAATAATAATAATAATAATAATAATAATAATAATAATAATAATAATAATAATAAGAAGAAGAAGAAGAAGAAGAAGAAGAAGAAGAAGAAGAATAGTACAAGACTAGGCACGACTCAGTGGGAAAGGTTATCCACTGGGGATTGTGCAAGAAATTCAATTTTCACCGTACAACTAAATGGTATATGTACAAGCGTGAACCTGTCATGGAGAACGAGACACATAAATTCTCTGGAATTTCAAGGTACAGTCGGATCACCAAATCCCGGCCAGGAGACCGGGCATAGTATTAATCGACAAGAAGATGAGAACCTGTGATCTCGTGGAATTTGCCGTCCCGGCCGACCACCGACTGAAAATGAAAGAAAGCGAAAAGGTAGAGAACTAAGGAAAGGTAGAGAACTAAGGAAACAGTGGATCATGAAGGTGAAGGTCGTACCAATTGTAATTGGTGCCCTTGTAACGATCCCCAAAGCCCTGGAAATGAATTTGGAGGAATTGGAAATCAGAAGAAGAATCGAGACCATCCAAACTACAGCACTTTTGGAATCGGCTAGAATAGTCAGGAGAGTCCTGGAGACCTGAGGACACTTGCTGTCACTCAGCCTGCAGTAAACCAGTGGCCAAGACAGATGTGAAAACAATAATAATAATAATAATAATAATAATAACTCTGGCTATTTAACAATTTACAATCATTTATATGGCTTTGAGTAATCCTTCCTATGTTATAGAAATAATAAAATGGTTTACACACAAATATGTTTTCAATATCGAATGTTAATGATTTGCACACAATTAAATGCTTTACAATAAGTAAATGCCTCATACATAGTTACAACGTCAATATTTTAAGAACTAATGAATTAATTAAATTCAAGATCATTCTAAACTTCATCTATTTGATACATATGTGAAAACTTAAGAGATTGTACCTCTTCAAGTTAGAGTAAACCTAAGAGTAATGTCAACAAAGGAATACTCCACACTCCCCAGGGCACCAGAACCGGAGCCTCATCACTGGATACAGTTTAATCTCATACATAAGACACTCCTTTATGTAAGGGTCTTACCCCAATTCAAAGGCTACGCCTGCGTATTTTAAGCCTTGTTCACCGAATGGGGAGCGGAAGAGTACCCAATAAGAATCATACTCTTATAGAGAATTGGTGTATTATAAGTGCGTGCTAACCAGCGCGCTTATGTAGGTATTCTTAAAGTAGGGGAAAGATAGTTGTGTTACGACATATTTCAAGTAAAAAAATCTCTAGAAAATCAGCATTTGACATCCTACTTTTTGACACGGCACAAGGTCGACCATAAATGGCGTTGAGAATTACTTCAGCCATTCATAAATTCTACGAACATATCAATCATTGAAAAATAATCTTTTTGCAATGGATTCTGTAGAAATGTGTATCTAGATAACATAAGAGTTTGTGAATTTAATGTACGAATTGTTGTTTTGATTAGTCTGGATATTCAGCGTTACTTCAGTTTTTTGCTTCTTATTCAAAGGCAAAAAGGTGATAAAACAATGAAATAAGATGGTGTTATCTATTCGTTACTTTGCGACCGTTCCCAAAAAGAACAGATTAAGTTTGCGTAAGTTGATATGTTGAAGATATAGGAAAACAGTTGTAATTTTAAATTAAGCATTACAAGGGGTCCAATTTGAAAATTATTAGTATTGGATAGAAATATGTGAAACCATATAAATTTGTGCAAATAAATTATTACTATATGCAAATAAAAGAATATGAATAGTTATGATTATGATGAAGCATTTACAAATGAATCAAATTTTGGACAATATGTAATTGATATACCGTTAAAGAAATAGAACAAACCAAACCAAGCCATATTCATAAAATGCAATATCTGAAATCAAATACCTATGAAAAGGTATATATATATATATATATATATATATATATATATATATATATATAAGAAAGTTTTATTGAAAAAAACAAGGTGTTAAAAATTTTTGTTGACAGAAATCTGTTTCGACATTATGAATATGTCTTTATCAAAGCAACATTATAAGCGGAAAAACGAAATGAATATATCATTAATTACGAGGCACAGAACGCTCTCGATCAGTATCGGAATTTTTTTTTTTTATTTTAGAAATACGTATTTATTGTTAAAAATAAAATAAATTTTATTTTTAAAAATTATAAGCATTTTTATCATAAAAAGCTCAACAGAGTTTGCAGTAGAAATGTATATGAATATCAAAAAGTTTAGGAAAATGTTCCGCTTACAAATGAAAGATTAAAAATGTAACAAGTTCAACAACATGAATCTGCAATGATGATAAACTCGCAGAGTCGGGATCCTTATTACATCCGAAATATGGGCCTCCGGTGATATGATTTAAGTAATTCCAATTTTGTATTTTCTGTGATCAGTATGAAAGGTAAAAAAGATTTTATTTTTAACAATAAATACGTATTTCTAAAAAAAGTTTTTAAAATTCCGGTACTGATCGAGAGCGTTCTGTGCCTCGGAATTAATGATATATTCATCTTGTTGTTTTTTCTATAAAACTTTCTTACATATTGTCAGATTCAATATCCATTTTTACCTTTCATATATATATAATATATATATATATATATATATATATATATATATATATATATATATTATATATATAAATAATAATAATAAGAAGAAGAAGAAGAAGAAGAAGAAAAGTAAAATTGCCCGCACTAGTAGAGTTCTTAATGATTTTCTTGTTATTGTCAACAAAATCTTTTGGGGTTTGAATTTCGATAAATCTATCCGTGTGATCGAAATCATTATTTATCATTATTTAATTTTTATAGGAACCAAAGATCTTTTTTGTCAATTTGATATTAAAAGCGCTTCTAAATCAAATAATTTTCGCTCACCGTGGATTTTTCTTGTTGAGTCATGAAGGAACGTATTTTGTACATATTGCTTATTCTTAAATATGATCTCCATCTTTGTCAAGGTTAAAAGATCGAATATTTTCCAGTTAAATTTCAATCATCAATGTAATCGATCCCATATATGTATATATATATATATATATATATATATATATATATACTGAAAAATCCTCGAACCAACCAAGAATGAAATGACCTTGAGCTATGAAACATGTTATTTCACGTATTCCGACCACAGTTCAGTATATTGGCGTTATTTACCTAGCCGCTCGGGCACGGGTAGGATTTGACACAAAATCAAATTTCAAGGCAGATACCCTTTCGCAAACGGATACACGTCGATGGTAGTACGAGAAATTGCTTGGTTCCCGTCAGTATTCACCCCCTTGGGGTGCACCTCGGGCATCAGGCAAGGAATCTGACACTCATCCTTTAAGAAGAGGGGCTGGTGCTACTTTACGAGATGGCGATCCACTGATCCCATACACTTCAGTGGATATCCCGGTAAGAAACACCCTTTTACATTTCCAAAACAATTCACTGATTATTCTCTTCTTGGTTGGATCGTTAACTTTTCAGCACATCCTCATATGAGTCATTTATCTGGTTTGTTTGTTTTTATGCTTTTAGTCCATAAATAGAGGGGAAAAAAAGAAAGAAAAACAATACATATTAACTGTAAAAGATATAAAAGGAAAGACTGAACTTCAGTGTAAAATATGTGCTACGTGCATGTGTGTGTGTGTGTGTGTGTGTGTGTGTGTGTGTGTGTGTGTGAGTGTGTGTGTGTGTTGCGCGCCTCGTTTATAGAAATTCGTCTTAAAAACTAAAATTCTTTCTAGGACATTTTGATAAATGGATTCAAACTGAAACATACTCTCATCTCTGACTCATAGTCCGATCTCTCTCAGATACTGGTGTATTAATAAGACAAAACGGATTAAATATTTATTTTCATCTCTTTCCAACTGCGATTTTCCATGTACAGAGATCTGAGAGCAAGTAAAAAATAAAAATTCAGCAAATTCATATTTCCTGCCTCTCACTAACCCCTTCTCTTCCCTCCCCTCTCCTCCTCTCGCTCTCCTCTCTCTCTCTCTCTCTCTCTCTCTCTCTCTCTCTCTCTCTCTCTCTCTCTCAAACACTCACTTTTTCTCTTTTTCTCTCTTACTCACTCTTCCCCTAAATGTTGTCTATGTGCGTGGGTGCGATAAATATAGGTTTTACTAAAACTAATACAGTACAGTACCACGTCTTGGTTACTTTGTGAGAATCTTACTGACTGTAGGAAGTTTAACTCGTGTCCCACAAAATTTCCATGTCATTATTTATATTCAGATTCAAATTCTTGAATGTGTGCTATCGTATCACAGAAAGGAAACAGCACTTCGTGGCGATTTTTTTATTAGTGCAATAAGTTTTAAATTCTCTTGAAGAATAGAGTAATTTCCAGTCCAACTTTTAACTTGAAATAGTGTGTGTTCTGTGTTCCCATTCATCCTAATCTTTATCATTTTTCTATGGAGATTATCATCAAATCATAATTATGGTGTTTTACCTTTATTTATTTATTAGTAATTAATTATAATATAAATGATATTTATGTAATCAGAACAATGCACTTAATGGACACAAAAGGCTATCTTTAAATGAGTATGTGTGTTTTTTGATAGGATAATTTAGGATAACATTTAATTAATTTCCTAGTAATTGACATGGGAAAAATATGTTGCAATATTTTACTCAATAACTTGGTTCTAACATATTTGCCTGAGTATATATTTAGCACTCATTATTACATTACATATTATATATATATATATATATATATATATATATATATATATATATTATGTGTGTGTGTGTGTGTGTGTGTGTGTGTGTTCTTTTACACCTTTCTTACTCCTGTTCTTTCCTACACCCCTCTCATTTAAGCATTGTTTTTAACTCTCTCTCTCTCTCTCTCTCTCTCTCTCTCTCTCTCTCTCTCTCTCTCTCTCTCTCTCTCTCTCTCTCTCGTTGATACTTATCTTTTATGTATACATTTTGAAGAATAGATCAACTTAGGATATTTATCAATAGACAAAGAACATTTTGGATCACCATAGACACTGATTTTTGTTTAAAAAAATAAGAAAATTATAGAATACATTAAAATATATATTTGGTTCATGCAAAAGTTCCAGAAAAAGTTCCCCAAAAGGCCAGATATTGCATAATGTTAAGGAAATCTTAGAGTTGTATCTCAGAGGTACTCAGCTCTATTGGGTGTGCTGTAAATCAACTTTTCTGAAAATAGGCAAATGAATTCCATATAAACGTATTCATCTATATAATGGATTTTTTTGGGTGGCGCGAAAGAAATAGTCATTTTCGTTATGTTAAATATTCACTTTGCTTATCTATTTACATTGGACTCATCCCTAGTAGAAATGGAATGGTATGTCCAGGATACAATACTAAACTGTTGAGGCTCATATTTTGGAGCTTTATGGAGTGTGGAGTCACCTATTCGGAATCAATATTCTCAAGTCAACTCAAAATAGTACTATATGTTAGGGTTCCGTCTATGGGTCAAATAGATCAGCTTGTTTATTAGTCAGTTTGTTATTTAGTTGGGTTGTACGGCATATCAACACTTGTTGGGTTATTTTATGCCGAAAATGTTTTATTTGATTCATTCTTGATGGGTACTCATTTTAAACATGTTTTTCTATTTAACCCATAGATGGGACCCTAACCGGCACTACCACACCGGGTAGAGTGGACCCGGGAGAAATGGTGATGAAGGTGTACTCTACATACCCCGGAGCTCCAGAATTGGAACTTCACCATCAGATAGAGTTCAACGTTACACCCAGGACATTAAGACCCTCAACCAACGCCTTCTATCACATATATGATAAAAAGGGTCGGGGTTTGCCATAAGGGCAATAGGGTTGTGGCAATTATATAAGTGCTAGGGCTTGACGTGACCAGCCGATTGAGGGGGTTTCTCTGACCGCTCATCCAGCCTAAGTAAGGACTAAAGTGGAGTGTTGCATGTCATTAATTGCTCATCCACCAGGGTTCCATCTTTAAGCGCTACGCCCCCCACCACCCACCCACCGTCAGCAGGTGGCCCCTTGAGGGGGTCTTACCCTTCTACAGAGGTGCAACTGACAGAGAGATAGATTAGCTTCAAAATTATTAGTATTAGATTGTAATACTTAAAACCATATCACTGATTGTTATTATTGGTATTATTGAATAGTTATAGTTACCTGAAACCATATAATTGTGTACAAATCATTAGTATTAAATAGGAATACTTGAAACTATATAACGGCGTAAAATTGTTTAAATAAAGAATATTTACTTGAGGATATAACTATTCACAATTGAGTATGATTAGTATATATTTGAGACTATGTAGTTGCTTGATATAACTTTGGTATTAAATAATACAAAAGGGTTGACATGCCGTAAAACCAACCAACTCAACACGGAGAAGTTTGTATCATTCTAGTTTTAGATTATTTTTCTTCTCGTTTTGTAGTGAAGATAGCAATATAGAGGGGATTTATTACCACAACATGTTTATATTAAGGATATTGTGTTAGGAGAACATTTAAATTGCGATTGGAATTATAGATAAACAAAAATTCAAAGTAAGATATATATGCATATGTAAAAAATCACTTAACATTTATTATAACACACACACACACACACACACATATATATATATATATATATATATATATATGTGTGTGTGTGTGTGTGTGTGTGTGTGTGTGTGTGTGTGTACACTATTAACGAGGTGACATTTTTTCATTTTGTACAAAAATACCGATTGGAATTTAACGAAATTTTCACAGTATAATGGAAATAGGTGTATTGTTCTGCGCAACAAGAAACAAACAATGGTCATTTGCAATATCAATACGATATAGAAGTGTCCCAGACATTAAACAAGTGTCATTATACTCGCGTAATTATGGGTCGCAAATGGGACTTGACTCCTTCTGAGAAGGATATCATAACATATGAACTTTCAAAAGGCAAGTCTACATTAGAAATACCCAAAATAATTGGAAGATATCACTGTGAAAAGATTTGTTGCAGCTCCTACGAAGGTACGTAAGAGGGCCGATAAGTGTCCCTAGAGGGTTGTTTCCCGACGTTTTTTGTCACGAATGAAACGTGAAGCTGTAAATAACACAGTCCTGACGAGTGGAGCACTTTTCAGAAGCATTAGAGAAGCAACAGTGCCCAGTGGTCTTCTGAAAAAAGGTCGGGGCATCAGGGAGACCAGTGACAAAGCCTCGATTGACAAAAATACACATACAAATACGTTGAAATGAGCAAAGGATAACATGAAGGTCAATTTCTCAAAAGTACTGTTCACAGATGAAACTCGTGCAACAATTGATGGTCCTGATAGCTGGAGCAAAGGTTGGGTCGTAAATGGACGAGATTCTCATCACCGCTTTAGACGCCAACAAGGAGGAGGAGGAATTATGATTTGGGCTGGTATCAGTGGAGGTATCATGGTTGCCCCGTGGAGAGTGCCTGACGGTACAGGAAATAGTCAATGTATCACGTGAAATTACATCAGAGGAGATCCAGAAAATGACATGTTCGATAGACCACCTTCTTTTCCAAGTAAATTTTTAAAAAAGGATCACATATCTCATATTTAACTAACTTCATTATCATTTTTGAATTCTTATTCCTTTTTTTATTTCAATTTAATTTTATCTTAGTTACTGTATGTATCCATAGAATCTATAAATGAAACAATAAAAGTATTATTTTCTTTTTTACCGGGGTTTTTATTACACCTCGCTAATAATCTGACACATTAATAATTTAAGTAAATTAGGTAAATTACCTTAACTTCTATTCCTTTTTGTAGAACCTTACAATTTTTACGGAGTTGTCATTATTCTCTGATAATTTCGTTAAATTCCAATCAGTAGTTTGTGGATAGGAGGGAAAAGTGCCACTTCTTTAATAATTTGAAACGCAGTGTATGTATGTATGTATGTATGTATATTTTAGGATGTTCGGAAAATAATTAAGTTATAACAAGTAGGATATAAAAGTAAATCAAAGTTTATTTAAATATTATCATTAAACATGTAATCACCTTCATTTGCAACAGTGACAATTCAACAAACTCAAGAAAAGATTGTTGTTATGAGAATTTCTTCTACATCATCCATACTTACCTGATTTAGCACCTAGCATTTTCATGTTTCAATCGCAAGAATATTTCCCAACATTCAGAAATAAGGAAGTTGAAAACGGTATTTTTTTTTTTTTTTTGATAGGAAAACCCAAATTTCTTTAAACATGAAAAGTAGATTTCGCGTTAGGTTGCAGTTTATGAAAATAAAAGTGATTACATTTTTCATGATAATATTTAAATAAATTTAACTCAAATAAAATTACTTAAATTAAAACCCGAATATAACTAAGTAATGATCCGTAACTCCGTATACTCAAACATGTGTTAGCATTATGTATATGTCCAAACCACTCTATGAGTAGAATGCAACATCATGGGATCAAAGTAGAAACACTAAATTAAAGGCATTGACAAAGAGATTTTATTATGTGAAATAATCTTTTTCTCGTCCCTAGACTAAGAACTTTTTGATTTATCTACTTAGGTATGTATAAGGTTTCCATACACACACACACACACACACACATTACACACACACACACACATATATATATATGTGTGTGTGTGCGTGTGTGTGCGTGTGTGCGTATGTGTTAGTGTGTGTGTGTGTGTTTGCGTGCATACGTGTGGTGTAATGGTTATCGTCGTCTGAAATGGACAAGCCGAGATTAGTTCAAATCATGGACGAGACTGTTTGCATTTCATAAAGCCTAATATCCTTGGGAAAGATATGTATCCAACTAGTCTGCCTGCAGCTGAGAAAAAATAGTAGAGCGGACAGGTCTCTTTAACCTTGGTTAGGCGACCAGTTTAGGAGAAGAAAACTCTGAATTCAAATCAGTTAAACTTCGCTTAAGAAATAGGCCAGAGAAGTGGGTATATATATATATATATATATATATATATATATATATATATATATATATATATATTACGTGTGTGCGTCTATCTCTATGTGTATCCGGGTGTATGTGTATGTTCGTGTGTGTGTTTCTTTTTATAGATAAATCTGTCTGTATGTCAGTGTTTGTTTGAACGTTAAAACGTGTATTTGTCCGTCTGTGCGAGCTCGTGTGTGTGTGTGTGTGTGTGTTCGTGTGCATGTAGGTGTGTATGTGTGTATGTGTTTGGATGTGTGTGTATGTGTTTATGTCTGTGTGTCCGTGTCCGTGTGTGTGCGTGTGTGCTGGAATGCAGATGTTCATTTTTTGTCTGTTGATATGATTTAATGGGCCTGGCGTAAGAACACCCCCGGGCCACTTACATGTGGTAAAAGCAAAGCCGTAATCGGCCATGGCATCATGATGAGTCATACCGTAAATGGCCTGACTTGAATTCGCTTGCCTTCCCAAAACTGCTCAGATCAACAATGGCAGGATGATGTCGCTATAAAAGGTTCGATATATACATTCATTTATATGAATACGCTATTTTTTTCTTTCCAACAAATTTCGCTATTTTTATTTGCCTTCATTGATTCGATCATTATTCGTACCCAATTGCCTATCCTCACACGCACACACACACACACATAAGCACACACGTAGCACATATTTGACATAAAAATCAGTTATCCTAGAGTCTGTAGTCTTTCTTTTCCTTTTTCTTCAATTCAATTGGACTTGTTATCTGTCTTTTTTTTTTCTTTTTCTTTTTCTTTTAAACATTTATGGATTGAAAAAAACCATTAAAGCAAAGGCCACTTAATAAGTGGCTCATACGAATTGTTACAAAAAAAGTTTCGGTCCAACCAAGGAAATAATTAACTTTTCTTTTCTTTTTTTAATAATACACACTTTCTTTTAATAATAAGAGAAGTTTGAGAAAGGTTCGAATATGTGAAAGAGTATATCCTTTTTATGGCTGTAAGTTTCGGTCCGTCGTGTATATATATATATATATATATATATATATATATATATATATATATATAATTATTGGTTTGGTGGTTGGTTTTGAAGGCTATTACAATGCAAGTGTAAAGAAAGAAAATATTGTAACAATGGTGTTGTTTGTTAACCTGTGATTTATTCTTATTATTTCGAGATAAAATCTCTTCAGAAGAAGAATACTGGAACTGAAGTAGTTGTCGTCTTGCTATGACATTTTTTAGGTAAATGAATTTTTTTTTCTTTGAAAATGATACAGATGGTATTTTTTTATAACTGTATTCACGTGTTGTATGTTTACATGAATACGCCTTTTTGTTTGTACGTGTGCGTACGTTGTCATGCGCGTGCGCATGAAAATGCGTGTGGACTGTGACGTTATGACCGTATCCACCCCTCCAGACATACACCAACTTCTATCAATAGTCGTAAACAACACATACTTTACGTTTCGCGAACGAACATACAAACAAATAAAGGGCCTGCCGATGGGATCCAGCCTATCGGGTTTACTGGCTATCACCTACATGGACAGACTTGAACGCTAAACACCTAATAATTGCCGCTCATGCGCTTTCTTCACCAGATATATAGATGATATACTCATCCTCACATCTTCCCGTGAAGAAGCCAACAAAATCGTATTAACATTCAACAACATAGACAAAGACATACATTTCACCATTGACTGCCCAGGAGCATTATCACTTGGATTTCCGACTTAAAATATTAAACAGGGTGAAATCCACACCGAGTTCTACAAAATATCAGCCAGCAGAGAGTTGTTCGTCCACCACAAATTGGCACTCCCCCTTGGTGCAAAGACTGGATATATAAAGAACGAGCTTGCCCGTATCCGGGGCAAATGCAGCAGGAAGCAGGACCAGATCACACACACCACACACTTCATGTCCATACTGAAAGCCAACGGTTACCCCGCTTAAGTCACAAAACGACTGAAGCAAACAGAATCCCCAAAACACCATGTCACGTCCAACACCTGCTTCCTAAGGTTACCACACTTCAACGAACGTATAACCGCAGCGATACGCAGGGCGATACGGAAGGAGGGCCTGGACATACAACTTGCCTATGACGGACCATCACTTCCAAAAACCGCCATACGAACACCACTAGTTGCACACTAGCAAACTGTCCCATACGCGGCACAAGTATGTGCCATGAAATGAATGTGATATACCAAACACAATGTAACAAATGCAACCAATTCTACATAGGTAGACCACTACACATTAAAGTCAAAGAACACTTACATATACACAAGCATACACATTCCGCAAACACTTAATTAAAGGCAGCAACACGGAGAGAAGTATTACAGTCAATATAGAGGCCTGGGAGAGAAACCTAGATAACCTCCGAATTAAGTAGGCCTTACTAATAGCTAAATTACACCCAGGGATCAATAGCAGAACCGAACTCAGCGCAGAATTCATAATACAATAAACCCACAACCGACACGTACACGTAACTGTATATGCACACATGTACGCAACATACACTCACATGTACAATGGAGAATTCATAATGCAACAAATCTACAACGAGATGACTAATGCGAAACACGCACCCACATTTATAGCCAAGCAAAACACACACACACGCACACACACACACATGCACACACACGAGCCATTGCACACTAGTTGTTACCAAATAGGATTTACTCTAGATATTGACGAATTTGACTATTCTAACTTTTTTAAATCTAACACACAAAAACAAACACTTATGAACAAAGTAAATAAGAAATTAAAAGATAAAATAAAATGAAATTTTAAAAAAAATAAATGAATAAATAGGTTATATTACGTCCAACACGAAATATTATACATCACAATGGCCACCAAACACTAATACGCATATTCCTACGCACATACGCACGTTGATACAGTCATAATGTCACCATCCACACGCATTTTCATGCGCACGCGCATGACAACATACACACACGTACAAACAAAAAAAGCGCTTTCACGTGTTCTTCTTCTGAAGAGATTTTATCTCGAAGAATATATCACAGGTTAACAAACAACACCATTGTTACATTATTTTCTCTCTTTACACTTGCATTGTGATAGCCTTCAAAACCAACCTTCAAACCAATATATACACAATGCTTCAAGCAAATTATAAAACCATTATATATATATATATGTATGAAATAAATATATGTGTGTGTGTGTGTGTGTGTTATCATTATTATTATTAAAATATGTCTCGATTGGTCAATGATCATATTTTTATATCTATAAGTGTGTCTCTATATAAAAACTATATGAGGTCTATTCAAAAAATATTGTGACTGAAGCTTTATTTACCATATCAGCAGTTAACAATAAGTGAAACAATAAATTATCTTTAAAATAATCTCTTTGATATTCAGCAAACTTATTCCACCAAGTTTTCCGTTAGTCGAAGCACCTTTGAAACTATTATTTTCTCATGATACGATGTGAATCTGCATCATCATATTTCTTTTAATGTTATTCATGTCTTCATATCAGACACTCGTGATTAATTTTCATTTTAAGAAAGTAAAAACAATTCGCATGGTGTTAGGTGAGAGTTTAAACTGTTCTACAATGTTTTGTCAAAAACTGCTGATCAAAAAGTATGAACTATAATCTATTTATGTACTCAAAAGTTACTTTATTAGTTTTCTTTCACAATTTACAGTTAATATATCAGGTATTCATTTTGCATGATTTACAACTAATGCCATTCCTTTTTTTTCATATTCTGTAAAGAGCTAAAGAGTCCGTTGAGTATGTAGAATATATTTTTACTTTTGACTAATGTCCTCAGCTTATAATCAATATTTCAGCCATAGTATTCATTTAACTAAAACCCCTCAAGAAAGAATAGAAAACGACACTGGGTCAATTTTTAAGTCAAAACTCTATGTTTTATGTTTTTATTTCTTTTCAAGTATAAACATTCGATTCACTGGAATAAAGGTTTTTAAACAGAAATTTGATTTGTCTCGAGATTTATTTAACGAGAACTGGTCAATTTATCAGATTACGAAATGATATAATTTTTTCTGAAACACTCTGTACATCTCAAATTATATCAAACATGTGTGTGTGTGTTGTTTGATATAATTTGAGATGTACAGGAAAAAATTATATCATTTTGTAATCACATATATATATATATATATATATATATGTGTGTGTGTGTGTGTGTGTGTGTGTGTGTGTGTGTTCTATGCCTTCCAGTTCTCACGATTTATCCCCGGAAGGCAAGGTGAGAGTGGGGTCAAGCCTTGTCACTCATCCTTCAAGGACGTGGGCTGTAGCTTATAACGGCCATTTTGATTTCTACATTTATTGCCATAAATATTCGGTTTCTAATAATTATGTAACATGTGTTTTGCCATAAATATTAGGTATCTAATAATTATGTAACATGTGTATTGCCATAAATATTAGGTATCTAATAATTATGTAACATGTGTTTAGAATCTAATAATATGACATTTTAAACTTAACATCATGATACTCATATTTTAAATGAATTTTATATATTAATTTATCATAGCAGAAATACCTAAATAAATCATAACGCTTGAAATAAAATAACCGATGCATTAGAAAATTCATTCATTGATAAATCATAAATACTAACAATTTCATTAAAATCGGACAATTCCCTGACTTTTGGTAATTTTTTTCAATCGTGAGTGTTAAATTTATTTTGTAAACACGATTTTACGGCAACTTTGGCGGCCATCAAAAGATATATTTTATCAAAATTGACCGAAAAAATGGTTTTAAATGTATTAAAAATAAATTACATGTGTAATATTATTGTGCTTATTTTTTATTGATGCTCATTATGTTACTATGTTTGGACTTAAACAAAAAAGACCTTAAATAATCGATTTGATTAAATTTAATTCGTTTTTAAAATGAAAAGCAGACGAAAAAAATGGGTATCCTTCATAATACATTTTTGTATATGTGTTACTGTGAATGACCGTTGTAATGTTATGGGCTTTTTCATACGATGCTAAATCGTATATTTAACGTATTGGCTTTTCATACGATACTACCAATAATAACAATAACGTGGCGGTGGCGTTTCACGCGTAAACTTCTGGGGTTGTTTACAATATCCAGCAGTCCTTGGTCGCTAATGGCAGGTCAAGGGAGTATCAACTTACACACGCCGCGTGCCTTTCGTTTATCGTTCAGCAAACTGGTATCACGTTTCACGGCCGTGGGTCTTTAGTCTCGGTCAATTTGACTTGCTGACAAGCGGCCCTCTCCGTAGTATCTGTACTATTTGTTTGGGTAGAGATTCCATTCATAAAAGATTTCTTTGGCGTAGTGAAAGAAAGACATGATACCGTATTTATTTCTTCAGAAGTTTATTGGAATAAAAACTTCACTGTCACTTTTTGAGAGAGTTGGTCAGCCTAATAATATCTATGCTTAGTAAGTAGTTTCTTTAACTGGTTTCAACTTAAGGTTACAGTCCTTAGTAAACTTCTCGGAGACAAACTTTTCTTAACAATAACAGGCCATTCATTATCATCTTCAGCGACAACAGTTTGCCAAACTACGTACGGCCTCGACTAACCCTCGATCACTGCCTCTCCGGCCGACTGTCTCACTGGCTCTGATCTCCTCTGACTGACTCCGGGTTCCTAGTACGGGTTTCTTATATAGTATGTCAAAAAGAATCTTCTCGAAAGTTCTTTTCTTGGACCATCCAGTTCTCTCTCGAAATAATAGAATATTCCATTCCTTCGAATCATTCTGGTCAAATAGAGTTCACGGCCTTTTAGATCAAAGAACCATTGGTCGTCGAAAAGACTGGATTTTCATTAAAAGCAGACCTAAGGTTTCTCCGAGTCTGGCACAAGGCCACAAATATAGGTGCTGGGACAGCCATTATGTTACACCGTTTCCCTGTCATGGCGGACCAGATTGTTTCTCATTACCAGCCGACAAAAATGCTATATTCAAATTAAAAACTATGTCAAACTGCAGCCTCACAATCTTCGTTTTGTGTCTCTTTCGCAACGGGGGTGAGTGGGGATTTGCGGTCGTATTAACTTTCAGAATCAATCCTGCTTCAACAGTATGAGAAAAAATGATAATAAAAAAGAGAACTCTAAATCTCTCCTTAGCAACACAACACACACACACACACACACACACATACACGAACGCTCGAGTGCGTGCACAAACATGCATATGTCAAGTAGGCAAGAGAGAGAATAAGCAAAAATTAAAATAAGACTTCCCGAAGGGAACTCTTCCGATACATCCATTAAAATAGTTTTTGATGCTTGAATAAATAAATAAAAGATACCAATGAAAGCAGCAACCCATATAAAAACAAAAGTACAGAAATATTAACGCAATTGATGTCTAATTAATGAAAATCTTTGACAATAAAAATCTGATTAAAAAAATTCAGGATGTTATAAACATACTAAACTGAAAACATCAAGTTTTTGTCGGCCGAGTTTTCATTGGTGGATGTTTCAGTCATATCTGCGTTTATTCTGTATCCTCTCAATCAACAGTCATCAACAGTAGATATTACTTCATCATATCAACTTTCAACTTTCCAGCCCACTCTCGGACTTGCCCTCGTACTTGCTTGAATAAGCTACGATTTCTGATCAAGAATCCTTAGTAGTATTATGCTTGTCTGTATGTACAACTGCTTTGATAGGATCAGAGAGTAATATATGCGCAATATCTGGCCTTTCTCAGTTGGAATCAAGTACGCCTTCTGACCAAGAATCCATACTATTGTTCTGTCTCGGATGAAAGTTTGCTATCTTCTCGAGTTAGAATTAATTGTTTTCTAGTCAATTAACCTGCACGATGATATTAAACAGGAATGAATTGGTAAAACAGAAAGAGGAAGTTTTGAAGGGTGAAAATTAGAAGTTAAAAATAAAGTGATAAAAAGGTAAATAAATAAGTGTTCGCGTGACTTTCTCCCTAAATACTTGACTCTCTATCTAATCTTTAGTATTTCTAAATGGTTTCTCTCTATTTATCGATCAATGAAAACTTATTCCTACCTACTTATCAATTCATAACAACCTTTCCACATCTAAGTATCCAAGTAAGTATTACAGACACTCAACTTACCATCGAGGTTTACCCGGTAACACCTTCTTAAACCAGGTGGCGATTGGGAGGTATCTGTGGACCTCCCAGGCTGGCGTAATGGTTACCCGAAAATAATAACTAATAAGGGATTGTGACCTGACATTGTTCTATTTTGAAGGGCGAACTCTTAGATCATCCTGGTAGAATCATCAATACCATATGAGAGCCGATTAGAACAAAGCCATGTTTACAAAACCAGCAAGTATGAAGATCTTAAAACAGAGCTGGGAAAATAAGGGTATATCATGTTTGAGCTGTGGAGGTTGGAGCAAGGGGATTCGTTGTGAGCACCCTGTACCAATTTCTGGGCCAAGTAGGAATCAAAGGGCGCAAAAGAACCAAATGCATGAAACGCCTCACAGAAATAACGGAAAACTGTTCAATGTGGTTATGGAAAAAAAGAAATGTCCCGTGGAACAATTCGAAGTAAAAGGTCATCTCACCACCAGCTCGCGAATGCGTAATACAATTCACGCAAAATTTCCATAACACGCGCTGTTTAAAAACAACTTTTCGCCGTTATTCATTTGTATATTTGATTGTACAATACACTGGATATATTTTGTGGGGACTCGTATCAGCGGTGTGCAAATAAAACCGTTGAGAGGAAGGCTCCGAAACGGTGCACATTCTCTCCTGGTGACCCCAAAACAAATAACATAACAAATCAAAAACAAACATAACAAACATGGAGTTAAACTTCTCGTCGACTTTGTTATTGGATCGATGAGCATTCTACAGTCTGCTCGCTTTCTGGTGAGTTTCAGTTTCTTATCAAGTAACTTTCTTATATAATATATATATATATATATATATATATATATATATATATATATATATATATATATATATACTAGACAAAACGGGTAGATAATTGGGATTAGGTAGGTATTGCCAAAGTTAACATCAAATCCGTATTTTACAAAATGAATTTACCTCCCCCTCCCCGATTAAAAAGAATTTACCAAAAATCAGAGAATTATCCGATTTTAATGAAATTTTCCATGTTGATTTATTGGGAGGGTGAAAGTAATATGCAGAATGTGAGTGAGAGATTGACTTATTTGCTAATTACGACTAATTAGAACCAATTAAGATGCCTTTTTTTTCAAATATAACTCAATCCTAAAAGCAAGGCATATTTTAGTATGAATTTTGTGTCATTAAATTAAACAGGAAAAAAGTATTTAGGAAATAAAAAGTGTTTCTTTCAGCTATATAATAATTAATAATAATAAGAATAATAATAATAATAATAATAATAAAATGAATAAAAGAAAGAAACAGAATATAATCAATAATAATAATAATAATATAATAATAATAATAATAAGCGAAAATTGATAAGACCCAACAAATAGTAAGTGTAGACTTTGCGGTAATAGAGATGAGACTGTTAACCATATACTCTGCGAATGTAGCAAACTAGCACAACGAGAATACAAAGCTAGACACGACTGGGTTGGGAAGGTGATCCACTGGGAATTATGCAAAAAATTAAATTTTGACCACACAACAAAATGGTATATGCATAAACCAGAATCTGTTCTTGAGAACAAAACGCACAAAATTCTCTGGGACTTTGAAATAAAAACGGATACCTTATCCCAGCAAAGAGGCCAGACCTAGTGTTGATAAACAAAAAAGAAAGAACTTGTCAACTGGTGGATTTTGCAGTGCCAGCAGATCACAGGGTGAAGTTAAAGGAAAATGAAAAAATAGACAAATATCTGGACCTTGCCAGAGAACTGAAAAAGTTATGGAATATGAAAGTGAAAGTGATACCAATTGTGGTTGGTGCACTTGGAACAGTCCAAAAGATTGGAAAAGGGTTTGGAAAGTTTGGATATCAGAGGAAGGATTGAAACCATTCAGAACACTGCACTGCTGCAATCTGCCAGAATACTCAGAAGAGTCCTGGAGACCTGAGGAGACTTGCTGTCATCAGACTCCAATGAGCTAACACTGATGTGAAAACTCAAAAGGAGTAATAATAATAATAATAATAATAATAATAATAATAATAATAATAATAATAATAATAATAATAATAATAATAATTGCTGCACAAAATAATGCCATAAGGACAAACTATATAATTGATAAGACCCAACAAAATAGTAAATAGTAAACTGCTGCAATCTGCCAGAATACTCAGAAGAGTCCTGGAGACCTGAGGAGACTTGCTGTCACTCAGACTCCAGTGAAAGACCATCAGCTAATGCTGATGCGAAAACTCAATAATAATAATAATAATAATAATAATAATAACAATAATAATAATATATTGGATGGACATATATATATATATATATATATATATATATATATATATATATATATATTATACAAGTTTTGTTGAACTGTACAGACAATTCCTATCAGACAAGTTTTTCGTTGATCCGTTCCAATTTTGGGCCATATTTCTGGTGTCGGTGTGTAACTGGTATAACAGGTTTCAAAACGAGCGCTTTCGGCAATACAATTTGCCATCCTTAGGTAGGAAACGATGGTATGATTTCGTGTCTCGTTTTTAACGAGAACGAGTAGTAGCAAGGAATTAGAAGTGGGAGGTAATAACCATTGGTAGTATGAGGTTGTATGAATGGTAGTGGTTCGAGCGAGCGTTGCAGTAGTGATTTTATGTGGGAAGGGGGCACAAGTTGTGAGAAGGGGAGGGGTATAGTGGAAGGAGGATAGGCAGAAAATTATAAACATTTGAGAATATGTTGACTTATTTCAAAGTTTATTTTGTTTAAGGTATTTTTTTTTTGTTTGATATATAAAGCTTCGATTATTTGAAGTTCTTGTTTGTTTTTTCTTTATGTAGTGTGCGTTTATTTTCGGTTAGAATTTTGCGGTAGGTAGAGGGGGCATGAATTTGTTTTAAGGTGTTGATTAATGGAGCTGGAATCAGATAAGTGTACTGTTAATCTGCGTGATAATGTGGTCATCGTGTGGCCAATATATGTATTATTAATTTTGGAGAGACAATCTCCTACGGCCCATTTGAAGTCATACACAACATTGGTCTCATTAAGACGAGTAGTTTAGGGGGAGGAGTTGTTGCATGTGACAAGATTTGGAGTTTTTAATTTTTTGTAATAAATGATCAAATTGACTTTTTTCTTAGTATCGGTGAAAGAGACATTGTTACGTATTAATTTTTTTAACGCATTTTCATCAGTTTATAATTTTGGTGCATCTGATTACAATAATATATGTTTTGGTTAGGGCTATTGAGTGTGCTATTATTTCATTATGTTCCATAATATTTACCAAAATGAAAACACTTGTCCGACAGAAATTGTCTGTACAGTTCAACAAACTTGTATAAAAGAAAAAATGCTGCCAAAATACACTTATTTTAAATATATGTATATATATGTGGTTTGGTGGTTGGTTTTGAAGGCTATCACAATACAAGTGTAAAGAAAAATAAGGTAACTATGATGTTGTTTGTTAACCTGTAATTAATAATAGAAAGCCACATAATTACCGCATGGGCCAGAATCTGCAGAAGAAGAAAACTCCCCAACAAATACAAAAATAACTTCACCAGCAAGAACAGCACCCTACCAAGGTTTTATCATTTGATAAAAACTCATAAAACCAGTCCAATACCACAAACCAGACCAATAGTCTCCAGCGTGGTAGGACATTATACAAAATATCATGACTCCTTTTAAAAATACTTAATGCAATCTTAGCGACCTTCCCTGGACATGTCAGCAGCTCTGACGAAGTCATTCACAAACTGAATCAAATACAACCAAGTAAACTCGAAAACCACAAATACACATTTAGCTTAGATGTTACCTCTTTGTACACATCAGTGCCGGATCAACCAGCGGTCGACCTGATGACTGAACGCATAATCTCATCCGGCGTGTACTGCTACAACCTCACCTCATCAGACATACACCAACTACTACCATCATCGCAGACAACACATACTTTACGTTTCACGAGCGAACATACAAACAAATAAAGGGCCTGCCGATGGGATCTAGACTATCGGTTTACTGGCTATCACCTACACGGACAGGCTTGAGCGCCAAGCACTTAACAATTGCCGCTCTTGCTCTTTCTTCACCAGATATATAGATGATATACTCATCCTAACATCTTCCCGTGAAGTAGCCAACAATATCGCAACAACATTCAACAACATAGACAAAAACATACATTTCACCATCGAGCACCCTGACAATGCAAAACACACAACCACATCCATAAACAAGCACAACACACACACACACACACACACACACACACACACACAACCCAATGCACACTAGTTGTTAATAAATAGGATTTTGATGAATTTGACTAAATAACTGACCTTACATTAAAGAATATGAATTTCCCTCGCTAATTTCTTAATTATTAATTCATGTGACCAGGTGGTGGATAAATTATATATACTAGCAAATATATGCACCCTCCGGGTGCAAGTATTTAAGTTTTAATGTAATAAAATATCATATTAAATTAGAAAGGCTAATAAAACTAAATAAGAATACAGATAAAAAGATTTGAAACAGAGGGAGTATAATAAAAGATTTGAAACAGAGGGAGTATAATAAAAAATGGAACAACTGAAACTTACTCTTCCATCACTCTCGTCTTTCATTGTTATTTTTTCTAATTTAAGTATTTAGTTATAAGAGGAAGTAAAGAATAAAATGACAGTTATTTTTCTTGTTAATGGATTTCATTTAAGATTCATTGAAGAGATTTTTGCTTATATTCATTAAAATAAAACCAAACAGTTAGAAATCAATAATACTAAGCACATATTTATTAAATTCGATTTTTTAATATTAATATGCAAATTAGCCTTCCCATTCACACTGTAAACCACTATTTTGTTGTATATATAAATATAATTGCATGTTGTCAGTATGTAGACATAGTTAACAGTATTAATAATGTAAGACAATTTTATTAATAATTGAGGTTTAAATAAAAATAAAATCATGGAGAATGTGATGTCAATAACTAAGAGAATTGTGACTTGAGTAGGAATATAGTTTCGGTTACAGACAGAAAAACACACAATCTCCATTATAATAAGATGATATATGTTTTAAAAAGATCACAGAAATCACAGTATTGGTCTATCCTTAACCTTAACCCCTTGCAAACCAAGTCAGCAGAATATATAATCATATTCGTGTTATTCTAACCTTTTAAAATCCGACGCACACACACACACACATACACACACACACTCTCTCTCTCTCTCTCTCTCTCTCTCTCTCTCTCTCTCTCTCTCTCTCAAACCAACAATGAGAAACAAATAAAGGCAATACGTATGTATATATACATATACACATACACACAATATATATAATCTAAAAATAAATAAAGAAGGAAATAATATATATATAAATACACATACAAACAAGAAATCATATGTATATTAATACACACACAATATATATATAATTCAAAATTAAATAAATAAATAAAATAAAATCTAACAGAATCTATAATTACAATTTTTGATAAAAACTAGTTTCATTCTAACCTTCTAAATCCAACACACATATACACACATGTAAATATATATGAACAAGCAAAACACACACACACCCAAAACTCCAACACACATACACACATGTAAATGTATAGGAACAAACAAAACACACACATCTAAAAAATACACACACACACACATACAAATAACACACACCCACACACACACACACACACACATGGTGGTGGGACTTAAGAACATGCACATAAACATACACAAACACACACAAAGGCCGGGAAATTACACACACACAAACATAAATAAACAAAGAGACCACAAAAAAAGGTCAGGCCAAATCTGGAATGATAATCAAAGAATCAGATGGTCCTGTTAATAAACAAAAAGTTTATGCTTGGAGGGTGAGCCAGACCAGGAATTTTAATCAGACACTGTTGAACAGGCACACACACACACACACACACACACACATAAGCACACACACACATATAAACAAACACCCCACACACATACACACACGCAGAGAGTTTGGAAGACACGACACAAACCAAAATGGACAACCACTAACAACAACTTCAGTTTCGGAGATCTTCTGTAGATGAGATTTTTATTTCGAAATATTAAAAATCATTATAAAAATTTTAAAAATTACAGACTAACAAACAACATCATCGTTACCTTATTTTTCTTTACACTTGCATTGTGATAACCTTCAAAACCAACCATAAAACCAATATAAACACAATGCTTCAAGCAAATTATAAAACCCTTATATATATATATATATATATATATAAGTGTATTTAGGCAGCATTTTTTCTTTTATACAGGTTTCGTTGAATTGAACAGATAATTCCTGTCTGACAAGTCTTTCGTTGATCCGTTCTAATCTTCGGGCCATCCTTCTGTTGTCAGGGTGGGAAACGATGGAATAGTTTTCATGTCTCGTTTTTAACGAGAACGAGTAGAAGCAAGGAATTAGTGGGAGGTAATATCAATTGATATTACCTCCCACCAATTCCTTGCTTCTACTCGCTAGTGTTGAAACATTCGGTGGACTGGTATACCAGTTCCACCCTGACACCAGAAGGATGGCCCGAAGATTAGAACGGATCAACGAAAGACTTGTCAGACAGGAATTGTCAGTTCAATTCAACGAAACCTATATATATATATATATATATATATATATATATATATGAAGGTAAGAATGGATATTGAATCCGACAATATGTAAGAAAGTTTTATAGAAAAACAACAAGATGTTAAAAATTTTTGCTGACAGATATCTGTTTCGACATTATGAATATGTCTTTTTCAAAGCAACATTGTAAGTGGAAAAACGAAATGAATATATCAGTATTTACGAGGCATAGAACGCTCACGATCAGTACCGGAATTTTTATTTTTTTTAAATACATATGTATTGTTAAAAATAAAATAAATTTTATTTTTAAAATGTTTAAGCATTTTTATACTATTGCATTATATATATCATTGCAGATTCATGTTGTTGGACTTGTTACATTTTTAATCTTTCATTTGTAACCGGAACATTTTCCTGAACTTTTTTGATATTCATATACATTTTTACTACAAACTCTTTTGAGCTTTTTATGATAAAAATGCTTAAACATTTTAAAAATAAAATTTATTTTATTTTTAACAACACATATGTATTTAAAAAATTTTTTTTTAAATTCCGGTACTGATCGTGAGCGTTCTATGCCTCGTAATTACTGATATATTCATTTCGTTTTTCCGCTTTGAAAAAGACATATTCATAATGTCGAAACAGATATCTGTCAGCAAAAATTTTTAACATCTTGTTGTTTTTCTATAAAACTTTCTTACATATATATATATATATATATACTTGACATGCATATGTATTTATATGTTTATACAAGAATATATACAGTTATTTATATGAAATGTGTGTGCGAGAGTATGTATAGGCACACATAGTCGCATCTATATGTATGTGTGATGATTTTTACCTTGCTTATTGTATTTATTCCATGTCCATCCAATATATGTAAAAAGAGAAATAAATGTTGTCTATGCAAAAATCGTGGTTGTGTTTTAAACATCAAAGGCTTCTTCGTGTCTCGCCGACAAAGTGAATCGTTTTTTTAGCGTCAACACTCGCCTCTCAACATCATCTTTTATTATTTATTGTCGTGTCATGTGCGAACGGCTGATAGCATTCTTTTTTCCGCTTCATTTTATTTTGTCGGCGATTTATTTGCATCATTTTTCTCCCATCATTTTCTTCGAAATAATTGCCTTTCAAATATATCCTTTATCTTACGGTAGGCCGCCGTGTTGTGTGGCTCAGTTAATAATGACTGTTGAGGTAGATTCCAAGCTTTATCCTAAGTTGTCCCATATCTTGTCCTTCTCACCCACAGAAATATGGTTTTGCATCTTTAAATGATATTTTGATTACACTATAATGTGAATCTTTGCAAAATATCTACCTAATTGGTATGTATTAGCTGGAAGGGTTTCTTTTTTGAGGTGGGTCATTCTGGATCAGTTCATCTATTTAGGCATGCACTTATCTCGGTTGCATTTACATAGTGACACGGCTAATCTGCCGTGAATAACTGGGAATCTTTTAACCAGAATCCATTTATCCATTATGGCCTGTTGCCTTCAAATCTGCGACTTTCTTGACTGTCACTCTTGGCGAATCCAGATGTATTTCAAGCCTTCCTTGATTCCTTATAATTCATTGTTTCTGTTCCCAAAGATGGCTTTAAAAATAGTTTGTTATATTTGCATTTGTTTGCCCAATTTTTGTCATATTGTCCCCATTGACTTGGGAAAAATCTCAATTCATTATTTTGGACTCACCTGTTTTATTTCTATTGTATATTATTTGTTTTTTATTAGTGCTCGTTAAACCTTATCCCAGTACTAATTAATGGTCTTCTGATTATTATTCCAGTACTCACCTTCATATTATTACAAATATTCTTTTATGTTATTGACCTAATAGATTTTATCCAGTATTGTGTCCCAAATTCTTCCAACGCTTTTCCAAGCTCTTGGATATTGTTCCGACTGAGGAACAAATTACATATTCCCCAGTTATCATAATCATTAACTTTATTATTATTATTATTATTATTATTATTATTATTATTATTATTATTATTATTATTTTCACTCCTTTTGAGTTTTTCACATCAGCGTTAAGTGCTTGTATTTCACTGGAGTTTGAGTGACAACAAGTCTCTTCAGGTCTCCAGGACTCTTCTGTGTATTCTAGCCGATTGCAGCAGTGCAGTAGTCAGGATGGTCTCAATTCTTTCTCTGATTTCCAGATCCCCCAGTATTTTTCCAAGTTTTTTTGGACCGTTTCAAGTGCACCAACTACAATTGGTATCACTTTGACCCTCATCATGTTCCACAGCTTTTTCAATTCTCTGGCAAGGTCCATCTCTTTTTACATCTTTTCGTTTTCTTTTTTTTTTTCATCTTTACCTTGTGATCTGCTGGAACTGCAAAGTCCACCAGTTGGCAAGTTCGTTTTTTTATTAATCAACACGAGGTCTGGTCTCCTTATTGGGATAGGGTGAGCCGTCTTTATTTCGAAGTTCCAGAGAATTTTATGCGTTTTATTCTCAAGAACAGATTCTGGTTTATGCATATACCATTTTGTTATATGGTCAACATTTAGTTTATTGTATAATTCCCAGTGGATCACTTTCCCAACCCAGTCAAGCCTAGCTTTGTATTCCCGCTGTGCTAGTTTACTACATTCGTTTATTACATGGTTTACACTCTCATCTCTGTCACCACACGTTGTACGCTTACGGTTTCGTTGTGTCTTATCAATTTTTCCCTTGATATAATTTGTTCTTAGGACATTATTTTGTGTAGCAATCATTAGTGATTCAGTTTCTCGCTTGAGGTTTCCTCTTCTTAACCATGTCCAAGTCTTTTCACGTGCAACCTCTCCGATTTGTCGTTTGAAGTGCCCATATAATTGTTTTTCTTCCCATCTTTGTTTTCTAGTTATCATTGTTTTTCCGTTTGTCCATATTACATCTGCTGTTGTTGGCTGCCATAAGTAATCTTTCTTTGGTCTTTTTTGTGTATTCTTCGAGTCCTTGGACTGTCGCCTCTACACAGTCTTCTATGTTGGCAAGACCTCTTCCACCTTCTTTTCTTGATACATATAGCCTATCTCTATCAGCTCTAGGGTGTAGAGATTTGTGCATCGTTATTAGTTTTCTAGTCCATTGGCCGATCTGTCTGGGTTCTTCTTTTGTCCATTTTAAGAATGGCCCAGAGTATCTTATAACGAGGCCGCTGTAGGTATTTATTCCTTTGATAAGATTTCTGATGTTGAGCTTGGTTTCTAATAGCTTTCTTGTTCTGCTGAGGTATTCTTTTTTAACTTTTCTTTTCATCTCTGTTTGCTTGATATTGTCTACTCCTAAAATACCTAAGTATTAGCAACTTTCTCAAGTGATTTTACAGTGCCCTGATTTGGTATTTGTATTTCGTCCATTAATTTTTTCTACACCCGTTTTATTTATGGTACATTATTTGATGCCGAATTCCATCCTTATATCCTGGCTTTATATTCTAATGGTTTGTGCCAGGGTTTCTAGTTCTTTTTCATTTTTTACAATTTTCTTTTAATGTCATCCATGTACATAAGGTGGTTTATTTTTTTCTGTGAGTTAGTGAATTTGTAACCCCCTTTCCTTTTTTGAATATATGATTGAGTGGCATCATTGCTATAATAAATAGTAGTGGTGATTGCGATTCTCCTTGAAATATACCTCTTTGGATTTTTACTTCTGCCAAGGATTGTCCTTCTGCTTTTAATTGGACTCTCCAGGTTTCCATGGATTTTTTGATAAAATGTATAATGTTGTTGGATATTTTATACATTTTTAAACATTCTAAAATCCAGGTATGTGGGACCATTTTATAAGCTTTTCTGTAGTCAATCCATGCCATTGCAATATTTTCCGTCCACATATATATATATATATATATATATATATATATATATATATATATATATATATCAATTGAAAACCAAACAAAAAAAACGAGACTTCAAAGCGGGATTAAATTCCAATGCAAATACAAGAGAATGGAATTTAAAAACGATCAATTGCTATTTAAAAACGTTGAGATAAAAATACAAAAAAAAAAAACAGGATAAAATGTACCTGTGCGGAGAAACGAAGTAGATGTGACCAAAGATATAGAGGAGGGTTAATTTCTGGCGATGGTCCATCCTTCACTGGAAAGTATTGCTAAAGTTTGAGACTTGATGCCACTCGTACGTCATTTGAATGAAATAAACGACGGTCAGATTACAAACTGACAAATTATTTCGCTGTTCTGTACATCAATGAAATAACACGGGATTTCCAGCCACAAGTACTTGATTGTAAATATTGACGTTTAACAAGATCGGAGAATAATCGACATCTTTGAATAATAATAATATAATAATAATAATAATAATAATAATAATACAAATTTACCGAATGGATGACAAAAGGAATAACTACCCTAATCTAGACCCACAAAAAGGTAATATCCTTAGCAAATATAGACCAATAACTTGTCTGACCATGATGAGGAAAATATTGACTGTGGTAATAAAACAAGAAATATATTTTTTACTTTATTAGCGTAAACTTATTCAAGAAGAACAGAAAGGGTGCCACAGAGGAGAATGAGGAACACATGACTTACTTTATGTAGATCAACACATCCTTAAAGAAGTTAAAAATAGGCGAAAATATTTCAATGGCATGGATAGACTACGGAACGGCTTATGACATGGTCCCACATACCTGGATTTTAGAATGTTTAAAAATGTACAAAATATCCAACAACATCATAAATTTTATCAAAAAAGCCATGAAAACTGGAGAGTTCAATTAAAAGCAGGAGGGCAATCCCTGGCAGAAGTAAAAATCCAAAGAGGTATTTTCCAAAGAGACTCGCTATCATAGCAATGATGCCACTCAATCATATACTCAGAAAATGCACCGGGGGATACAAAATCACTAACTCACAGGAAAAAATAAACCGTGTAAGACAGTTTATTTTTTTCTGCGAGTTATAAAAAAATTCAAAAAATGAAGAAGAACTAGAAACCCTGGTACAAACCATTAGAATATAAAGCCAAGGAATATAGGAATGGAATTTGGAATCGAAAAATGTGCCATGCTAGTAATAAAACGGGTGTAGAAAGAATTAATGGACGAAATACAACTACCAAATCAGGACACTATAAAATCACTTGAAGAAAAAGAAAGTTGAAAAGGTAAAAAAGAATACCTCAGAACAAGAAAACTCATAGAAACCAAGCTCAACATCAGAAATCTCATCAAAATAATAAATACCTGGGGCGTCCCCGTTATAAGATACTCTAGGCCATTCTTAAAATGGACAAAAGACAGATTGACCAAAGGACTGGGAAATTAATGATAATGCACAAATCTCTACACCCTAGCGACGAAAGAAATGGGCTATATGAATCAGGAAAAGAGGGTGGAAGAGGTTTTGCCATCGTAGAAGACTGCGTAGAGACCACAATCCAAGGACTCGAAGAATACACAAAAAAGACCAAAGAAAGATTACTTATGGCAGCCAACAACAGCAGATGTAATATGGACAAACAGAAAAACAATGATAACTGGAAAACAAAGATGGGAAGAAAAACAATTATATGGGCACTTCAAACGACAAATCGGAGAGGTTGCACGTGAAAAGACTTGGACATGGTTAAGAAGAGGAAACCTCAAGCGAGAAACTGAATCACTAATAATTGCTGCACAAATTAATGCTATAAGAACAAACTATATCAAGAGAAAAATTGATAAGACACAACAAACAGTAAATGTACAATGTGCTGTGACAGAGATGTGAGTGTAAACCATGTAATAAACGAATGTAGTAAACTAGCACAACGGGAATACAAAGCTATGCTCGACTGGGTTGAAAAAGTGATCCACTGGGAATTATACAATAAACTAAATGTTGACCATATAACAAAATGGTATATGCATAAACCAGAATCTGTTCTTGAGAATAAAACTCATAAAATTCTCTGGGACTTCAAAATAAAGACGAATCACCCTATCCCAGCAAGGAGACCAGACCCCGTGTTGCTTAACAAAAAGAAAAGTGTACTTGTTAACTGGTGGACTGCGGTTCCAGCAGATCACAGGGTGAAGATGAAAGAAAACGAAAAGATGGACAAATATCTGAACCTGGCCAGAGAATTGAAAAAGCTGTGGAACATGATGCGGGTCAAAGTTCACTTGAAACGGTCCCAACATGCTTGGAAAAAACTGGAGGATCTGCAAATCAGAAGAAGAATTGAGACCATCCAGACTTCTGCATTGCTGCAATCGGCTAGAATACTCAGAAGAATCCTGGAGACCTGAAGAGACGTGTTGTCACTCAGACTTCAGTGAAATACCATCAGTTAACGCTGGTATGTAAAACTATCTCATGATAATAATATGTTACACTCATTAAAAAACAGTCCATAAATATATAACCCCTCCCTAAAATGTGGTAGAATCACAAAAAAAGTAATCAACTCAAGTGACCGTAAGGCTTTACGGTCTTGGAAAGATTTTTTTTTATTAAGGTATATCATTTATTTTACTATTTTATTACTTCTGTAAATTACTGATTTTGAAATATTTGAATTTTTTTATATTCTTATTTTTAATGGTGGCGATATCTTGATTGTCGATTCTATATTCAATAGCAATATTTATTGTAATTTACCGCTTTACCAGAACTTTGTGATTGAAATGTATGTTAAAAGTCATTAAAAGTATATGAAAAATTAATTAAAAAAATACTTAAAGACCCGGCCACAAATGCAATTAAGCTGAGAAAATCTGATAGGAAAAAGATATAAATACTTGTAACCTAAAAATACAACAGAGTAAGAAACAGACGGATTAACATAAAAAGACACACGTGGACTTTAAGTTAAAACTTTAAAATTTTAAAGCGTAAGGATATATTTTTGTGGTCCACTGTAGTGTGTTCTTCCTGAGAAATATACCTAGTCACATGTGTGACCGGAGCACAAATAATAATCAACCCCTAGATTTGATATTGCCATAATATACTATGCATGAATAATGCCGAATAGAAATACAAAAAACTTGGGACCCATATTTTAGATCTGAGTGCCATGATCGGAAGTTGTTCCCTTAATAGTCAACATTGGGGACCCGACAGTGCATCTTGTGAATGTTGGCTGTTCTAATTTCATGCACACAAAGACAAAAGCAACCATGCATCTGAGAGACACCAATAGATTAGAGACGATGACAAAAATGTAGTCAACTGCTAAGACAACCCTAAGGTTATAGAAAAAGAATGATCGAAATCTGAGCAGAATCCGCTAAAGTCAAAGACTTGCATACCAAGCTAGAATGATCTTAAAGAAAGGTTAGTTTTATCCCGACGGGATACTAAAAATATGTGGACATGTAGGTCGAGAAGAATATGCTCAAGAAGAACCCCCTAAACGAGCTGAAACACAAAATATTTAGAATCAAAATATCACGAAACCGAGCACCACAGCATCGATATTAACTCGATGAAAGAAACAATGCAGGGTTGATAAAACAAATCATGACCAACATTATCATCCCTCAGAAAAAGTCACTAGTGAGTCTCTCCTCCTAATTATTCCTACTGCTACTGTTTGTTTAAAAAGAACCATGGACACATCTCACCGCCTCACACCTGATGATGGCACTAGTAGTGCAGAAAGTACAAGCGTAAAGAACATTCGGTGGATTCATTCACCAATTCCACCCTGATATAAAAGAGATGGCCAGACAATTGGAAAGAAACTCGTCGGACAAGAAATGTGTGTGTGTGTGCGCGCGCGCGTACACTAATTGTCATAAAGCTTACTCAAAGATAAATGTGACGAAGATATACTTAAATATCCCATGGCAATCGTTATACAAAGAAAGAAAGAAATGACATTAATGCCAAGCTAGATAGATAGATAAACAAATAGATCGGTATGAACAGACTGAGATAAATGGTTAGATATGAAAAACTGATATAGAATTGGAAGAAGGATCTGCTCCGTTCCCTATTTCCTTTTTTTCTAATTAGGTAATATTTTTTTTCAGAAATCTTTCTAGGATTTTTGAAAAAAATTCAATTCCTGTGGAAAACATGAAAATGATTGTTTTTCTTTCTTGCTATTTTGTCTTCAATGGCATTTTCTAGTTCAAGACAAAAAAAGCAGGACATCAAGAATGAGTTTCACAAAGACGGGTTGTGGTTACTTATATCTTCTGTGTGTGGCAAGCTTCACAATTAAATGATTGATCACCTCAGGGTATACGTGCTTTGGATTGAAACAGTAGTGTGTATGTGCTTAAGGTACCTAGACCACGCCATAATATATTATGTTGATGCAAATATTTTTAGCATTTTGATAAACCTGAGGCTGGAACCCCCCACCTCCCCCTCCAGTCACAACTTCTGCTAAAGTTGTCTTCTCTGCTCTAAGTCCCGTGTTCCAATTGTCTCTGGTCCGGATCTTGACTCTTCGGCCCCCAGGATCTAAACTGCTTGACTTTTCAAAAATCCCTCTACCCTCGCAATTCTCGCACAAGGCTCATCCTCCGAGATTTCATACGGGATTTCAAAATCTTTTGTTCTAAAAACCTGGTCAAACTTTATACTTGTTTTGACCTCTCAACTGACTACCAACTTGACCAAAAGCTCGACCTTTCATCTGGCTAATGGTCTTATCACCTTTTATAATTCCTTTTCTTATTTTGATGGTCCTTTTGACCGACCATTGACACTTATACACACATACACTTATCTATTCATGTATACACATATATAAATATATACATATATATGCACGCCCCCACACACACATGATCCACACTGAATACTCACATATATATACTTATATGTGGGTGGTCATACTACTACCTATTCATATAACTAACAATACACATATTTGCATGCACGCAATTGTACTTTTGGTGCTGCATCATAGTGACACAATGGTTCCAAGTATCCATATCTGATACTAGTAATCAATGCAAGATTATTTGGTTTCTAGTAGTTATTTCTAGTTCATAATAATCATTTGTTTGTACAAAGTTATATAGTTCTAAGTAACTTTTAGTAATAAAAATATAGCTTCAAGTAAATATTCTTACTACAAATAATTTACAGTTATATGGTATCAAGTATTAGGAGAATTGCTGAGAATGCTAACACGGTTTCTTGTCTAATACAAATAATCTATAAATAATTATATGTTTAAAGTAACTATTTAATTATGATCATTTATTTGCCCATAGATATATGGTTTTAAGTATACATAGCCAATGCTAATAAGGTTTCAACAGATATACTGACCTACATATAGGTTTTATAAATGTTTAACGCGTCGTGTCGAATCTAACGTATTTTTTAAAAAAGGAATTTCCTACATACCTTTAGGTTCAGCCATGCCAATGATTTATTTAGAAAAATGTGTCTGTGCCCCGGGGACCTGTTTATAACACCTACTCTGAACGGTAATTGGATCACGCATTAGCCAACCAGATGTACATAAGCCGAGGTTTGCGTTGGCAGAATTCTATTTAAAGCCAGTTTATCTGCTAGCGTTGAACAAGATGGGTGACGCACTAGGGTTTGCTAGTCTCTTTTGGGGATATTTTTAATATATTGAGCACTTTTGGATTATTTACTAACGCCACTGTGACAAAAAAGTTAAAGCACCAATTGGATACTATATATATATATATATATATATATATATATATATATATATACAGTAACAAGACAAAGCAACAGATACGCATTTCACTAGGAATTACTTAAATATTGGCCAATTTATAAAATGACTGGCAAGAGTGAAAAATATATTTTAGTATTTGGGGATTTTTTTGGAACCTTTAAGACACAGATTTCTGTTTCTTTATCGTTTTTATCTCAATTTCTTTTATATTTTAAAATGATTTCTATGTATTACTCTTTTTCTATCTTTTTTATTTTTTTTCGTGTATATTTCTACCTTTTCTCCTTTCCATTATTTAAATAGAAAAATGAAAACAAAGCAAGAAATCATTCGTGTAAACCCAAAATGACTTTTATTTCTATGCTGCTCGTTTTTCGTGTTTTTTTTTTAATTTGTTATGTTTTGTTTTTGTTTTTGATTTTTGTTTGTTTGTTTTTTCTTTTGTTTATTTGTTTTTGTTTTTATTTTTTAAATATTTTTGTCGGCCATTTTAAATGTCTGTGGTTTTTAATATGCTACTCAATGATTGACATTTTCTGCTCACTTTTCCCTATTCAAACACATTTTTATCATCATTATTACTCCTATTCTATTATACGGGTTATTTTAACTCCAACCTTCCATTCACTTAGAGTCCACTTTTTTTTCTTTTTTTTTTTTTCATTTTCACTTTATTCGATTTGGCATTGAAAATGCCTTTTTTAATGTCCATGTCATCATCATCATCATCATCATCGTCGTCGTCGTCGTCGTCGTCGTGTTAATAATCATCATAGGCACCTCGTTCTGAAGCAGTTCTTCGGAGATGGTATCAAATATCATTAATACTTCCATGAATTCAAATCAACATTGGATTCCACACATTTTATAGCCTTATACCAGACTAAATTAGCTAAATGCTTACAAACTTAAACTCACTGACCATTCTAACTAGCATGGATTCTAACCTCATTAGACGTCTCACTATTTCTAATTTGTGCCATACTATTCTGATATGTGTACATATTTAAAGTCGCTTGTCAAAAAGGAATTTTTTAAAAGATACCGTTAACAGACCATTATGGTACTAACTTTGATCTTCACGAGTTACCTCTAGTTTAGTCTTCTATTTGATAATTTCAATATCAACCACGCTCCATGGAGAGATAATTGTTAACAGGTAGAGTCTTTTAGAGTAAGGCTACATGAATACAACCGACCCTTAGAAGTTAAAAAAATCATAATAAAGAATTCATTTTGAATTTCACTAAAGATAAATAACTTTTTGTAATAGTCATCATCTAATATTTTTGGAAAATCATTTTATCTGAGTCAAAATAAACGAGAAGCATTTATTAGTAGAACAATATTTGTTTTCGTATGCTTATGTGAAACTTATTTCTGGCTTAGTCTGTCACTCATGCCTCAGTTTGATTACAGCATCTGCTGTAGCTAAGAAGTCATCCATCTAAATACTGCGTAGACTCATCTCTGCTTATTTGGGGATCTGACAAAAACTGGTACTCTCAGTGTTACTTAACCTAAATCATATCCATTAGTTCTGAACGGTCCCAATGTTTGTAAACGGCATACTATTTTAATGAGTTTAATTCTTACAGGGCGGACCATACTTTTGTCCTTGTACTACTTATGCTTAGTAAATAACAAAAAATAAATTTAAAAATTCGAGAAAATTTTGCAGATACTTATATCCCTCTCTTAACAAACTAATAAGTTCCTTTTCGCTAGTTTCTCCAATCCAAAGTGTTTTGGACTTTTACTGGCTGCTCCATTCTTGAGGATTTTTGTCAAGTCTAAGATACGCTTCAAACTTTCGTATGATGAAAATGGTTAGTGACGTTAGTTAGCGGGTCCTGTAAATAAGTTTTATTCTTACTATGCTCCATAGATCGGGCCTTCTGTTAGACTTAGCAATGCTTTGTAAATTATAGCAGACTATTGTTAGTTACTTCGATTTTCACTGGGTTTCTCATACTTTTGGTCTTCTGGTAAACTAAGCTTAGTAAATGACATCAGATCATTATTAGTGAGTTCCATTCTCACAGGGCGCCCTATATTTTTTGCTCAACTTAGTAAATGACAACTTTTGGTGTGTATTCATATACACATATTTCTTTATATAGATACATGTGTTAGCATTTGCATTTTCTTATTTCCTTTCTACGTTTGGATATTACTATTCAGTCGATAAGTTTAAATTGAAGCGATGGTAATTCGTTAGATATGAGCTAAACCGTTTACCGTTATACAAAATCCTTTGCAGGAGAAATAATTGTGAACTGTCAGTGGTACCAAGCCATATTGGATACATCTTTATCAAAAGACAAAACTAAAGCAATGTCAACTTTTATGGTAAAGCAAGACAATACATCGTGAATCAATGCTGAATCCCCAGCTTATTAATTCATGGCAATGCTTCTACGACGAGTTCATCACAGAGAAAGAAACATAACATATTTATGGGGAAAACATTCCCAGTGATAATATACGATAGCTTAGTATTTCAAATGGTTTTTAAAAAAGACACTTTCGACCTTTGATTTAATATTTACACAATCCACTACCGAATGTGGCTACCACCAAATATAATGTGAATACCCGTGTATAAGTCGAGAATTAAAGTAAGTATGAAAATCAGGTTGAAACCTACAAATAAAAGTAAAAATTTAATATGAATATGAGATTTTGTTTTGATTTTGTTGTTTTTGCTGTTTTCCTTTTTTCATCTTCCGAGAAGAATTGTTTCAACTTGGAAAAGCACCAAATATTTTATAATATTTTATAATATTTTATAATATTGTATCCAGATGAACATGAGAAAAAATAGTTGCAACTTTTTCAATATGCGTTCAAGTTACTCAATATTAAATGCACGAATAATAAGGCAAATACGGTACAGCAAATAATGCAATATAGAAATCAATACGTGCACAGTTTGCAAAATTAGGGGTGTATCGATAAGTATTCAAACCTATTATTGATGTAATGTATATCCTTCTTGGGCCTTAACATCGACCACAAAGTTGTGTTGTCGATGCAATGGTATAACTGTTACTATATCACTAGATCACATTGAACATTTCATTAGAATATTTACCATTCACTCAGATGCACGTAATTTAACCAGATAAAAATCGGCATCCACTTCCACAGAGTTTACTCCTATTTTCCAGTATGGGTTGTGTGTGTATAACGATGTATGTTTGTGTGTGCATCTCTAAGTGCTTCTATTCCTGTTTCTGTGTGAGTGTTAATGGGTGAGAGTAAATGCATGTTTACGTGTATTTGTTTTTATTTCGTGTTTCTCTGAGTGTATTTACGTAAGTTTCTCAATTTTTGTGAAGTGTGTATCTAAATCCATGATCTTGGTTTTAGGCCAATAGAACTCATTGACTGTGGTCTGTTACAAACCATTGCACCACACAAGAAGCTACTTGGTTGTAGTATTCTACATTTGTTCAATATTTTCTTTATAGTCATAACTAAATTTTACTCAAAAAATTGTGTGTCTTGAATATTTTGTTCATTTCATTTGTTTTTAGGGGATATGTTTGTTCACAACTTTTAGAAATGATTTTCCTATATTTTCAACGTTTTTATTGTATGAAACAATATCATATTTCTTTTCTTTTTTTTTTCTTTCTTTTTCGTTGCGATTTATTTAATGTATGTAAGTTTAGTATGAAGTGCTCCATTTTTAAGGCTGCTTCGTATTGTTTTTGTTCTATTTTAAATTTTTGTTGTTATTTTTACTTTTTAATATTGATTTATCTTATGAAATTTTGTCAAGCTTCTATCGATGGATTTTTGACGATCTAAATTCTTTAAAAAGTAACCAAATGCTACAGACATACTAAACATATTTAAAACCCTCTATATGCTGAACAGAAAGCATTACAGATATTCAAGACAAAATGTTCACTGTTTTTTAAAGAAAAACTAATATTGTTAACAAATGAAAATTGATTGGGGAGAAATTCTTGGACAATTTTTGCATCAACTTGACACAAACGTAAGAACTACCCTCTCGGTAGTACCAATAATATATAAAATGCATGTAAGAACCCTTACTAAAAAGGATGTTCTAAGTATGATATGAAACTGCATTTAGGGGTGAGGCTCCAGTTCTGAAACTCTTGGTTGTGTAGACTCACCCATTTATTGTCATTCCTCTCAGATCTACACTCTTATCCAGAGTGGTTTGACGTGCTGTAACACCAATCTTAAGAAATGTTGTAAAACCTCAAGAAAAATCAATAAAAAAACTATTGAAAAACTTCGTATTTTTTAAAGGAAACATGCTTAACATATCGACTTCTACCCTATTATGCCAGTAATGAGGGTTCGAAAAATTGTAAATTGTTCTTGGAGAGAAAATATAATATGTTTTCCGGATTTGAGTAATTTGCTGAATAGAGCGGATTTATCACTATAGTGTGTACAGAAATAACCTACTCGAGTTTCACCATAAGGATCTTCGGGTTAAATCCACTGAATTGATATTGATTTATTTCAGTTAACTGCAGGAGTTCATATTGTAGTTATGACCATTGAAAGCAGTTTCGCAGTTAATGAACGCTGCTGCGTCATTTTGAAAATTTGAATGACAGACGCGGTGTTATGTCGTAATGTAGTCAAAATAAATCTAACACTCACCGACTTCTTCGACGCATTCCTAAACTTCTACGATGGATCTTTATCCCCTTTATCTGAAACCCAACCATACACCGTCTTACATTAATACAGGTTCTAACCACCCAAAACAAGTATTTAAGCATATACCTACAGGGATTATTTAAAAACTCATAAACAAACCCATTTTTAACAAAATAAAGTATACATATGAACAAGCCCTTAAATCTAGTGGTTTCTAAATAAACCTTACATATAAAGGAGACAGCATCTCGCCCAGCCAAAACGGGAATAAAAAAAGAAACAGAAATGTTATTTGGTTCACACCTCCGTTCAACTTAAATATGAAACTTAATTTAGGAAGAATCTTTTTCAAAATTCTAAATAAACACTTTCCCGCCGAAAACAAATTACATAAAATCTTTAATAAAAACACCATAACATTATCATATAGCTGCATGCCGAACGTTGATAATATATAAACAAATCTAATATCAAAAAATTAAATAAAAATAAAAACAATAATGATATGCTCCCATGCCATTGTAATAATAATAATAATAATAACAATAATAATAATAAAGAATTATGCCCACTTAACTATAAATGTCGCTGTAAAAATCTAGTCTATAAAGCTATTGTATTTGACAGGGATAATAGAAGAATTATTTATTTTGGATCTACTCAAAATTATTTTAAAAATAGGTTTTATAATCATACATCTAGTTTTAATAATACAAAATATAAATACAGCACTTCACTCCTCAAATATGTCTGGGACTTCAAAAATAAATACGGTACAGACCCCATTGTAAAATGGGAAATTATATAAAAGATCTCGTCCTTACAACTAGTCGATAAATTCTGTCAACTAAATTAGCAATAGCGTGCTATTCCAACACCAGATAACTTTTGAACCGAGGACCAAAAATTTTGGCTACATGCATAAACGGAAGTGGGAATTATGAACAAAAAATGTCCTAATTCTTTTACCCCCTAATGATAAATACCAATTCACTTTACTTTATTATGACACAATTTTCAACAGTGATCACAAAGATTATCTCAATAACAAATAAGCAAATAAATTAACAATACAAATACTCATCAATTAACTTATAAACAAATTTATGCATATATTAACATTGTATTAATTATCAAATTTTAACTTAAATAAAATCTATAATTAAATTACATATTTAAATAATACACATTATTTTATTTTAAAAAAAACTTTTAACAATGATCAATGTAATTATATTAATAATTTCCTTTTCTCTATCGGCAAAATCTTCTCCAACTTACGTAAATTAAATTTAACTATTTATTTATTTTTTACCATCATCACCAGTATCACTAACTTTACCCTACTACTACACTTGCCTAAGCTATTTACCCACTAAAATCATGTGACAACAAGTCTCTTTATATTTCCTGATCATTTTACCCCCTAATGAAAATATTAGCATACTTCACTTTACTATAACAAATTTCCAACAATGATCACCAAATTTATATCAATAGCAAATAAACAATATATTACCAATATTGATATACGTATTCATTAATTTAATAAGCAAATTTAACCATACATTAACAACACATTAATTATCAAATTTAAACTTAGCCAAAAAACGGTCACGTGATCAGTTTAGGCCATCTTGAATAAAACGGAAATAAATATTTTTGAACTTTGTTTATTAAAAATCTCATAAAAAATAACGATCATACATAGTTGTTACAAAGAAAAACAGTTAATTCCAAGATCAAATTATCCGATTGGAAAAAATTACTCACCGTTGATAAAAAAATAAATAAAATAGTCCGTTTTACATGCGAAAGGGTTATTTTTATGTGGAAACGAGGGCTATAACTTTACATATTATCTCTTTTTGAAAATTATACATTTAAATGTATGTGTGGCTGTATTCGACATAATTGTTTATATATATTCAATAACCGATTATTGGTTTTCAACGATTTTTGAAATATTTTTTGTGGTAGTTTCAGAATAACTCCATAATATATATTTTGTTGAACTTATAGTATAACTGAAGCAAAGACAATAAGTACTTTTACTATTAAAATTTCACAGTGAAATTGACTTTAAGATAAAATATGCCAGTCGAATTTGCACACGTTCAAATTCTAAATCGAAAAAGAAATGAAATGTATGAAAATTTTAATTACTAGCAAAATTTACTAGTAACATTTACTATTGAACTTTATTATTAAAGTTTATTATTAAAATTTCACAGTGAAAGTAACTTTGTGCCAATTATGCCGGCTGTTTGGGTAAATTATAAAATTGAAAACTAAATGAAATAAATGAAAATTTGAATATTTTTCTAAGAGAAAAACTGATCGAATAATAAAGAGTTACTTACTTTTATTGTAAAATAGGTTGAATTAGTTCAAGATGATTTTTTACGCTTAAAAAAAAACAATATAGTTGACGGGAGCGTGTCGTAGTTTCAAGGTAAAAAACAAATATGTCAGTTTTGCTCTTTCGTATATTCTAAGAATCAAACATTACTATTCAATAATAAAAATTACAAATTATTTTTAAAATATTAATATATCGTGAATCGGACAAATTTTTACTTCACCTGAATTCTAAAATTCATATATTTAAATATCCGTGAAAAATTCGATTTGTACACACAAAAAAAGATTTTTAAACATTAAAAAACAACGAAAGATTTAAAATCTCTTAAAATTTTAATTACTTAAAAATATTTTCTTGACAATTTAATAGAATATAGTACATATCAATTAAAAAAGCAAAAAAATAAAGTTTTTAAATAATAATATCATGACATTTTTTTTGCACTTTCTATTTCCGAATTCATGAATATTTCCTAAAAAAATTATTGCGTTGTATATTATACAATTTTTTTTTATATAGTTATTCAGACTTATCTTTACAGAAAAAAAGTAAAAACTTTTTCTGAAGCTTCATTTTATTAGATCTCATAAAAAAGTATTTCCCATGATATATTTTAGGAAAAAAACTATTTCAGATATATTTTCATCCAAAGGTAAATGGTTATGAAAATTTTCTTGAAAATTGGATCGTTAATTGATTTTTCATAGAATTTTTTTAAAATCCTCTTGTTGTAACTTGTTTTAGGCTACGTTAAATTTCAGTTGATTTAACGGTGCAAAAATGAAAACATTGTTTTTCAATCATAATTTTCATGATTTCTGTGAGCTGAAATTTTTTTAAAAATCATCACGAATTTGTTGAATGTTTCTACGGTAGAATGGAAAAAAATTTTTAGATAATATTAATTTTATGCAAGTTTCATTATGTTAAATATAGGGGGGGGGGGTAAATTTCACAGGGAAAATTGGTGGTACCTAAGATTTAACAGTATAAATAAACGCATTTCACTAAATTTGAAAAACAAAACTTTGATCGTATGTTGAAATTTTGGGGGAGAGAAATTTCTCTGAAATGGCTGCAACACTAGCCCCCTACCTGTGGGGGGTGATTTGTAAAAAAGTGTATATTTTTATTTGGGCCATAGTGCCTTTATTTTCAAAATTCTCGGAGCGAATTTTTGTGGGCCTGTCATTGGTCGAAGATAACATCATTTGTAAGGGACGAGGAAGGGCTCTGACTGTATTCCCTAGCTTTGAACACTGTGAACAGAGGCACTCTGTGAACAGAGGTGATAGAACAGGTCTCTCTTGGGCTGAAGCCCTCCCCTCCTTCTATGGTTGTCCGCTGTGAACAGCGGAGGTTCTTCTTCAAAATAAAGGACTTGGATTCGTGAACGAATCCAAGTGTTTGAAAGATACGTGAACGTATCTATGTTTTTTGAGACCACTGGGTCTTTTTGACTGGTTGAATCCAGGGACAAGGAATAGTGAGAAAAGGTCGTTCGGCGTGAACGTCCAGGAATATTTGAAGAAGTAGCAAAGGAAAGTTGAATGAGGAAAGAACAAGGAAGAAAGTTAAAAGAAAGGAAAGAAGAAAGCATTGAAGAACATAGAAGGAGAGAAGGAAGGAAGAAGATAAACGAGAGAAGGTAACTAATTCAGAGTTCTCTGTCATCAACAGACCAAAATAAGGGCCGACAAAAAACAAAAGGGCATTACGAACTTTCGCCTCTCGACAAGAGTAATTTATTGAGTAATTTTGTATGTACATTTTTGTCTTGTTTGGTTTTATGTTTTTAAATGTTTTTTTTTTCATAGTTAAGGATACTGCACGGGGAAATTTGTGCAACCCACAGCAGACCGTAGAGTAGTTTAAAAGTTGAATAAATATAGTTAATTTATAAGTAGAGTTTGTCTTGTTTTTTAGACTTTGTTAATTCTTTTTTCCTCAGCATATTATTTACACTTTTATATTTTTTTATTTTGTTACTGGCGTCAAATTTTGCGGACAAAACAAAATTTCGACACGTATATTATCAGAATCTTAACTTTCTTTGCACAAACTAATAATATTACTTGTGAAATCAAAAATTTAAAGAGGATTTTTTTAAATGTTAATATTTGATTTTTTTTTTTTTTTTGGTTTAAAAAAAATATTTTTTTAAATATTTCCATGTTACCATCTACATTACGACATAGCAACACCGCGTCTGTCATTCAAATTTTCAAAATGACGCAACAGCGTTCATTAACTGCGAAACTGCTTTCAACGGTCATAACTACTATATGAACTCCTGCAGTTAGCTGTAATTAATCAATATCTTGATTAATTCAGTGGATTTAACCCCGAAGATCCTTATGGTGAAACTCGAGTAGGTTATTTCTGTACAGACACTATATATATATATATATATATATATATATATATATACATCCCGATTTTTTGCCATTTGTATCCTTTTTACCAAATCGATTGCTGCACTACCTATCGATGTATCAAAAAGAGCGCTACAGATATATCGGAAACAAACGTCTAATATACAGTGATAGATGCAAAATATCTTAACCTGACAAGATATATAACATCATTTAAAGAGACAAGTGGTCAGTCTTCCTGTACGTGACTGTCTGGAACAGATTTGTTTATCCATTGGTTTATTTGCTTCGATCAGCACCAATTTGTATTGGAGACACCAGTCAAAAGCAGTAGATTGTAAACAATGTTCAAGAAAAAAGACACGAACAGATAAGAGAAACAGAGAGTGACTACGAAGAACTAAGATAATATATATTCATACACCAACATGTTTTGATGTCTCATGTAGTGCGATGGTTAAATAGTCCCTCTCGCAGATACATTTTTGAATTTAGCACACTTAAACCTCACTAGGTGGCTCCCAACTTTTAGCTTATGCCACACTACCAAACTAAACTAGGTTTTGTATAAGTTTGGGGAACACAGTGAGAACAGAATACATCTGTATGTATTTGAGTCTATATGCAATCGCTATATATCTCTGTGTGTGCATTTCTTAGGATGTTTACATGACAGTATCTGCATTCACTGATGGACGTAATGATAATTGTCGGAGGAAATGAAATCGGAGATGCGAGTTCAAATCTTTGACAATGTTGTTCGCGTTTCATTTCGTAGTAATATCCCTGGGAAAGGCGTGAACCCATCTCTCCCTCCAGCTATTGGTAAATAGTAGGACAGCCTGGTTTCTTTAGCCTTGATTACAATGAATTCAAAGCAGTTTTACTCCGCTTAGAAATTGACCATGTATCACATCCTGCACGTGTATCACATTTTATATGCTTGTATCATACCAGTTCCCAGCTTATCATTACGTATTAGTGTGGGGTTTTTTTGCGTGTAAATGTAATTTCTTTTGTATTCAAAGTAAAATGGTCAGCTGTGCATATAAATCAGTGATTCCCAAATCAATTTGAAGTTTGATGATTCATTGAAATAAGGATCTCTTAATTTGATGGCAATTTATAAAGTTGTCTGGTGTAATGAATTGTAAATGCATAAAACTGAAAAGATTACTTGATGATAATTACAAATCAAAGATAAAAAGAGGGAACCTGGAATGCCAATGGAAAAGAATAGAACCTGGAACGACTGATTAACACATACATATAGGAGAGGTTCCATTATGTCATAAAAGGCAGTAGACAAGGTTACATGAAATTGTGCCTTTAATTAATTTCAGAATTTGTCTTTTTGAATTTGAATTTTTAGTTTCTATAAAATTCTAATTCTGTGCAATAAGTTATTAGCATAATGGTGAACAATTTCAAATTCAAAATGGCGAGGGATAGAGAAAAACTGGGATCACAATGTGATAGGAGAAAAAAAACACTGCTCTTTAGTATGTCAAAAGTATTGCCAGGCATTTTTAATCTGATTTGTCATTCTTGTGAATGACTTGATCTAAAGAATGAAAAATCCAAAGGATTTGACAATTCTGCTGAGATAATGAATTTTGGATGAGGCTGTGCGCTGCCAATTTATTAGTGATGCTCATATAAACTGTATTATATGGTAAAATGTATTGTCATTTGGCTGTAAAATTGAATATATAATTGCTCACATGTTAAATAATAAGACATATTCCCTTATCACTGAGTTGTCATCATTGACATTTTTATATACACTTGATTGATATTAACAACTTCACCTATTCTAGACTGACTGCAGAGAAAAGGGAAACAAAATCTGATTTATGATGGGTGTCATGCACTTTCTAAATAAAAAGATATGTCTGTGTTGATCCTTCGAGCGAAATGTAACCAATCCACATCGGGGTGCTTTTATTCAATTTGCTGGATTCTTATTTATATTATTATTCAATCAAGACGCCATTAGACAAAATTCTTCATGTCTTTGCCGAAGCTGATTTCTTTCCTAACTTAGTGTTTTCTACTTTTCTGACGTAGAAATTATTAAAAATCTTTGACTATTAAAAAAGGGAAAATGAAGAGAATAAGGAATGGAAAAAAACAAAAACAAAACAAACTAGGACATTTTTAAATCTAATCTGCTTGATGTAAAAGATCTTGTAGCTCAATTAGTAGAGTAGCTCGTACACTTAGCAATAATTTAATAGTCTAAAAGAATGTGAGTTCGAGTCTCACAACAAACGTATTATTTCCAATATCCACTATCATTGGGAGACAGTGCAGCTAAACTCAAGAAGAAAAATACTTGTGAAAAATTAATAATAGATTAGAATGTTTCATCTAATGATAAAATAATTCAAGGTAATATTAAAACTAATACTGCTAGTATGATAAAAAGCAACTAAAATTAAGATGAAAGAAATAGTAGTCAAAAATACTAATTGTTGACTATCATTCATATAATAAAAAATATGTTATTATTATTATTATTATTATTATTATTATTATTAGTTTTTCACATCAGCTAACGCTGATGGTATTTCAGTGGAGTCTAAGTGACAACAAGTCTCCTCAGGTCTTCAGGACTCTTCTGAGTATTCTAGCCGATTGCAGCAGTGCTACTGCACTGGATGGTCTCAATTCTTCTTCTGATTTCTAGAATCTCCAGTCTTTTTTCCAAGTTTATTGGGACCGTCCCAAGTGCACCAACTAAAATTGGTAGCACTTTCACTCTCATGTTCCACAGCCTTTTCAATTCTCTGGCAAGATCCAGGTATTTATCCATCTTTTCAGCTTCACCCTGTGATCTGCTGGGACCTCAACGTCCACCAGTTGACACGTTCTCTTTTCTTTTTTTTTTTTTTTGGTAATCAACACTAGGTCTGGTCTCCTAGCTGGTATAGGATTGTATGTACTAATTTTATGCGTTTCATTCTCAAGAACAGATTCTGGTTTATGTATATACCATTTTGTTGTATAGTCAAACTTTATTTTTTTGCATAATTCCCAGTGGATCACCTTCCCAAGCGAGTCATGCCTAGCTTTGTATTCGCGTTGTGCTAGTCTTTAATATAATTTGTTCTTATGACATTATTTTGAGCAGCAATTATTAGTGATTCAGTTTCCCTTTTGAGGTTTCCTCATCTTAATCATGTCCAAGGCTTTTTATGTGCAACCTCTCCGATTTGTCGTTTGAAGTGTCCATATAATTGTTTTTCTTCCCATCTTTGTTTTCTAGTTTTTGTTGTTTTTCTGTTTGTCCATACATTACATCCGCTGTTGTTGGCTGCTATAAGTAATCTTTCCTTGCTCTTTTTTGTGTATTCTTCGAGTCCTTGGATTGTGGCCCCTACACAGTTCTCTGTGTTGGCAAGACTTCTTCCACCTTCTTTTCTTGATACATATAGCCCATCTTTATCATTTCTAGGGTGTAGAGCCTTGTTCATCGTCATTAATTTTCTAATCTTTTGGTCTATTATTATTATTATTATTATTATTATTATTATTTGCAGTAGTTATAGTACTAATTGAGTTACAATCATTGTATGTAATACTACTACAGTAGTAATACATAAAATGATTGTAAATCAATTAGTATAGCAGGCTGCACACACGTACACACACACACACACATACACACACACACACACACATATATATATATATATATATATATATATATATATATATATGTTTGTGTGTGTGTGTGTACTTTTTAATTGGAGAAGAAAGTTAATTGATAAGTAACGGAAACTCACCATAAAGCGAGCAGGCTGTAAAATGCTGTTCATTCTAATAGCAAAACCGACGAGAAGTTCAATTCCATGATTCTTCTGTTTGTTTTTTATATGCATTTAGTTTTGGGATCATCAGGAGAGAATGTGCACCGTTTTGGGGCCTTCCTCTCAACGGTTTTATTTGCACCCACCCCCCTCACTGATGTGATGTCCCACGGAATATATCAAATGTATCGTATAATCAAATATACAACTGAATAATGGCGAAAAGATGTTTTTAAACTGCGCGTGTTATGGAAATGTTGCGTGAATCGCATTACGCTTTCGTGAGCAGGTGGTGAGATGACCTTTTTACTGCGAATTGTTCCACGGGATATTTCTTTTTTTTTCCATAACCACATCGAGCTGTTTTCCGTTATTTCTGTGAGGCGTTTCATGCATTTGGTTCTTTTGCGCCCTTTGATTCCTACTTGGCCCAGAAATTGTTACATTGGAATCACGTAGTCTAATCCTCCATTTAACAGATAATAGCTCCATTTCACGACACCTAAAATTACATTCATGCCCCCACTCTAATTACCGAAATATTCTAACGGAAAATACACATTCTGCTCAAGGAAAAAAATAAACAGAAACTCCAAATACTAGAAGCTCTATACATAAAACAATACAAACCATCCTTATATATATATATATATATATATATATATATATATAGCCAACTATAATATATGCTCCCAAACCCGGTAGAGTTCTTTGGAAGGAAATTTAACTGACTTTCACCGTATTTGCGTATGCAAGGCTCTCTGTTTTTTATGGATATGAGCTCTCTATGTGACCTTAACATATATACCTATGTAAGTATTTATCAGTTAAAATTCTGCTTATTATTATTAGGTGCGGACGAAATTGAACTGATGAAAAATCAGTGGTTTCGTTCCCGGCTGGAGGGGAGTCTGCTAAGTCTAGCCACACTGATTTGACATCATAAATCGAAACACGATGTCTGTGGATGACTATATATATATATATATATATATATATATATATATATATGTGGAGAAATTTATACAAACACGAGATGTTACACTGGATGGTAGTTTATTAATGGTTGTAATGTTGTCGTTCGAACGTTTTAGTTTTTATAGAAACCTTCTTCAGGACAATATGAAACAAATAAAGAAAAAATATTCTTGTTAAAAAGGTGATGGTTGTTTTTGAATGGGTTGAGTTTGAAAATATGCAGAAACGGTTCATAACCGTTCATTGATTAGCGTTCAGATTGAATGTTCATGACGTCATTGGTACATGTGAAAACGAAAGTCAAGATGTGATTGGAACACGTGAGGTCAAAAGCCAAGACATTAATGGTATACGAGGAGATGTTGAGATGTGCAACGTACTCCTTGCAGATACCAATGTTTTAAAACACGAGAGAAGTATTAATTGCCTGATTATTTAATGTATATATATATTTCTTTTTGTCGTATTGCAGCTATGGCCGGAATGAGTAGTTCTGTAGCAATCAATGATTGATTTGCTGAGATGTGAAGGTATGTTAAAAAATTCGGGTATACAATTAACATTCTTTATGCCTTAATCTTTTATTGTGGATGTATGCTAGCATGGAGGCACTGTTGAAGTCGAAGTTCTGTTGTGTTTCTGATATATGTTGGAAAAGACAATTTTCCATCTATCACATAGATATATAATTCTACCTAACAACTATAACCACAGTGCCATTAATAAAAATTTAAACAACCTAGAAATCAAAACTTTCACCCTATCTCGAAAACAATTTCACAATACAATTAACAAAAACTATCGACAACATGTAAAATTTGAAGCAGGCATATACATGATTCCATGTATGGACTGTCGTAGGAAATACATAGGTGAAACCCCTGGAAACCTAAAAAAACGTATTTACGAACATAAATGCAACATTAAATTAGGCGACCACAATAATTGTCTTTTCCAACATATCAATCAATAAAATTCTAATAGTTCTTAAACTTGTTTGGTGATTTTTTTTTCATCTCTAATTTATATATAACTTAAATCACTTCAAATCTTACATGTTCATTTTAATCAAAAACACAACAGACACAATTAAGTACAACATATTTGTATCACTTCTAAATAGGATCTCAAAAGCAGAAAGCGTTAGTCTTAAGTTATTTAAATTTTAAATTTTAGAATTTTTATACTTTTTGTATTCATTTGTCCCATGCCTCGAAAATGCCTTTTTTCCCCTTATATATGGAACAGAGTCGTGGGGGAGAGAAGGAAATGTAACCGTAATTACTTTTTCTATGAAATTTATTTGTCGGCTTGAGTAATGAGAGAGAGAGAAAAATCTTCCACTTTGTTCAAATATCTGTGTTGAGAAAAACAGATTTGAATGCGTGACATCAGCCCTTCCTCCTAGCTTTAACCCCTTCTTCGAACCTTCTCTCCTGTGTGTTTGAGTCTTCTATTGTGAGTTCGAACCCTATCTGATTTTCTCTAAGAAAACATGTCTTTAAGTAATAGTTTTCTTCTGGGCTTCTAGAATCTTCTCAAACGTGTGTTTTTTTTTCATTGGCCGGTTTGATCTGGCGTCATATCGTTGGTAACTTTTTTTTTCATTCAATATATTTTATTGTCATTCCCACCCTTTTTAAGTCAATTTAATGTTTAAAAAGAATGACGCCATGTTTTCTCGCGTTTTCTGTCGATATAATGGCTGTATATTGAAAAAAGATTTACAAAAAGATTGACACTGGTTTTAAAATGGCCTTTCCGTTTTTTTATTCAAAGGAAAAATGGAAACGGATTTAGTGATTCGAAACCCGACTATCAAGCTGACAGGCGAGTATTTTACCCCTGCACCAACCGGACTCTCTTAGATTTTTCGTTTTGTTTAGAAGTAGGTTCCTATTCCATTTATAGTGACTTCTACACGACAGTATGAGAAGTAGATACACAAGCGATCTATTTATGATATGGCTTTTTTTTTTTTAGCCGACAATTTTTGTGAGAGAGTCCAGTTGGTGTAGGGGTAAGATGCTCGCCTGTCAGCTTAACAGTCGGGTTTCGAATCACGCACAAGGCGGTCTTTCTATCTATAGCTCTGCTGATGAGGCCTAATAGGCCGAAATGTACATACAGAGATTGATTTTTCTCGATTAGTTTAGCCTTACATTTAATAGGTTAGCCCGCCTCATTGATTGATTATTAATTAATTAACTTTCAAAATTAGGTACGACTTCAATTAAGCACATATTCTCCCAAAAGTTGTCGGCTAAAAAAAAAGCCATATCATAAATACATCGCTTGTGTATCTACTTCTCATATATATATATATATATATATATATATATATATATATATATATGGAAATAAATCCAACGGTATGTAGAAATAAGAAAAAAAGCAAAGTATTCCAAAAGATAAATTCATTTGTAGATGGTAAAGCTGACGTTTTTTTTTTATCATTTCTACATACAAACACCCACATACACACACACACACACACACACATATATATTATATATATATATATATATATATATATATATATATATATATATATGTGTGTGTGTGTGTGTGTGTGTGATGCCCTGTAATTCCATAAATGCAATGGCGAGATGAGTCATTTGATTCAATGTTATATTTGACTCTATTTTCTTCCCTTTCCTTTTTGTCACATACTCTGCTTTTCCCCCATTTTTTAACTGCTTCCGCTTATCATTATTTTTCTTCTTCAATTCCTTTTCTCCAGTTTATCTCCCATTTACTTATTCTATTCATTCCGACCAGTCTCTTCTTACTCTTCTCTCTCCACAGTTTTCTAATTCTTCCTTTTCATCGACTCCCCCACCACAACCGATTTGTTAATTTCTTCTCCTTTTCGACTTCTTTCTTTACTTCTTCTTTCTCTATTTCCACCTCTTCTACCACTTTTCCTTTGTATCTTCCTCTGCTTTTTACTCGATTTCCTTTTTTCTTCTTTCACAAATTCTCGCTTTTTCTTGTACTTTTTCTCGATTTATCTTCCTCTTTCACTCCACCAACATTTTGTTCATTTCTTCTTAGTCCAATTGCTCCCCCCTCTTTCTACTTATTCCTTCGTTTTTTTTCTTCATTAACTTTCTCTTCTTTTATTCTCTTTTTCAACTTCCTTTTATTGTTCCTCTTCATCATTTATCTTCTCTCACTCTTACTCTTTAATTCCTCCTCTTTTTCTCTTATTGGACGTTCTCCTCTCTTATTTGTCCTCATTTGTTTTGTTTTGTTTTCCATTCTTTTTCCTTTTCCTCAATTTCCTCTTCTTTTTCATCTCCCTCTATTTTCACTCCTTTTTCCTCTTTCTTTTCCATTTTTCTCTTCCTCAATTTTCTCTTCCTTCTCCTCTTCCTTAACTTTATCATTTTTCTCTTCACCACTTCCTTTTCTCTTTCCGGAACATCGTTTTACTTCCCTCTTCCTCTTTTTCGACCTCTACTTTTTCTCTTTATATACTTTTTTTTCATCCTCTGTTTTCGTTTTTCCTAGCCTTTCCGTTTCTTTTTAAAATTTTATTAAAATCTCTCAGACTATTTCTTTCATTTTCTTTTCCTCCAATGTTGTCTTTTTTTCTTCCCTTCATCGATATTCAGTATACTGGGCTTAGTACGGCACATGCTTTTAGTTTCAAGCATCCAGTGATTATAAAACTCATTACAATACGAACTCACTGTGTCTAGCTTGCTAAACCTGGCTACGACACATTATACATTCTTTTATTATCAATTTTGTAACTTAATCATTCTCTTATATTTTTCCATTGGATTTGATCACCAACACTATCTGAATACTTTTACAGGAAATCAAAGGAAAACAGGTCTCTTTAATACCATAGTATTTTATTATCATTATATTTATAGGAGTTTTCACATCATTAGTAACTGGTGGCCTTCAATGAAGCCGAGGCGTCATCAAGTCTTCTCAGATCTCATGTCGACCGGGGCTGTAGAATACGTCGACTGCACCTCTATAGAAGTGTAACATCCCCCAAATGGAGCCATCCGTTGACGGTGGGGTGCTTGAGGACAGGATTGTGTTGGCTGAGCGATCTGTAAGTGGTCCCATGATATGCAGCACTTCACTTTGGTCCTTACTTGGGCTAGACTGGCGATTGGAGAGGCTCCATACGATCAATCGACTAATGTCAATTTTTGACAACTATATGATTGTCGCAACTGTATTCTTCAAACGGATCTTATGGCAAACATCCACCACTTTTTATCATATAGGTGCAAAACGACAGTGACTGAGAGTCAACCTCCAGTATTCGTTAATACACATGAAGGGAATGAAAAGTATTTCTCAAACAAATCATCAATATAAAAAACGAAACTTGGCTTTAAATAACTAACAATGCCATTAAACCAACCAACAAACGAATCCGATTTTCAGGACTCTTCTCAGTATTCAGCAGTGAGGTGGTCTGAACAGCTTCAGTTCTTCCTCAAATTTACAGTTTCTTGGAGATTATTCTACTGGCTCTGATTGTGGTTGGTATCAGTGTCACCTTCATGTTTCACAACATTTTAGTCCTCTGGCAAGATAAAGATATCTATTTTTTCGTTTTATTTTATTTATTTATTTATTTGGCTTTATTCATTTTAAGTGTCTGATCCGCTGGAACGGCGAAGTATACTAATTGGCGAGTTCTTTTCTTTTTATCAAATAATCTAAATCTGAGATTGTCACCGGGGTTCACTCAACCGTTTCTATCTCAAAATCCCAGAGAATTTTGTGGATCTCACTTTCTAGGAGAGTTTTTTTGCGCGTGCTAATTGACCACATGGTCAAATTTTAATAATTTGGACACTTTCCAGCGGGTTTCTTAACCCAGCCGTGCCCTTCCCTTGTAATCCTTCTTTGACAGCACCATTTACATATGAGTTGAGTGTTTCATAATCATCGTAATTATTATTATTATTATTAGTAGTAGTAGTAGTAGTAGTAGTAGTAGTTGTTGTTGTTGTTGTTGTTGTAGTAAGCCCTATGCAATGTTATATTGGACTATGCTTTAAGATGAATTGGAATAAACATTTTAGTTAGTTTGAATTATAAATAACAGCAGCAACATCTAGAAAAAGCATATAAAAATAAAACAGTAAAAAAACGAAATATACAGATCATATATGCAATTCAGTCAAATATATGACAGAAGCTTTGTCTTTTATATATATAATATATATATTATATATATATATATATATATATATATAAGGGTGCCTGTCTCTGGTGTAGACTAAAGAGTGCCATATCTTATAGTCTGCGAATTTTTTAAAAATACAGAAAAGCATAGATCGGTTTTTGTTTCGCATCAGAAACTCTGGAAAAAATATTCCTAAAACATAAAATGTTTGAAAATATGACATTCGTCTAATGAAAAAAAATATCAACAACTTCTTATCTCTTTCTGTTGTCTGTACTGTAAGATTCTTATAGTAGTAGTAGTAGTAGTAGTAGTAGTAGTAGTAGTAGTAGTAGTAGTAGTAATGCATGCAGGTGGAAGCACATTTTACTGGTCATTAAAACATTCCTAACGAGTAAATACCCTTACAAGTGCAATTTCTTTTTGGATGGGTAGAAAAAGTGATATTTTGGGATTTGATCTGTAATTTTCAATGGCAAGCTATCAATTTTCAATGACAACTACCTTTATTTCATATTTCACAACTCGAAGGAAATGATACAACTGCCGTAATGCCTACTTAGTTTACACTTCATAAGTAATTGATACGAAAAAGTACATCTAACCATACTATATAGATATTGAACTCTTTACGATTACATTTCATCTTTTGCGATAAAGAATTATAAGACAAATATCCTGAAAATGTGTGAATAACATGTTATATATCCCTTCCTGACGATGCACACATATATGTTACGTCCGTCTTCCTCGTTTCTTTATATCCCAGATGATATCCTCATATGTATTATATGCACGCTCTTGCGAAATGGATACTCCACCGATACTCGGTAGCTAGCGAATATACATGGAAATCTATTTTTAAAAATGCAAATATATATATATATATATATATATATATATATATATATATATATATATATATATATATATATATATGTAAGTAAGTAATCGGGTTTAAGCATCCGAAGACACTGGATTTTTCATCAGAGAAGAAAAAATAAATAAAATACCACACAAAGATAATTTGGCAAGTTTAACACGAGGCGTAGGTGAATTCGTAGGATAACAATTTTATTAATTAAACTAGAGTAAAATGGGGAGGAGGGAGGAATATCAATGTACGGTCATTGCTTTCCCTTCCCTCTCATTTTTAAATTCCGAACGATGTCCTTTTATTCACGTTACATTCTAACAACAGGGTGAGGAAGAAAATTAACGAAATGTTAGTTAGGTGTAAGGAGTTCAATTTAGCGATGTTATCCCAAACGTTCTAAACTGCTGATAGTAACTGAATATCTCAACTTAGTCTTATTACTATGGTGGATATTATTGCGAATGTGTTAATGAGGTGGACAATTAAGGTATTTATCTTGTTATAGATTTTCTTGGTTTTTCTTACAATCCCTGGCGAAGATAAATTACCTTTTCATTCAAGATTGATTATCTTTAAAAGACTCTAACTGCTCTGCTATTTACCCATAACTGATGCAACATTGGATTCATGCCTTTTTAAATGACACGTGTGAAATGAATGCAAATTGTACCAGTATAAGGTAGAAATCGGTTCGCTAATTCCATTACTAAATATTATGGAGTCAGGATATCCATTACAAATGACAGGGAAGCCACTTGTAAGAATTACAATTAGTCTTGTAATTATTTCCCACGTAAAATTAGTTTAAGTCTGTTTCCTTAACATTTGGCACCGTGACAAAAATGTTTTTCTATTCTTCAAGAGATCTGCGCAGTTAACTTTGAATAAACAGAGGTCCATATCGTTGAAAACCTCAGTGTGTCATTAACGTCTATATACATACACTATTGGCCATAAATTATTTCATTCTACACTCCATTTGCTGTTAAGTTGTTAAAATGAATATATCTTTATATCATTTTCATTGCTAATATTGACAATATTTCGATTTATAAAAAATTATCATCTGAGCATAATGATAATTAGATCCGTTTTTAGATGTAAATGATTTTAATCCGGACTCATCGAGAGAGAAGCAGAAAATAATTTTAATTCAAACCGGAAACATTGTTTTTCCCCCAAAAGCGTGTAAGCCATACGATCGCTTCGCCTTTGTTCATTCGCTGCGTATGTATGAGTTTGTAAAAGTGAATGAATATACAAACATACATAGATATATACACAACATCTGAAGATTAGATTATAATCGTGAAACGTTTTTATAGCGTTTACACAAATCTCAGATTACTTACAATCCCTGCTGATTTCTAATTAGTCACCCATTTAAGTACTGAATAGGCGTATTGTGGCTGAAATGCATTGATCTATTAAGGACTACGGTTTTCTGTGTGAGTTGACTTAAAAGGGTTATTATAGCTTAGATTTGGCACAAGACCACAGTTATGGGTCACCAAGTGAGGACAGAACGCACTAGTAATTAACCTGCAGTTGCCCTCGATCGCATCGTGAGTTTTCACATGGATTTTGTTCTTCTTGGAGAATTAATGAATATCAGTGAGATTTAACTATGGCATCCCAAATAATACAAGGATATATGATCAGGCGATGTCCTCAAGTGTATATGCACATTATATGGAAAACAATTAAACTTTTAAAATGAGCAGATCATACAATGGACTTAATATCTCAATTTTAAGACTTTTTTTAAAATATTCAATTCGTGGGTCTTTAAAATAGTTATGATTCTTTTTCTCGAAATAACCACTTTCAACCGTCTGCAAACAATTTTACATTTCCTTAAAGAAAACGTAAAAATAAGAAATAAAACATATTACGGTGTGGAGATCTTTTTTTCTTCTGTTAAACGTTTATGAAATCACCATATTCCTCCCTGCCATGTTGAAAAAACAACAAATGTACATTGCGGGTCTTTTTTCTTATCAGCGCGCAGGTGTATTGACCTTCAAGATAATTATGAGAAGTTCCGTTCATTTTTCACGACTGTTATCAAACCCAACTGGATTATTTCAGCAACGGCATTACAAATTGTCATTGAGGGAGGAAGATTAACGCATTACACTGAAATCCTAGGAGTATATTACTTTCCTAATTTTCAAAAGAAAGTTCTTTTTTCAGCGTATAACAAATTCGAAACAATACAGTATATCTTTAATTTTGCGCTTCAGTGTTCTGTTTCAGTTTAGCAGTTAATATAGATTTTCATAGTTTCTCTTTTTATAAATAGTGTCGGTGTTGCTTTAAGAGTGAATTGGGATGGTTCTATAGAAACAAGCTTTGCTGGGGTACCTTACTGAAAAGCTATATTTTCTGAGTTACTTTTGGAAACAATAACGAGTACAAGAGGTTCCTGGCTAGCCTAATATTGTCCCTATCTCATAAGTATCTCATTCTCAGGTAGTAGCAACTATAAACTGTTTCTAATTATCAAACTTTATAGGGAGTAAACTTTTATATATATATAATATATAATATATATATATATATATATATATATATATATATAACTCTGTTTTAAACCAAAGATACTGGTTGCTGCCCTTATTTTGTTAATCTGTCGCTAGTGTTGAATGCGATTTAAAACCAGAATTTAGCATATTATAAACTGACTAACTGAACGAATAAAAGCAGGTTTATTTTAGTATAAAACCGAATCGGAGAAATTTTAAATACAACATTTTAAGTATATTTTAACATAAAATTAGACATGTATTTATTGTATTTTTATGAAAATATCATCAATCATTTTAATGCAACCAATCAAAAAAACATGAACAAACCCAAATGACTTTCCTTTATTAGAATATATATATATATATATATGTGTGTGTGTGTGTGTGTGTGTGTGTGTGTGTGTGTGTGTGTGTGTGTATGTGTGTGTGTGTGTGTGTGTGTGTGTGTGTTGGGGAAGAAAAAGACAATTTGGAAATTCAGATTGACAACTTTCGCCAGAGGTCTGATGATGTCAAAATGCAAATGGTTTGTAATAAAAACAATAGATAAAGTAGTGGCACATTTCCTTCTTTATCAAACATATATGTTTTCCCACCCCTTTCACCATGGTCAGTTTGTAAGTGGTTTAAAGCTAGTTTGAATTTAGAGTTTTCCTTTTCCTAGAGTGTTTGTCTAACCAAAGAACACGGTCTATCTTACAATTTACATACACCAGGGGAAGTAACATATTATTTCATCCCTTTCCCAAGAGCATAAGTGCAAAGTAAAATGCAAACAACCTCATCCAGTATTTGAACTCGTTTCTATTTCCTACGATGATAATCGTTACACAGAGCGCCTCCCCTGTAAGGATGTCAGTCACTAGGAAGATATCTATTTATGAATTAGGGTACAGAAAGTAGTAGATTCAGTGTTTTTCCAAAGGCAGTATACGATGTGAAAGTAAAAAAATTCTTAGTTGAAAGTTTTCTTTTCTGTCTTTGTCTGTTTTTTAAACCAGTTTATTTTTATTTATTACTTTTATTTATTACCGTTTTGAGTTGGGATCCTGTCAACCTCCCAGAGATGATCGCACGATTTTCCTCCCGATATTTTGCTGTCATTCACGACTATTATCTGTCTGAGACCGCTTTCTACCCTCAGACCCGATATTGACAAGGCGAAAATGTTTATATCAATTACTGAACAAGATAAGGTTCCTAAATCAAAGTGTCTCAGGTCCATCAACGGTCGAGAAAAGAATAATGATGTGACTGAAACAACTGACAATCTCACTGTGAAATATCAATTCAGGTGATGATTAGTCACATTGCCGACTGCTTGTTTAACCGAGAAATAAATTAATAATAATAAATATGTATCTACTTTCACTAAAGAAGTTGTTTAAAACTATGAAATCGTAGTTCGCCTAATCTTTCTCAATTTGACCACTGTAAAAAATACATTGCTGCATTCATCTAATAGTTATCTTGTATTTTTCTGTTAAAAAGAACTTGTTCTCTTAGCCTATCTAGCAAGTTCGATTTGATAAAAGACCGCTACATTTGTTATAATTCTTTAAGAGATTTTATTTCCGGAATTGTTTCAGTTGCGAACTATTTTTATGTCAAGTATGTATTTACCAAACACATGTGCCACGGACAGAGTTTAACACGACTTCAATTTTTAAGTGGAGTAAAGTTGGTTTGAATTCAGAGTTTTCCGCTTTATCAAGACACAAGAGCCAAGTCTGTTCTTCTATTTATCAATAGCTGGGTAGGGAGAATAAACAACCAAGTTCAGGATTTTCATTCCAAGTATGCAATACCTCTATGCAAAAAAAGATATTGTTTTTACATGAATTTAATAAAACATCATGCAGAAAATAACAACCTTTATGTCTATAGTCGATATTGTTGATATAAAATTCCTACAAGAAAAAATGAATTGTTATCAATAAATGTTCTTCTACATGAAAGCTCTCTTGGAATTTTTTACCTTTTAATAATTACAGCATTCATTTATTTCGTAATCAACTCACCCCATCACCTAGTTTGGGCATCGGCGAGCTACTATTGTTACAGCTTACTTATCGAATGAATAACACAACAAGTAATCCAGTTGAACGCTATCTGGTGGAATAACCACTTCCGCCTTTCAATTACCACAACTGAAAAAGGCCGAAACGGTGCTTCCGTTTCTTATCAAGACAATTGCTGAAACGGTGCTTCCGTTTCTTATCAAGACAATTGCTGAAACGGTGCTTCCGTTTCCTATCAAAATAATGACTGAAACGGTGCTTCCGTTTCTTATTAACTAATATACCACATCCCTCCCCACTTAGCTTGAAACTCCATATACATTTTCTACGACACCAAGAAACATCCATAGGTCCCTCCCCGGAACTCCGACAAGAACTCACATCACTAGGAGGAAGCGTTACCCGACGCTCGGACATAGTCACATCATCATCTGTAGCCTCTGGAGATTCCTGAGCAGCAATTTCCCTAGTTAAGGGCCTGGCACTGTATCGTTTCCCCTTTGTGTCTGGTTTCATGTTGGTGCACTGTCTTTTGGCTTTATTCTCAGTATTGTTCCTTCTTTCCTCTTCTTTGCTTTTCTGAAAACGTGTTCTCATGTGAGTTCTGGGATGTTCATCTACCAAGCTGTCACTGGTTGTTGAGAGACTGCTATCTCTGTAGGATGCAGGAAGCTATACAACAGATGTTGTGTGCCCTGTAACTGTTTGTCTTCGACTTTTCAGTGGTTGACTGGATTCTTCTGGGCCACTTACGACAGGTTCTGTTGGAATATTCACGCGAATATAATTCACATGTCTTTTTCATAATCGACCATCCTCTAACCGCACTCTAAATGTCAGTGGACCAACTTGCTTCTCTAAAATCCCAGACAGCCATTTTGGCCTCCCTTGAAAATTCCCCACACTAACTGTATCACCAATATGGAACATTCTTTCAAGACGATTTTTATCCGTCAATCTTTTAGCATCATCTATTTTTGTGGTGACTTTGGCAGATTGATCTGGATACACAAAGTCTAGACGAGATCGGAGCTTACAGCCCATTAATAACATTGCTAGTGATTGACCCGTTGTTGATTGCGGGAATAAACGGTATCGGGCTAAAACACGCAATAATCGAGTTTCTAAATCCACAGGAACTTTTTTTAAGTCCACTCTTAATGGTTTGCACTGCTCACTCAGCCAGTCCATTCAATTTGGTTGCAGATAGCAGAGAGATTAATTGGCAAACTCTCCACTAATCCCTTCCAATATGACTTGGTCCAGATCCGGGTACAACCAACACTCTTAAATCATACATTTTTCTCTGGTATTTGACCTTCAGGTTAGCCACTTCGTTAGGTATAATGACCTTATATGAATAGGTCCTTGGTCTCTGAATTGTCCACTTTTTAGAGAGTCTCGCGTACGATAGTAAATCGAACTGCTTTTTGCTTATCAGAGTCGATAAACACCCGGTTTCAATTTCCATTTCGCACCGGATTCCATTTAATTCGAGTTTACACACGTACGGTTTAAAGGTACTGGATCTCGTAAAAAAAAATAAGGATACATCGTCTGTCTCTTGTATGTAGTGCGACATGTTTTCCCTTTGTTCATTTTTACATTGTCTGGAAAAATATTTTTTCTTGTTGCATTTAAAACAACTTTTCCCCATGCTGGACAGTGTGCGTCTCTCGTGCCATTTTCCACCGCACACAAAACACATATTTTCCCTTTTGTAATTCAGTTGCATTAGATTCCGTACACATGTAATTCCTCCGTCTCTTTTTTCTTTAAATAAGCCATATCTGCAGTCTCCAATTCCATGGCCTGGGCCATTTTAAAAGCTTCTTCCTGCGACATGTCCTCGGACAATCATCTTTCTTGTATTTTGTCATCTTTTAACCCACACACAAATTTGTCACGCAATGCTCTTTTTAAAAATGACCCAAATTCACATGTGGAAGATAAGTGCTTAAGGCAAACAAGAAAATTAGATACAGATTAACCCTTGTTTGCCATTGTAAAATCTGTAGCGATTACTAGTTGTTTCGGTATGAAATGATCGAGCAACAGCTGCGTAATTTCCCCCAAAGCTTTATTTTTGAGGAGTACATAAATCCTCCAAGACTCTGTACGTCTTTTACTCAATAGTACTAAGTAAAATTGCTTTGTATTTTGTCTGACTGCCATGTCCAATATCGTTTGCGATTAAAAAAAAAGATGTTCCACGCGGTCCAGGTACGTTGAGATATTTCCTGACTCAAAGCAGAATTCTTCTAAATGTCCGAGTAATGGACATTTCTTGTGGAATGAAAATATCCTTGTTGGCAAAATGTTACAACTTGCTTATCGAATAAATAACACAACAAATAATCCAATTGAACGTCATCTGGTGGAATAATCACTTCCGCCTTTTTATTACCACAACTGAAAAATGGCCGAAACGGTGCTTCCGTTTCTTATTAACTAATATATCATAACTATGTAGCGTGTCTTGGACGAGAATGGCGTGACAAGCCCCCCCCCCTCTGCAGGTCTGGTTTAAATTCAAAGTTTTCCTTCTTTTAGACTGATTGCTATACCAAGGTTAAAGAGCCAAGTTTGGCCTACTATTTAACAATAACTAGAGGGAAAATAGTTAGATTCATATAAGAGGTATTAACACTATAGGAAATGCAAACGGTCTCGTTCAGGATTTGAATACAGGTTGCCTACTCTACTTGCTATGACGATGACCGTTGCGCGACGAACGCCATTAAATTGATTTAGTGTGATTGTAATATGATTAAAAAATCGACATTTTTCTGTTATGTTTATTAAATTTTCCATGCATTATCATTAAACAATTTCAGGTTGTTTTTTTTCTTATTTATTGGAAAGAAGAAAATAAAATCTAAATGAGAACGTCCCCATTATTATTTCAATCAAATAAAAATTATTTCTTTTCACGATAAAGAGACCACAGCTTAACAAAGAGATAAATAAAGAGTTCCATTAGTTCCATGAACTTCTTTACAATTGGTGATAAAGCTTGATTTTGTTGGTTGGTTGGTTGGTTGGTTGGTTGTGTTTTACGGAATGTCAAACGTTGTTGGGTTATTTTATACTGAAGACAAATTGTTTTATTCATTATTGTTGGGTATTCAATTTTTTTCAAACTCAATTTTTGAACAGATGTTTTAATACTCATTTTCTTCTTTTTAAGCCATAGATAGGATACTAAAAGGTACAACCACTCCTGGTCGGATGAACCTGGGAATAATGGCGATAAAGTGGTACTTCACATTCTCCAAAGTTCCAGAATTGGCATTTCATGACTAGATGCAGTTTAACGTCATGCCCAGGATATGGAGACCCTCAACCAACACCTCCGAGCACATATATAATAAAATAGATTGCAAGGGTTGCCATGAGGGCAATAGGGTCGGGACAATCATACAGGTGCTAAGGCTTGCCGTGACCAGCCGATTGTTCGGAGGAAGCCTTTCCGACTGCCAATCTAGCCTAATTAACAACCAAACTGGAGTGTTGCATGTCATGGACTGCTCCACCAGGATTCCGTCGTTAAGCATCATGGGTCGCCACTCTCGACCAATAGGTGGCTCCAGTGGGGGTATTTTATCCATCAAGAGTTTTTTCAGTCGGCATACTCGAGAGCCCCAGCGTTTTTTTTAGGGGGTGGGGGTGGGGCTAAAAAAACCGCTGTGTCGGCTGCGGCTGTAACTATTAGTAGATAGACAGTGATTGCATGATGCCTTTCTATTTTGATTTACTGTGCGGGTGACAATAATATCACCATGTACTGCGCATGTGCAAAGATACTGCCAGTCATCATAACCTCATACCAATGTGGAATGGCAGAAAAAAGGACAATAAGGCCACCGGCTGTGCAGATGACTTTACAACTAAGAATTTTGTTTATCAGCTTGCTTGGATATGTTTTTTTTGTTTTTGTTTTTTTTGTTTTTTTACTTTTACTTTACACGCGACCAACACAGTTTTAGTGCAACTTAATTTCAAACATCAGTGTCAGGTTATTTTGTGTGTGTTTCAAATCAGTGTTGCCGTTGAACCCAATCGAGCAGATGGAATTGCACAAGAATCAGCAGACTTTTCTCCATCCCTTTTTTTCTCTACGAAAATCTACTTTCTTAGCACTGCCGGTTGGTGCTTTAGAATACAACGACTGCACCTCTGCAGATGGGTAAGATCCCTCTGTTGGCCGTGGGTGATGACCCATGATGTTTTTAGGATAAGATCCTGGTGGCTGAGCGGTCCATGACATGCAATACTCCACTTAGATCCTTACTTAGGCTAGACGGGCAGTCAGAAAGGCCTTCTCCGATCAATCGGCTGGTAACGTCAAACCCTAATACCTACATGATTGTTTCAACCCTATTGCCTATTGCATACTGGCAACTCCAACCCTTTTTATCATATATGTGCTAGAAGGCGGTGGCTGAGGGTCATCATGTCCTGGGTATGACGTTAAAATCTGGTTTGAGGTTCCAGTTCTGAAGATCTAGAGAATCTGAAGTACTTCTTCATCTACATTGCTCCCAGGTCCACTCTGACCTGGAGCGGCAGTATCTGCTATGATCCCATCTATGGGTTAAATAAAAAATGTGTTTAAAACAAACTGAGTACCCATGAAGAATAAATAAAACAAAACATCTTCGGCATAAAATGACCCAACTGGTTGACATACCGTAAAACCCAACCAACCAAAACAAATCTACTTTCTTTGTCCTTTCCTTTCAATGGCTAGACTTTTTTATTTTAACCTCAATTATTAATAAAATTGTTTTACATTATTAATACCCTTGGCCTTATCTATATACTAATATCATGCAATTGTATTTATATATACAACAAAATAGCTGTTTACAGTGTGAAAGGGAAGGCTAATTTGCATATTGATATTACAAATTTGATTTTATTAAATATGTGCTTGGTATTCTTGATTTCTAATTGATTTTTTAATGAATATGGGCAAAAATCCCCGGGGATGAATCTCAAAAGAAATCCATTAACAAGAGGATTTAGGTCTAATTTTATTCTTTACTTCCTATTTATATAGTCAAATTAGGAAAATTTACCAATGTAAGACGGGAGAGATGGAAGAGTAAGTTTCAGTTGTTCTATTTTTCGATTATACCCCCCTCGGTTTCAAATCGTTTTATCTTGTATTCTTATTTAGTTTTATTAGCCTTTCTAATTTAATATGATATTCTATTACATTAAAACTTAAATACTTGCATCCGGAGAGTGCATATATTTGTTAATATATATATATAATATACTAATCCTATAAGTAAACCCTTGCGACAAGAGAAGGAAAAAAACGGCAAATAATTCGTTAGTAAAAATATAATACCAAACTCACCTGGCGAAAAAATGAAAAAAATAAAAAGACCAAGAGGGTCGCACCAAGCGAAAATAATCGATTAACACTTGCCAAAAGAATATATATATATATATATATATATATATATATATATATATATATATATATATATTGTTAAACTCTACTGACGATTCTTGTCAGACAAGTTTTTGTTCAATCCTTTCTAACTGTCTGGCCATCAACTTGTAAGCCCCCCTCCTACACATCTCTACTACCACTGTTCGTTTAAACGAAATCTGTGAACTCCGCCTACTACTAATTCCTACTGCTACTGCTCGTTTTAAAAGCGAGACAACGGAAACATTCCACCAGTTTCACACCTGAAGATGGCACAGGGACATGCCGAAAGCGCTCGTGAAGAAACCTTTGGTGGATTGCTACACCAATTCCACCCTAACATTAAAAAGATGGCCAGACAGTTAAAAAGGATCGAATAAAATATACTAATTCGCCAACAACCACTTTTGATATTCCCCAGAGGTGTGACAGGGGGGCTGAATCTTACTGCCATACGTATGGCCTACCATTGGCTACCTTTGTTATCCAGGGCTTGACTACAGTGTTTAGCAACTGCACCTAAGCATCTGAATTCAACTTGATACATTTTCTGCAGATTTCCGAGGAATTCTGCTGTAGGAATGCAATCAGATCGCCTGTTATGTTGCTTTCTTCTAGCCACAGCCCCGTAGTCTCCATTGCAATCCTCCAGTTCATGCATGATTTTTTTACAGTGTTTAGAGAGCATTGGGCATCAACCATAATCTCCTTATTTTGATAATCGGCCAAGATTATTCTTATTCAGGTGGGTTCCAGTCATCCATTCTATCTGTCATAACGTATATGAATGAAGAAGGTCTAAGCTTTTGGGAAAAGCAGTAAAATGATGAAAGGAAATAAGAGAGAAAAATATCCAGAAATAATTGAAAAGGGGTGGGGAAAAAAAGTCTGAAAATATTTGTGAGAAGAAGAAAAGACGAAAGTCAAAACTTAAATGAACGTAGAAAATAAACGAATGAAAAGAGAATAAAGTAGAGGAAGGAAGAAGAATACAGGTAGACAAGAAAGAATGAAAAAGAGAAAAGTGAAATTATTATTAAGAGAAGAAGATTTAAAGATGAAGGAGAGTACCAAAGATGAAAAGACGGAAAAGAAACAAAAACGAAAAGCACGTACAAAATATAAAGAGAGTTGAATAAGAAAAAGAATAAAGAATAAATAAAACGTGAAAATATAGATGGTAAAACAAAAAAAGAATAAGGAAGAAGAGAAAAAGAAAGAGAAAATTCAAAGTGGAAAGAAAATAAAGATGATGAAGAAAAGAAGTAAGCGAAATAACGATTGTAATGCAAAACGATCAGTTTGTTTGCCATCTGTTTCACGGAAGGATAAAGAAATCTAGAATGAAAAAAAGTAAAATGTGAAATATCGAGAGAGGCAGAGAGATTTGTGACAGAAAAGCAATGAAATAAAAAGAAGAGACATGAATCAAAAGAAGCGAAAAAGAAATCTGATTTTTTGAAGTGCATCTAAAAGACGATGTCAATGATTGGGGAAAAGACTTCAGACAAATCGAGCTAATAAACAGACCTTCGTCTAATGAAGTCCAAGAAGAAGAAGAAGAAGAAGAAGAAGAAGAAGAAGAAGAAGAAAAAAGAGTCTTGAATTTTCCTTCTATTTACAGCATTAAATTGATTGTTGGCCGTAAGAGCTTCGCCTCGGTTTCATTTTTGCTCTATTGTGATAGGGAAATAAAAGCAGATGTATCATTTTGTTCTAACGAATCTAATGAAGGGTTAGGTAATTATGTCTACACTTGATTGTCAATGACAATGACATTGGATCTGCTTTAAGATTACCCATTTCAACTGAGAGCCTTTTATTGATATCAACGTGTCTCAGTTGATTGGTTGTATTACGATTCAACTTTCTGTCAAGGCTTACTTTCAACAAATCTCGTTGCGACAGTCCTGAACTTTAGAATTGATAAATATTTATCAGTTCTCATATTCTATCAATTGATTCTTATATTATTTTATAGGTTATTTGATGCCTAAATTTGATTCATTTGCAAATGTTTGATTGAAATCATAACAATCTATATTTTCAACATTCTATTGTAATCTTTAACGCAGTTTTTTTTTATTCGATTACGATAATCATTTATTTTTCACAACTATACGCTTTCAAATATTTCTATCTAATACTAATTATTAATATGCAGTTATATGATTTTAAGTAACTATTTTTATTTAATAATAATCATGTATTTGTTCACTGGTATATGTTTTCATGTATTCCAATCTAAAACCAGTAATGTGCAAGTAGTTATATAGTTTCAAACGACTAATAATGATAATCCTTAGTAAAAGGAATTATAGCTTGAAGTAACTATTATTAATACAAATAATTTGTATATACTTAAAGGGTTTCAAATATTAATATCTAAATTGGAGTAATGGTAAATTAGCAGTTTACTGAACCACCCAGGATATTCTTTTGGGGGGGATGGATCTTACACCTGTGTAGGTAATACAGTCGGTGTAAAAAAGACCAGGATAGCTATTCAATTGACTCTCTCTCTCTCTCTCTCTCTCTCTCTCTCTCTCTCTCTCTCTCTCTCTCTCTCTCTCTTCTCTCACACACACACACAGACAGACATATACATAGATACATACACACACACGCGCGCGCAGAGTTATATACTAAACTTTGATTTAGTTTTGGACACGGTTAGAATTATAAGGAACCAAATGAGAATCGAACAGCCTAAGGGTCTACTTGTCCAATTTACTAACCACTACACCACTTGATTTGTCTCTAACCACATACACACGCACAAACACACACACATAGATAGATAGATAGATAGATAGATAGATGTAAACTGAAACTATGTATTTACCCACAGACAGGATGCCATATAAGAAAAGTACAACTTGGTTGAATTCAGTTTTTCTTCTCGATCGTTTACCGTAAATAACTCAATCTGCCCTATTATTTACCGATTGATGAGTAGAGAACATAAAAACGCAAATGAAAACGCAAGCATCTTCGTCCAGAATTTGAATAGGATTTGAAGGGAACACACCGAGTTCCTCTCCTCCGACTATAACTCTCACGCTATTCATGCCTCATCCTCCAATATTGTGCTGTAAGATGTCCATGAAAAACTGTTCGTCCAATTCTGATTGAAATTTCCAGAACATCAAATGTTTTCTCTTCTCTGCCAAATAATATCGATACAAACTTTCTGGTTATTTTTTACTAGTTTCTCTTTTGAGTGATATTCATTGCTTTAACTTATGTTTGAAATGCATTACTTTTTACAAAAATATGACGAGAAATATATTCGCTCTTTTTTTATCAAATCATTAAAAAAAATGTCAGGAAAAGAATATACACTTTCGGAAATGTAAAAAAGCATTTATGAGAATTACTTTTTTCCCCTTATTATTATTTCTATTTCTTATTATGTGAATTCCTTATTTTAAAGAATGTGCTCTAATTGCTGTCTCTATGATTCCTATAAATGCTGACAGATTTTTATCGCTTCGACAAGTTCGATTTCGGAACCCATGCTGACCGAAACGAAATATGAATATGGGTTTTATTATTTATCACTTAAGGGACATCTTTGGCGGACATTAACTTCGATGTCGAGTCACAATCTATTCATAGAATGTGTATTATAATCAACTGTAAATGAATAAATAAATTAGTTGGAATATTCCATAATTACTATTTAATTGTTAGCTCTCTTGAGAAATTATAATAATCAGAGTGAGCACGAACGCTAATCCCACACAGTTCTAAATTGTATTTAAAACGTTCTTTTTGACGTTAAAGCGCTTGAATCCTATTGTGTAAATAACGATCTTGCAATGATGTGGCATTTTGTTTAGTTATACTAGCACACATCTAAAATGGAATCATTATAACAAAACTCAGTCGGTAGAGCGTTCAGCTAGAAACCACAAGATTCCTAGTTCGATACCGGTCCTCGCCAACTCAGCATATGAGTAGCACAGGGATCTGTGCGGTAAAGTAAGGATCTGATGGTAGGTGTAACCCTCCACCTCAGATGCTAAAACAATCTCCTTGATCTAGCGCTATTGAAAAGGGGATAGACACCCTCGCTGACTGGCTGATACCGACTTTAGGCCGCCCCGTCGACTTTACTTACTTACTTACGCATAATATATCCGTGTAGTAAAATGATCATTATTAAGAATAAATTAGGGTCGCTTTCCTTAAATCTGAGGAGAGTTATTCGTATTTAAATAAAGTTTGATCTATTTTCATCGTGTAATTCTGTTTTTCCTTCTCCCAAACAGATTACTCTACGAACATACGAAATGATTTCCCTATAAGAAAACTTCATGAAATTGCTAGATGTTGGTCTTAATGGTGACAAACATCTTAGCTCCAAATTTAATCGAATTATGGACAAAGGATATGTAAAAGTTAATTTTGGTTGGAATCCCTATATTACGTAATAGGGATATTTATAAGATAACATTTAAAGAGATCTTATTTAGTTTATTATAACCGTCAAAACATATTACACGAGACATGCTAGAATGTTCTCGACAAAAGAAAGTAAGGAATTGTATTTTCTATATATGTTATTGTTTTTTGTTGTTGTTGTTTATACAAAGACTGAAGAAACTTGAGAAATGTGAAAACACCATGTGTTTTAATCAGTGGGGGCATATATGGAACTGACTGCACTTACCAATATATATAATACGGTTTATAAGGTGACCAATATTAAGACGTAGAGTCACTTTTATTAATGTTTAGGCTAATTATTTTATTTTAAAAACTGTTTTATCTCTCTTTTTATCGTTTATTTATAACAAATAATGCCTTGTTTACACCCGAGCCTAGCGTATAAACCATGTCATTGGGTTAGTTCGGAGATCTCAGATAATATCAAAACCTCTAAAATCAATATTTTTTAATGAATATTCAATTCTATTATTTTCTAGACTTGGTGAATAGTATCAAACTAAAACATTTATTAGTTTTCTAAGTTACTTTTCGACGAGGCGATCGTTGTGATGAAATTCCCTCTTTTTAGCGGTGTTGACACCTGACCGCGACTGCAAGAATCAAAGTACATAGAAGAAGGAAAAGAGCTATTTGCTTCTCGTAAGAGTAAGCGTTGTGAGATTGACACTCATTTTATGACAGTGTGGACTGATAAGAAATAGAAATTAAGAGGTAAATTCCACCGTTAGAGCCGAATCTCATAATACAGTTTGAAATCTTTCCAGGCATGATTCTAACATTTCCTGAAAGTTTGCTTGAATTGGGACCAAAATGTGTATTACAATAAGATTATTATTATATACTAGCATATATATGCACCCTACGAGTGCAAGTATTGATGTTTTAATGTGATAAAATATTATATTAAATTAGAAAGATAAATAAAACTAAATAAGAATGCAGATGAAAAGATTTGAAATTGTGGGCGGTATAATTGAAAAATAGAACAACTGAAACTTACTCCTCCCTCACACTTGTCTTTCATTGCTAAATTTTCTTAATTTAACTATTTAGTTTGCTCATATTCATTAAGATAAAACCAAACAATTAGAAATCAATAATACTAAGCACATATTTATTAGAATAAAATGTTTAATATGAATATGCAAATTAGTATTCACTTTCACACTGTAAACCGCTATTTTGTTGTATATATATCAATAAAATTGCATATTATTAGTATGTAGATATGGTTAACAGTATTAATAATATGAAAGAATGTTATTAATGATTGAGGCTTAGATAAAATCAAATCATGGAGAACGTGACGTAAATAGCTAAGGGAATTGTGACTGGAGTAGTAACATAGTTTCGGTTTCAAACATAAAAACATACTATCTCCATTATAATAAAATATTGTTGTTGTTGTTGCTGTATGAGTCCATGAAAACTGAATGGTATGTTTAGTATATTCAAATAATTTGCAATATTTAGTTATCTATACTAGGCATACCCCAAAAAATCGTCTGCTAGGTTTTTAAAAACAAATTAAAATTAATTAAATCTATTATTTAAGGTCAAACTTTTGTCTAAAATGATAAGTAGTAACATAATGACCATCATTAAAAAGTGAAAAATATCATTACATATGCAGTTTATTTTTAATAGATTTAAAACGATTTGTTTTGGTCAATTCCGACACGATCCGCCATTCTGTCTCTTTTTCAATGGTTTTAAAACGCTTGTTTACAATTTGAATGTAACATTCGCGATTGCAAAAAAATTACCAAAACTCAGGTAATTATCCGATTTTAATCAAATTTTCAGTATTGATTTATCAATTCATGAATTTTATAATGCATTAGTTATTTTATTTCAAAACTTTAATTTAGTATTTTTGCTATGAAAAATTAATATATAAAATTCATTTAAAATATGAAAAGCCTGATGTTACGTTTAAAATGTTATATTTTTAGATTCTAAAAATAAATATCTATTTAATGCAAACCTTATTTTATTACATCAAAGTATACTTTTTGAAGAAAAACTCTATTGAAAATGTACCCCCAATTTTTAAGCAGAAAAATATCGATGTATATTTTTTTTTCTTTTATAAGATAATAGCCAATTAAATAATTATCGAAATGAGGAAAAAAGAAATTTCCAAAAAATTAATTATTTATTATTTTTTTACATTTGATTTTTCGATTTTCGGTACTTATTTTCTCATAGAAAAGCCACCGCAATGTTTTTTTTTTTTGTTTTTTTTTGGTTTCTATTCATAACTTCGGTCTTTTATCTCTTTATTTATACTGTAATTAAAAAAAATGTAAGACCAACTCGAAAAAAATGTTATGCCCCCAACATAAGGGGGTCAAAATTAAGTGACCTGAAAAAAATGAGAAAGTTTGGAAATAAAATAAATAATGCATTATAAAGATTATTCATTGATAAATAAACACTGAAAATTTCGTTAAAATCCGATAATTCCCTGATTTTTGGTAAAGTATTTTCTGTAGTGTGTGTGTGGGGGGGGGGGCTAATGTAATTTTGTCAAAAACGCAGTTTAGCTTCATTGTGGGTATACCTAATCTATACAATACAACAAAATAAATAGAATAAATAGAATAGATAAAATAAACTACTGAAAAGAAAATTTTACTCATGTTTTTCAACTTCATCACAAACTATTTATCGTAAAACTGATTCCTCTTGTAGGGCCTTGAATTTATTTTAGTGTCGGATTGCACAATATTCACTTGAACATTATTATATTTCTTGAGCTCTTAAAAATGCTATATCCGTAAACCGGTTAGATGACCGTCCTGTCGATGCTAACTGTATTTCGTGTACAAAATGGGTGTCTATGGCATAACTCTAAACTGAATTTGATGGTGAGGCTCCTGTTCTGGAAATCTTGCCATGAATCCCGGATCCACTGTGACTCGGAGTGTTAGTATAAGTTAGGGTTCCACCTAGAGGTCAAATAGACCTTTTTTTAAGAATTATTCATATTCGATAGAAATACTTTATGTCATCAATTATTTCCATTAAGAAAAGTTACTCAAAGCTATAATTGTTTACAAATGATTATTATTAGTTATTTGAAACCATATAACTGTTTGCAAACAAATTATTGAATAGAAATAATTATTTCAGACCACATAATGGTTATTATTATTATATCACTTGAAACCATACGGCTGTGTGCAAGAAACAAAGAACGCAATTCTAAAACCTTTAGACAAAAAGTAACACTAGAGAGGTTGACATACCGTAAACGTCAATCAATCAATAGGTTTGCCGATTGACATGTCCATGAATATGGAGGAATTAGGTTTTCACTTAGCTATCTATCCCTTTCCACTTAGCGTGACATGCAGAGGACGAATGTAGGTAGGTAGTTGTTATTATTACTATCAAGATTTAACATCCAATTTATTTTTTATTTATACTTTGGTAACCAAAGTATGAATAAAAAATAAATGTTCGTTTAACCCATTTAATACCTGCGGTTAGAAGCCGTATAGTAATGAGGACCGTATTCGTAGTCAACTTAAAAAGAGTTTTCTCAAACTCATTCGTATGCAATTGGGTATGTGTTTAGAACCCATCAGAATGTATTCACTTTTGTTATATAAGGTGTGATAAAAAAAGGTATTCAGATATTCTATTGCTTTTCTCTTAGAATTTAAAATGTTAATGAAAATGTGTTTACAGTGTAGTAACTTATATATAACTTTGGATAATTAACTGAGTCTCTCCAGACATGTAGACAGTAGTCTAGATGAAGTCTAGACGATTCAGTGGCAATTTTTGATATGTTTTGATCAGCAATTTCTGGCGAAACACAGGAATGTTGAAATAAAGAGCCCTCAAAACTCACGAATCCTCGCTCCATGAGATCTTTTTTTGTTTCCTAAACTGGAAACATATCTCAAGGGTCAGAGATCTGAAGGTGCAGAGGAAATAGAGCGGTGCAGTTTTATACCATATCAAAAGTGGAGTTCACGGCATGTTTTAAATAATAGAACCAATGTGTTTAATAGCCGGGAAACTTTTTTTAAGTAAACGTTTCATTTGATTCATTACTGTTTTAGTAAGTATAGCTTCAGTCTTGATACATTTTTGAACACATCTCGTACATAAGTTAATAGAATTCCATGCGAGAACGTTTAAACTTCTTCTTCTTCCTAATAGAGTATCTTGTTTGTTTCGCAGAGATATTTAATAATTTTTATCGGGCACAAGGCCATTTTTGGAATACTGAGTAATAACAAACAGCCTTTCAGTGGCTGTGATTTATTGACTGTTAGATATTGAGATGTGTTTATTTATTGCACAGATATATAAGAACATTTTTGATGAATTCAAATTCTGAAAGGTGTTTTAATGCAACGAAAACTTCAGCGAGAAGTGAAAGAATCGATGAAAAAAGTAGAAAATGCAAAAGAAAGAGAGAAAGGAGAAGTTGTGGAGGATTTGTTTCATAACAGAGACTAATAAAGAATTGCCAAGTGATAGAAGAAAAAGACTTAACTTCAATATTTCTTTCAAATCATTCCAAAACAAACTCAATTTCTATCCTGTCATTTTCTCTCTGTCTGTATTTTTGTGTTTCTATCTATCATGATATGTGCAATACCGCGCAAAATAAGAGAGTGATTTATATGAAACTAGTTCTCATTCTTATGTTCTTATGATCTTAAAATTTATAGAAATCGTGGCTCTTTGCATATATTCAAATAAGGAAAAGTTTTTTAATAGAAAGTGGTTATGGAAAAAAATTAAATTAAAAAATTTCAATGTAGAAAATTGTAAAACAGTATTATTCGACAAATACAGGCAAATGCCAATAGTTACCTGAAGAACCAATGTATATCAATTTTGTTAGTGTTCTTTCTATTATCAAATCCACTAGAAGACGTTAAAGTGGCACAACCTTTTGACAATAAATTGTCCAGATGAAAACTGCTGTTTCAAGAGAAATGGACCAGTAGTCGTTTTGAAAGCCTTTCAATTATAAGGTGAAAGAAAATCAATAAAAAGGAGGACAGACTAATGAAAATAAATTAATTTCAAATCAAATGAAAATTGATATCAACACAGTACAGTGTGCCGATCATTTAATGAATTTAGCCTGAAACCTTATTCTCCATCAACTCTCATAAGCAAAATATTATGAAAGAGTTTCAATATGTAGATAAACACGTTGTTTGGAAAGATGAGAATTAAAGAATTAACGTTCATTTCAGTGATGAAAATAAATTTAATGTGGTGTCACGTGTACGTAGTTGATTGGTTTTACGGCATGTCAACACTTGCTTGGGTTACTTAATGCCAAAATCGGTTTTACAAAAGTTAAATGAAATGTCTATATGCTGACCAAGATACTCTCACGGATTGCGACCAAATGAGGTTTATTTTTTCAGCATAGCCCTCCTTCAATATGGTTTACACACTTCTTTCGTCGGTGTTATAGTGCTTGGATCCTATTTGTCAAAATGTCGTCAACAGAAGATAACACGTCATCATATTAACTTGTTATCCGATGAACATTTCAGTCCACCCTCGTAAGTAACCAAGAATAATTTTTATGCAATTATAGGTTTAAGTAACTATTCATAGTATTAATGATTTATACACAATTATATGGTTTAAAGTCAATATTCCTATTTCATAATTACCATTTGTTTAAACGCAGTTATATGCTTTTAAGTATTCCTATCAAATGCTAATAATTTGCTTAAAATTAAATGAGTTCAACTATTTCAAGCAATTTTATGCTTTCAGGTTATTATTAATAATAATAATTTGTAAACAATTGTAGTTATTCTTGATATAAATAATTTGTGTTATGGGTTCTAGTATTCCTGTTTAACAGAAATCATTTTCAAACACATCCGTTTGACACATAATGAGATCCCAAGTGTTTACCCCTTTTTTAAGAAAGGCAAACAAATAGTAGCGTCATCGTCTGGTGGGGAGGGGGTGACAGCAACAACGACAACTATTTATTTAGGTTTGATTTGGTTTATTTAACAGCATATCAACCATTTATGGGTTATTAAATATTTAATTCCAATCATAACTAGTTAAACTTTCAAAATGCTATTGAATTCATTTTTTAAATCGCTTTTTTATTTCTCTATAATAATAATAATAATAATCATTTTCTTACACGCCAATGGTTTCAAGTATTTCTAACACAAATAATTTTACACAGTTAATGGTTTTAAGCTTATCTATGCAATACTAATAATTTTCAAACAGATCCATTGGACTCATAGATAGAACCTTAACAGGTACTACCACTTCGTGTCAGCATATCTGAGAGAAACCAAAGAGTACTACGCAATTCCCATGACTCTAGAACTGGAGCTCCAACTCCAAATGCGGTGTAATTGACAGGACACACCTTTTTATAATAGGCTTACCTCTTTTCAGATCGAACAGTGTAAGCTACGCTGACAGGACAGTTGATGTAATACAGGCCACAGACTTAAAACACTTGATATTCTGATTGAATGAAATATAGAGGATGTTCTTTTCAGAAGGTATTAATTATTGCGTCAGAATGAGATGTGGGTACCAGAAATGAAAAATAGCATTTTAAAAATAATCAACAATAGGATGCAAATTCAATATCAAAGAGATTACTCTGGTGTCTCCAAAGAAAGTATGAAAGTCCAATTCTAGGGCTCTGAGTGAAGCAGTCAGGTGGTCGGCACAGCAGACACATGAACGAACTCGTCTGACTACAAGTTTTATTAGAGACCATAGAGCAAACTCGATTGCAAGAAACTCAAGTGTACATCATATGAAATTCCATAGAGGAAAATCAACGGCTTATGAAACTTCTTATGGTTCAAATATATTAGCTAACATAACACATGGCACACATTCCAACAGAACATAGCTGAATTTAAAGAAAACATCCTAAGTTCTTCATTAGCAGGAATCTAAATATCCTCGTCAGCAATTTATTGTATACCAACATTCTTTACAACTCTTGTACAAGAACTTTTACTAATAAAATATATCTTAAAGCATCCATTGCTTCAATACCTTACGATTCATACACTTAAATATGTTATCTCATTTTGATTATTCAAACTAATTTTATTCCCTAAGACATTCGTTTACTAACAAGTTTACAAATTCGCATAGAACAACTAACATGCTGGGGAAATTGTTGTCATTTACTGAAGCTTACAGCCATATAAAAGGGAAGATAGGCTCAGCAATTCATAGATTTATCAAACACAGTAAACAATAAACAAGTAATCAAAACCCTTTCATGCGTTATGAAATATATGGATGAACCACTGACTCGACTCTATTAATTTCTTAAATACAAAAAGCAGGATTCGGATGGCATTCTCCTTGTTGGATCTCCGCTACATATTAGTGACCCCAATGCGTCTACAAATTAGTCTCTCCGACATCTTAGATCACTGCTACAAATTGATGATCCATATGTGTTGGATCTTTGCAACAAATTGATGAACTCATGAATGTTGGATATGCAGTATACATTGACGACCATTGCTTGATTGATCCCCTCTACAAATTAGTGACCTTGATGTGTTTAATCACTGCTATAAACTTGTGACACCGCTACAAATGATGTCACTCTGCTACACATTTATTAGATTGTTATAAATGCAATTTCATTATTCTACTGATCATTACTTAAATTTCAAATGTAAGAAGTCGAACTACCGAATATATCAGAGTATCGACATTTTTTCTTTTTTTTTTTTTACATAGGTTCCATCATTGAATTATCTTTCCAAAAGTGTAAAAATCATTTTTACCACAACGAAAATTACGAAGAAACTTGTATGCACGAAACAAAAACCAACGAACAAATAATTAGCCTTTTCAACTGAGAGTAAACATTTATTTAGAATAAAAGCTCTTATTTCTATTACTTCATATACCGTAAGTTTTATTAAAATCAGATTATTAGTTTATTTTTGTTGGTTTTTTTAAATAATTTCCTGTGTCCCCACCTCTTATTTTAAAGTGCAAAATTCGTACACCCCTATTTAATTATTATAACACTCGATGCAAGTTTTTCCCACAAGCGTTAACTTATGGTCTTTCAAAATTATTATTATTATTATTATTGTCTAAGTCTTCTTATTTTCGGCCGGATTGAGTCCTTTGGTTTTTTTCTTCATAGAGATCGTCTCGAGTCTGTGTCTGATGCTGGATCTCTCTCCGTTTCCATTTTGTCCTTAATTATGAACTCTAATACATATTTCTGCTTTTGAATAACGTCCATTTTTTTGAATGACGTCGAGACCTAATATTTTAATGCGGGTGGAGAAGAATTAATAGGCCATCTTTGTGTCCAGCAAAAAGGCCGTCTGCAAGTCAACTCTACTCACTTTCCCACAGTTGCTCAGTCATGTGTTTTTTCAACCAATGAGAATATCCCGTCACAAGACAAACGTGGATTCAACGCCTGCCTGCCACTTATCTGAACTCAACGGTAACTGTTTGTAAAGTTTTTAAATGCCATCCTTGGTCAGTTAAAATAGGGCTTAAGGAAAGTCCTATGTTATGGAATCCTTTGGTATGCATATAAGTTCTATCCTACGTATTGGTAAAGGTCCAGTGATTTAATCCTATGTCAATCGTCCAAGAATGGTAGCAGAATTATGACCAGTAGGGTCGGTTAAGTATTGCATCAGCCTCAGAGTACTGCCAGTGATTGGCCAAGGAATAGATCACATGATCTATTTTAGTCTATAAGTAGGAGCGGGGATCCATCACACATTTTATATATATGGTGTAATGGTTAGCAAGGTAGATTTGCAGACCATTGTTAGTGAGTTCGATTCTCACTGGGTGCCCCATACTTCTGGCCTTGTGCCATATCTAAGCTAAGCTTAGTAAATAACTAACTATATAACAAAAAAATCTAAACACCCACCCACCCCTATTTTCACATAAGGTGGACTGTTCCATTCAGAAATATTAAATCATTATTTTTGTTTTATTTTATTTTGTTACTGCTAATCTCATTTTTATTAATATTTTCATTATTGTTATTATTATTTTTTAATTCATAATCCTATTATTACTAATTCTTAATTTTATTATCATTACTAATATTATTATTGTTATTATTAGTATTGTCCCCTTTTTCTTTTTTTTTTTTGTCTGTTTGGTTTTTTTTTTATATTTATCAATACAATACAAGTTAGTGAGTTTAGTATTTGGTTGGACAAGTTTTATGTCATGCCCAAGACATCCGGTTTTTTTTGGGGGGGTCTTACCCTCAGTCTGCGATATTAAAAGTTTATTTAATTATGCCCCCCCCCCATGATATCTTTTTTTAAAAGTATTAAGTTTTATCTTATTCAATGCTTTTGTGAACAGATCCAATACTGCAAGAGTATTGACCACTTTTTGATTTCATCCCTTATAAATTTATATTTTATATCAATATGTTTTGATCACCGGTGTATTACGGGTTTTTTTGCCAGTAATATGCTCGATTGATTATCGTAATAAATAGTTACAGGGTTATTAACGACCCCTGATTCTACGACACTTTTAAGTAATGTCCTTAAATAAAGGGCTTGTTGCCCTGCTGAAGCTAGACTAACAAATTCGGCCTTAGATGTTGAAAAAGAAACAGCCGGTTGTTTTTTTAGATTTCCAATAAATAATCGAGCTTTCATCCGATAATTTAAAACAGTATCCCGATATACTTTTTTGGTCACTTGGACCTGCCCAGTCGGCATCACAAAATCCCAGTAATTTTAAGGGTTCAGTCGATTTTTTAAATACTAGCGACTGATTCATTGAGCCTTTCAAATATCGCAAAACATGTTTTGCCCTTGTTAAATGGATTGGTGTAGGTTTATCCAAATACTGAGATAATTTTGAAACTATATACGATATATCTGGCCGAGTAGCCATCATCATATAAATTAAGGAACCAACAATTTCACGGTAGAGCTTATTATCAATTAATTCATTTTCATTATCAAAAATTTTATTTATATCCATTTCGCATGGAGTATGTCGTGGTTTACAATCGGTCATATTAAATTTGACCAACAATCTTTCAATATATCTAGATTGATTCATTTTAATAGTATTTTCACTATGTTCAAATTGTTTCCCTAAAAACCAAGACAGCCTTCCCAGTTCGGTCATTTTGAACTTAAGCTGTCTTTAATTTTTATTAAATCATCTTCTGTTTTTGAAGCAATTAGTATATCATCTACGCACAATAATATAATTATTGCTATTTCTTTGTTAATTTACTTCTGTATACAAACAAGGGTTTAAAATCCTGGTCAACCAGGTAATTATGAAAAGTGTTATTCCAGGTACGCCCACTTTGTTTCAAACCATATAGGGCTTTTTCAAGTTTCCATACACAATTTTTATTTTCATTTTCAAAACCTTCTGGGGGATATATATATATGTCGAAGTCTAATGGAGCATTTAAATAAGCACTTTTAACATCTAGATGGTGTATTCGCAAGTTATATTGGACTGCCAATTGAATTAAAGCTCGTATAGAGGTTAGGTTAGTCGTTGGAGAAAAGGTATCAATATAATTTTTACCATACATCTGGGAAAATCCTTTTGCGACAAACCTAGCTTTATATTTGCAGGTGCCATCTTCGTATTCTAAATTTTAAACCCAAGGGCTCCCTGTGATATTTTTATTCTTCGGTGCAGGTTTTAATTCAAACGTGACATTTCAAGGAATGTTGCATATTTCTTTTGCATGGCGTGTCGCCATTGTTGCGAATCCTGCGAGTTTATAGCCTCAACATAATTGGGGGATATGGTAGATAGTAAGTAGCAGTAGTCAAAACTTTTTAACTTGAAATTATCAATTACAAAGAAATCTGGTCTGTTTCTTTCGCGTATAGGGTACCGTGATTTTAACAATTGTTCAGTTTTACCAATTGGCGATTTATTCTCATAGACCCGATCGGAATAAATTGGCAAGACTAGTAAGTCAGCGATTTCATCTGATTTCGGGGTCTTAGCATAGGAATCAGGGAATTTGACACATCTGATTTTTTTAATAGTATTTGTTTCAGGGAAATAAATGAGATATGCTGGACTTTGTTTATCTTATCCGATAAAAATACCCTCCTCAGCACGGGGTTCAATTTCTTTTTATTCTGCACATAGCAAAAACAAATCGTCCCAAAGATATGCATACGACTTAAGTTCGGTCTTGAACCGGTAAAAATTTCAAAAGGTGGTTTTCCCTAAATATGTATTAAAGCAACGATTTCTTATATATGAAGATGGAAGTATTGCGTATACCCAGAGACTTTTTGGTAGTTTCGATTCAATGAGCAAGCATCTAGCTATTGAAAATAAAGTCCTCCACGATCTCTTCACGATCTCTCCACGGTTCCATTCTGGTGCGGAGAATAGGGGACAGATCTCTCGTTTTTAATTTTGTTCTCAATTAGTAAATTTTGAAAGTTTTCTGACAGAAATTCGCTTCCATTGTCGCTTCGTATGCGTTTCACTTTACCATATGGACTGACGTCTGCTAGATATTGTTTGGTTGCTAGCAGTGTATCAGATTTATGGGCTAAAAAGTATAACATTATAAGTCCAGAACAATCGTCAATAAAATTCAGTACATACCTATAATTGCCTTTGTCAAGGGGTTGTATCGGTCCAGTTAAGTCGCAATGAACTAGCGACAATATCTCAGTTTCTTTTTTGTCTAAGATTTTATTTTTAGTTTCGACCATTTTACCCTGAATGCATATATTACAGTTGGTTTTACATGAGGGGGTAAATTTTATTTTCATTTCATTCACTACTTTTGATGATTTTTTAATATCATTTATGTTGCAGTGACTTAAAATTCTATTCCAGGTGTTGATATCATGGCTTGCAGTCTTTGCGGAACTAATATTTTTTAAATAATACAAGCAACCCATTCTTTTTATATTAAATATCGTGCCATTTGGGTAAATCAATTTTGATTTTTTGTGTCCAAAACTTATGTGGGCTCCAGAAGCCGTGGCGGCCCGGACTGAAAAAAAGTTATGTTTAAAACTGGGAATATACAAAGTCCCTTTTAAAATGTATTCACAAATTTGCCCTTTATTATTTTTTAAATATACACACGCGTCTCCGCGTTTTTGAACTAAGCCATTGGATTTGCTTCCATCCGCCAATTCCACAAAATGATTTTCAGGCTCAAAATTGGGGTCCAAACTGATAAATTTAGTTTTATCGTTGATCAAATGTTGAGTGGCACCGCAATCAACGAGCAAATGCGCCTTATAAGATAAGGAGTCATACCCAACAGCAAAAATAAGTTTGTTTTTTGGGAAAATACTTAATATTCTGACAAAAATCCTTTTTCTTATGTCTACAGTTGTAGGACTTGTGGCGCTTTTTATTACAAATATAACATGTAATATTTGTTTCTAATGGCGACTTCTTGTTACCATTCCAAGGTCTGTCCTGATAATTATGGTAGTTGGTATAATTAGTTGATCTGCCCTCATATCGGGGATTGGAGGTTTTACCCTTTTTAAATTGGGTTTTCATTTGTATAGTTCTATGGTCGGATTCCCTAGAGTACATACTTTCTGTTTCTTCATAGCTACGTAGACTCACTTTTAATTCCGTGAACGTCATAGGTTTGTCTCTTTGGCTTATTACTGTCGTAAAGGGTTTGAAATTTGAGGGCAAGCCCTTCAATACCATGGCGATTAATAAGCCATCACTAACAATCTCCCCGGCCTCCCTTAGTGAGCTTGCAATGCTCTCGGTTTGTATTATGTAATCAGTTATGCATTCATGATCAGTTCTATTCAAAGAACTTAATTGGCGATATAGCCCTACGATTCTAGGCTTGCCTTTCGACAAGTAGTGAGTCATTAAAATCTCCATTGCCCTCCTGCCATTATCTCTCGCATCGCGCATTACGAGTGAGAGACTCCGGTCATCCAAGCACTGGATTAATTCTGCATATATTGTTGCATTTTTGTCCACGAAATGTGGGTCTTCGGATTGGTCTGATGGTGCATCTATTGTGTTATGCAATTGAAGGATTCTCAGATACCCATGGAACTTTGTCTCCCAAATTTCAAAACTCGATTCGTCGCCATTGAAGAAGATCCGAGCGTACCTGGGCCCATAACCTGTAAAGTTTTTAAATGCCATCCTTGGTCAGTTAAAATAGGGCTTAAAGAAAGTCCTCTTTTATGGAATCCTTTGGTGATCCTTTGGTAAGCGTATAAGTCCTATCCTGCGTATTGGTAAAGGTCCAGTGATTTAATCCTATGTCCGTCGTTAAAGAATGCTGTCGTAATTATAACCAGTAGGGTCGGTTAAGTATTGCCAGTGTACTGCCAGTGATTGGCCAAGAAATAGATCACATGATCTATTCTAGTCTATAAGTAGGAGCGGGGATCCATCACACAACTATATAACAAAAAATCTCACCACTGTTAAATTCAAATCTTTTTCGATGTCACCCACCCCCTTCAGTTTTTCAGGCATTTTGTACAGGTGTGGACTGTGTTAGACATTTCCTAAATTAGAGCTTCCAATTCCAAAAATTGGCGAAGTGATGTCGATTTTTAGCTCTCAAAATTTGGTGGGTTTCACGAAAAATGGCGACTTTTTGAATTCTATTTTTGTCTGTAAAATGAGTTCTAGTGCTTCCCTACACCTAAAATGTGGTTTATAAGAGTATTTTTGCCTGGAGAATCCTAAACTGTCTTAAAGTTAACCAATTTTAAGTTATTGATGACTTCTATTTTTTCACAGCAAGATCAATATCCCGATGTGGCTCTGCATCTGTCACAATTTTTTTCTATATTGAACATTATTTGTACCAAAAGAATAGTTTGACGTTTGCTCAGAACTGGAGCTACAACATCAGTTAAAATTTTGCAAATAGGAAATCATTAATAATTTAAAACCGGTTAACTTTCAGACTTTTTCGGTAGCATTTTTGGATTCCTTTGACAAAAATACTTCTATAAACCAATCCTTAGGAGTAGGGAAGCTCTAAAACTCATTTTACAGTCAAAATAGATTACAAAAAGTCGCCATTTTTTGCGACCAACCACCCAAATTTGGAAAGTTAAAAATCCACAATTTTTGGAATTGGAAATTCAAATTTTAGGGATTGACGATAGTCCACAAAATTTCAGAAAAATTGAAGTGAGAAATTTTAACAAATTTTAACAAAATATTTTAGCTTCGCTTCTGAGCAACCTCCAAACTATCTTTTTTGTACAAATAATGTTCAATAGATATGAAATAATAATAGAAATTATTTTTCGATTTCTCGGGCAAAAATGGTCTTATAAACCAAATTTTAGGAGTAGGGAAGCACTAGAACTCATTTTACAGACAAAAATCACAAGAAGTCACCATTTTTCGTGACCCCACCCCTCTCAAATTTGAAGAGCTAAAAATCGACATAACTCCGCCAATTTTTGGAATTGTAAGCTCAAATTTTTGGGATTGTCTAACTTTAACTTAGTCCACACCTGTACGAAATTTCAGAAAAATTGAAGTGGGTGGGTGACTGATGATTTGACATGGAATTACCCATTTATTATGTAACACTACCTGACTCTTCACAAACCTCTTGTAAATGTCAGTTGTCATGATATAAAAGTTATGTTTTAATTCATTTTTGGACTGAATATGTTGGTTTAAAACAAAGTTGGCTAAACTTACTTAATGTAAGAATCACATAAACTGAACTTCGGATATTTCCAAGCCACAAGACCTAAACAAAAGTTATTTCTCTGAATTTTTGACATGAGGCTTGATAATTAGTATTATTTGGATTATTCGGACTATTGTCCTCATTTTTATTGTTATCTGTACAACGTTTTGGTTGAAATACCTGAGGAAGGTCGGAGGGCACATCGACCGAAACTTTGTACAGATAATAATAAGAATGAGGACAATAGTCCGATATTTCCAAATAATCCTTTAAAAAATTATAGAAACGTTTGTGTTGTTGCATGCATGTTTTTTTTATAATGTTGTATATAGATATCAAATTCATTTATTTATGTACAGTAACGCCCATAAATAAAACACTTCAAATATTTTATTATAGAAAGTTAATTTTCTTAGACACCAAAGATATCAGAATGGTATTATTTTATTGGAGCCATATACAATCAAATCGAATACTATTAGGTATCATTTATCATTTTGTAACCAAAAAGTATCAATCTCCTGGTGATCGTTGATTGTCTCGTATTTAGGAAAACAAACGGTAGCACTTAGCCTTCTAATAATTGCAGAACTTTTATTATTTTCAAAGACCTGTCTGAAATTTTCTGGACGGTTTTTTGGAGAGAGGGAATTGCTATTAATCATTAATTTTAACCCCGAGTAGAACGTATTTGTCTCCCCGTATATTTGAGTTTCATTGGATAGGGTTGCACGTATATGGCCGCTTCACCTGCCGGACTCTGGTTGAGTCTTTATGCCCACTCGGTTTCCGATTATGGTGATTTTTTTTCCTCTACAATTCCTCTGTAGAATTTGATGATATCCGCACTTCCTCATCGGATGATATGAGAGTCATTTCCATTTCAATCCATTAAACACCTGCTATATATAATGACATTAGAGTGTAGAGACTGATACTAAGTGACCACTTTACATAAGAAATTATATCTAATAGGATCCGTTTTGATTATATAATATTCCACTAGAATAATTATAAAAATCCAGTTATATTTGGTTTTAATTATTTGGGTTGTACATATTTATGGGTGATTTCAGACCAGTTGCCTTAGAAAACCTAAAGAACCAAATCTGCCATAATATTTGTCCAGATTGTGGGGTGGAGAACAGATGCATTTATGTATTTCCTAAGGTCATAAACTCAAAGTGAAACTCAAACAGCTTCGTCTAGGTCAAAGATTCCATTTCCGACGACAATAAGCTTTATGCTAAACTTACCTCCAACAGAAATACGCATATATACTAGATTGATTTTGATATCTTAATTCATTATTGATTCGAGTACGTTACATTTTAAAGAAGAATTTAAATTCTTAGATAGTTTTATTATGTGTTAATATTGAATATTTAGTTTATTATGGTCTCAGGTCATGCCCGTAAGTAATTATATTACTTGATTTTTTTTAATTTACTTTTTATATTACTTGTAAGGAGAAAACATATTTTCATTATCCGCACACTAAAATTTAAAAAGCTGCATGGAGATAGAAACTAAAAATAGATCAAAATGAACTCCGAATACTACTAGGGTGTAAAACAATTATCTAAAAAATATAGCACCAACATACAGTTTTATCACGCAGCTTTATAAGTCTGATTTGAACTTCTGCGATATCATTTATGCTTTCGTAGGTAATTTGGTAAAGCAGCTGACACGTAAAACCAGTCTTTCCTCGAGGTAGAATAAGCACGTGAGTTCGAATTTAATCGGTATTTTATTTTATCTTCCTGTTTCTAAAGTGTGCTGTTTCTCGTTGTCGCGGCAACTGATTGAGTTGCAATAAAAAGCAACAAGAATCTATGAAGATGGACGATAATACTTGACAAAATTGTTAATAATAATCTTTTTTAACTTTTACTAAGGTTTACTTTGAACAATACAAAGCATCAACTTGTGGGTATCAAGCACACTACAACTGTAATAGTCTACTTAATTATCTTCTTTAAAATTACTCTATGGTAAAGTCCTTGGGGTATTTATTGAGATTAACTTAACGCTTTATAAGAATACAAATGTTAAGTACTTGGAGAGGACTGAACTCTCTACAGTATTAATGGTTTGCTAAATTACCTTACCTAAATACTAGTCAACAACGCGTCGTCCTTATTTATTAAGCCTAGTTTACTCCGTCAAAAAGTCAAAAGTGTGGACTACCCAGTGAGGATCGAACTCATTAGTCTTTGTGGTCTGTATGACTCGCTTATAACCATTGCTTCCTGGCAAGATGCTCTATCAATATTTATTAAATCTGTTTAGTCCACCATAAACTGCCTTTTTATTGCTATTATCATACTATTTTTAGATTATATTAGCATAAGTATTTCTCCAGTTTTTGTCAGTATTCAAAATGGCTGAGGTTTATTGCAAAGCCGGAAAAATGACAAAACGTGGGAAATTGAAAAAAGTATTGACTTACAAATGTAGACTCTGTTTTAGCAGAAATAATCTTCCTAAAGAACCTCAAATGTTTTTTTTTTTCGATATTATTTCTTCTTATTTACTTTTTCCTCTGCGTTTTACTGTTTTTCTTGGAGAGAAACCAATCTCTCTGACCTGCCTGTTGCTTTTCAAAGACAGCTGAATCGCTACAAGGAATTTCGCCAAATCTAAACGAAAGAAACAGAAGCTAAGAAACAGATAGCAAGAATGTTTACCGAATCAAACCAACTTTAGGCCAATTATCTATTTTTCAGCTTTCTTTTAATTACCTAATATTTTCTTGTAGTTAAACAACGCTTTATTTCTATTCACTCTTACATAACATAAATATCTCCAGCTACATCCATATTCCACCCTTTGTCATTGGTAAATTCGTATTTGATTTTTTTTTTTTTTTTTTTTTATAATTATGCGGGTTTTTCACATCACCTTGATTCGATAGTTTTTCACTGGAGTCTGATTGACTACAAGTCTCCTCAGGACTTTTAAATATCCGAGCCGATTTTAGTATTGCTGTAGTTTGGAAGGTCTCGATTCTTTCTCGAATATCCAATTGATTGAATCACTTTTCTACGTTCTTTTGGATTGTTCCAAAGGCCCCAACTAAGATTGGTATCACTATTGCTTTCATATCCCACAGCCTTTTCAAGTCTCTGGCAAGGTCCAGATATTAATCCAGCTTTTTGCCATTCACTTTCACTTTGTGATTTGCTTGTACAGCAAAATCCACTATGACAGGTTATCTTCTTTTTGTTAATCAAAACTATGTATACAGTGGGCCCAAGATATTGAAGGTTCTGTTTAGGAAGGAGGGAACGATTTTGAATTCCACTTCCTAGTTACTTACTTAATATCGAGAATTCAGATGATCAGAAAAATGATTTTTAACGCACCACAGACCCCACAAAATGAGGATTCAATATTAAAATTAATGGGAAACTGCTTTATTCTCTTATTTAGATAATTTCCATTCTATTTCTTTAATAATAATATGACCGTGATGTGCTACTTTTGCAACGTTTCCGGTTATATATATGCAGAATCACCCATAAATACCTAACAATTTTTTATACAAAATTAATTTCCTTCTATAAAAAGATACCGACATTTATCATTTCGAGTGGAACAACTGAAACTATGTAATCGAGAAAGAAAATCAGATTTGCTTTGAAAATGTTTTTGGTGTCGGAGTGTACTCATTTTTGGACAGCCACATATTGATATTTTGGTTGCAAATTTTCAATACTACAGCTTTTGGTAAGAAATAATACCTATAATAACCGTTTTGATTGTATATTATTTCACTAAAAATAAAATGTGTTATAAGTTTACAAAACAATTTTTGTAAAAATCTTAGGGACTGACTTATTTATGCTTGAAACTGTACACGCATTTATACTTGTACGTACACGCACGTGCACACACACACACACATACACACACACACACACACACACACACACACATATATATATATATATATATATATATATATAATCAGCAAATTAGCTCAAAGAGTGAGCAAGACTAGACACGATTGGTTGGGAAAGGGGATCCACTAGGAATTGTACAAGAAATCAAATTTTCACCATTCAACTAAATAACATAATGTTATATGCCCAACCTGAATCTGTCCTGGAGAATGAGACGCACAAAATTCTCTGGGACTTGGAGATACAGACGGATCACCTAAACTCGGTCAGGATACCAGACCTAGTGTTAATTAACAAAAGGAGAACTTGTCATCCCGTGATTTTGGCTTCCCGTCCGATCACTGAGGAAAAATAAAAGAAAGCGAAAAGATAGACCTTGCCAAAAAACTGAGAAAACTGCGGAACGACGGTGACATGGGCAATTAAATTAGTATAAAGATTGTACCAATTGTAATTGGTGTCCTTGGAACGATCCCGAAGGGTTAAGAAAAGAGTTTGGGTGAGGTTTAATCGGGACCATCCAAACTACAGCATTGTTAAGATCGGCTAGAATACTCAGAAGAGTCCTGGAGATCTAAGGAGACTTGCTGTCACTCAGCCTCCAGTGAACCACCGGTTTAGGCGGGTGTGAAAAACTCGAATGGAATCAAAATAATAATAATAATAATAATAATAATAATAATAATAATAAACTTTATGACCTAAAGTAATGGTACGCTCACCTGATGACGACACATATTTCTTTGACATTATCGCTGGAGTCCTACAAGTAGATAGATAGATACTTATAATATGCCTGGACTATGTACTTCTAACATCATTAAATCACATAAAAGAAAAAGGCCTCACATTAAAAAAAAGGCAAAGACAAGTGATACCCCGCAGAGACTATTACGGACGTGGACTAGCATTTCTTGCAAATACGCCTGCACAGGCCGAATCCCTGCTACATAGCAGCACGGAACATCGGTCCCTATGTGAACTCTGATAAAAACGAATTCATGTGTTTTAAAAAGAAAGGGTGCATTCTACACTTGACGGTAAGCCTCTAAAACCAGTAGAACAATTCACGTACCTAGGTAGTAATATCTCATCTACAGAAAGCGATATTAATGTACGCAAAAGGAAAGGTACGGTCTGCTATAAACAGATTAGCAGTCACATGGAAATCTGATCTCACTGACAAGCTAAAGCGACAATTCTTCCAGACCGTAGTTGTATCAGTGCTACTATATGGCTGCACCACCTGGACCTGAATGAAACGCCTAAAGAATAAGCCAGATGAGAGCTGCAGAAGAATGCTGGGAGCATTTTTTACTCATTATGTTACTACTTTTCGACTTAGACAAAAATTTGACCTTAAATAACCGATTTAATTAATTTTAATTAGTTTTTTAAATGAAAATGAGTAAACATTTTGGCAGACCCTAGGTTAGGGCCATTGAGATGCTCCCTAAAGGCCAAGAAAAGAAACTGGGAGAATTGCAGACCAGAGTAAGAATCAAGACCATACAGACCACAACAGTTAAAATCGGCAAGAATACTTAGTTGCTGTCACTCGGACATATGATAATAGAAAGCGAAATTAGGATATTTGTTGTTATTCTCATCATAGCAAGAGTAACCTACCCCTAACACAAGCTGTGATTGGAGGAAGAGGAGTGGGGGTGAGGTGGGGTGCTGTATGTCATTATAAAAAAGAATCGAAAGTCGTGATTGTCAAATTTGTCTCTTCTAGACACGTAAGTAGATAACAATGCAAGGGAAATAACTCTCATAGCCTAAAAATAAATACTATTTGTAAAGTTCTAGTCTGGTTTTAGAGTTTAGTTATGCTAATATTTTTTTTTTTTTTTTTACTAAATGAGATATTAAAACATTTAGAAAATAAAAATGAATCGCTCTTAAAATTTGATTCTTTATTTTATTGAAATATGAACAATACCGATTCACATACGAATAATAATCAATATAGCTACACATATATATTTACACCCAGAAAATAATCGAAGAACAATTTATTATTTAATTATAGGTATGTACAAAGTACGGACATTTAGAAGTGCACTACCTCTTTAAAAAATATTCTAAAACGTTAAAAAAAAGAGACAATTTTCTTTTTACTGTTTTCTTTTACGTTTAAGATAAAGAACAATTCCAAATTTATGTATTAAAAAAAACAGATTTGCTACATATAAGTAACGTACTTTTTTCATTTTAAATAAATTTACGCTAAATTTTTAATCTTTGTTAAACATTTTGGCGTGAAAAATTAGAGTGAAGAATATGGAGAATCATACTTGTAATAACTTTTAGTCAGAAGCAAAAACAAATATTATTATTAGCATTTAACTCTTAATATTATTTATTTTTTTAAAAAGCTGGGAATATTAAAATTAGACTGTTAAAACTTATATACAATAAAATTCTATTAGAAATATTATAGAATCTTTAGTAATAAAAAGCGAGACTTTTTTTTCTTTGATACATTTAACTTAATAAAGAAATGTATCAAAGAAAAAAAAGTTGGCTCCGAATAAAATAATTAATCGTTTGAAAACAATAAACAATGGCCGTGGTTTATACGTTTATCAGCTTCAAAGTAGTTCCAATAATTTTAACTTTCTTTGAATCAACTGCAGCGGCAACAGCTCATGCTACATGCGTAAATAGAATATAATGACTCCTACAAACTCCCATAAAAAACGACAATTTTTAATTCAAACATCATTTTCAATATTTTCATACAGATTATCAAATGGAATTTCATTATCTTTAGCTATATATTTTAATACAATATTTTCTTTACTTAAATAAATACGCTTTTGAATTCCAGTGAATGCGAGTATCTATTTTTATTTATAATTTTTTTAAATACCTAAAAAAAAGTAGACAACTTGAACTTTTAATATAACTTAAATTTTAAAATGTAAGACGTCATACTACCGAATTTATCAGAGTACCGATTTTTTGTTGTTGTTTTACATGTGTTCCGTCATTGAATTATCTTTCCAAAAATGTAAAATTCATTTTTACCACAAAAAAAAATTACACAGAAACTTGTATGCACGAAACAAAAACTAACGAACAAATAATTAGCCTTTTCAACTTAGAGTAAACATTTATTTAGAATAAAAGCTCTTATTTCTATTACTTCATATACTGCAAGTAAAATTATTATTAGTTTATTTTTGTTGATTTTTTGAAGAATTTCCTGTGACATATTGTAAGTTCAAAATTCGTACACCCCTATTAAATTATTTTAACACTCGTTGCAAGTTTTTCACACCAGCGTTAACTTATGGTCTTTCATTATTATTATTATTATTATTATTATTATTATTTTCACCCCTTTTTAGTTTTTCACATCAGCGTTAGCTGATGGTATTTCACTGGAGTCTGAGTGACAACAAGTCTCCTCAGGTCTCCAGGACTCTTCTGAGTATTCTAGCCGATTGCGGCAGTGCAGTAGTCTAGATGGCCTCTATTCTTCCTCTGATATCTAGATCCTCCAGTCTTGTTTCCAAGTATATTGGTACCGTTCCAAGTGCACCAACTATAATTGGTGTCACTTTCACTCTCATATTCCACAGCTTTTTCAATTCTCTGGCAAGGTCCAGATATTTATCCATCGTTTCATTTTCCTACAGCTTCGCCCTGTCATCTGCTGGGACCGCAAAGTCCACCAAGTAACAAGTTCTCTTTTTTTTTTTTTCTTTTTTTTTTTTTTTTGTTAATCAATACTAGGTCTGGTCTCCTAGCTGGGATAGGGGGATCCGTCTTTATCTCGAAGTCCCAGAGAATTTTATGTGTTTCATTCTGAAGAACAGATTCTGGTTTATGCATATACCATTTTGTTGTATGATCAAAGTTTAATTTTTTGCATAATTCCCAGTGGATCACTTTCCCAACCCAGGCGAGCCTAGCTTTGTACTCCCGTTGTGCTAGTTTGCTACCTTCAATTAATATATGGTCTACAGTCTCGTCTCTGTCACCGCACAATCTACATTTACTGTTTTGTTGGGTCTTATCAATTATTGCTTTGATATAATTTGTTCTCATGGCATTATTTTGTGCAGCAATTATTAGTGATTCAGTTTCTCGCTTGAGGTTTCCTCTTCTTAACCATGTCCAGGTCTTTTTATGTGCAACCTCTCCGATTTGTTGTTTGAAGTGTTCATATAATTGTTTTTCTTCCCATCTTTGTTTTCTAGTTTTTGTTGTTTTTCTGTTGGTCCATACATTACATCTGCTGTTGTTGGCTGCTATAAGTAATCTTTCTTTGCTCTTTTTTGTGTACTCTTCGAGTCCTTGGATTGTGGCCCCTACACAGTTCTCTGTGTTGGCAAGCCCTCTTCCACCTTCTTTTCTTAATACATATATAACCTATCTTTATCATTTCTAGGGTGTAGGGCCTTGTGCATCGTTATTAATTTTCTAGTCCTTTGATCTATCTGAGTTCTTCTTTTGTCCATTTTAAGAAATTATTATTATTATTATTATTATTATTATTATTATTATCTCACAGAAGTAAAACCTAGCTTTTTATCAGAAGATCACGTGACAACAAGTCTCTCAGTTGGGATTATTATTAAACACTGTTCCTATCCGACCCTGCATACTTTTTAAAAAAATCATTCTGGGTTAATTTTCTACATTTACTTAAATAATCAACAGTTTAATCTAAACCTATTTCGCTGCTTTGGCTTTGATGTAGTTCGCTCTAATTCATTTGTTCTAAACTGCAATTCCATTTCTTGTTTAAGTTATCCGTTGAACAACCATGTCCACTGCCTTCATTCCATTTTGTTTGACACTATACTTTTTTTTTTGCACAATTAATTTTGTTCACTCATATTATTAGAAGATTTAGCTTCGTATGCTACAAAGATAATTTTACTCATTGTGAGATTTTCATAACAGCTCTTATTAGTGACAAATAAACCGAGTTTAGTATTGCTTCGGTCTGGATGGTTTCAATTCTTTCGCAAAACTCTAGTTAATCCAGTCTCTTTTCAATGTTTTTGGGGACTATTTGATGAACTTCAATCTGTACAGTTTCACTTTCAGTCTGTGGTCTGCTGGAACCGCAAACTCCACTAGTTGACAAGTTTGTTTATTTCTTTAGATTTTTTCAAAACTCTTCTAATTATCCGAGTTAATCTCTGGAGTGCTGTCATTTTGGATAGTCCTAATACTTCCTCGCATCGCCAGTTTTCTTTTCTAGGTTATTTGGGATTATTTTGGTTTCACTGTAATCTCATATACCTTTAGCTCTCTAGCAAGGTTCTTTTTTTTCTTTTTTTTTTTTGCTTTATTTAATTTATAAAAATAGAGGGAGTAAAATGGATATCCGAGTTAACAAGTTCCTGCTGAGGAGGGGGGGCAAAAAGAAGTGAGTTCGCCGTCTTCTCACCAGCCAGACTTTCTTTTGGTCAACACATTCTTCGTCTTCGTCTAGCAGCTGGAAAATCCGTCGTCGTAGTCGAAATAATCTTTAACAGTTCAAAATCGCAATTCCTATTTAATTTTGTTTCTGTTGGACTAAAATCCATTTCTTTACTGGGTCGTTCGCAAAGCGCTTCGTCGACTGGGTATTTGCCTCATACCCCACTTTTATGGACTGAGCACAAGGCCTCGTTTTAACGTGGGCCCACCCACAAGCCAAAGCTCATGGGTGGGAAAGAACAAAAATTGCGTTGTTGCCTGGGGGGATAGCCCCCTGGGATCGACGCTAGTTTAAAACACATATAATGCTCTTAGAAATTAATAACAAAAACATCGAATACACTATATACAGAAAAATTACTTACATGTTTATGTTTTGCTTCAATATAATATCCTTTCTTTTTGTTCAAAACATGCAGAAAAAAATCCGCTGAAAAAAATTCCTGCGAAATATTTTAGAATTATGGTAAAAATTATTCACTAAACAAAAAATTACCAAAAATCAGGGAATTGTCAGTTGTACCCTTTTGTTTTACAGGTTATGAAGGTAGGTAAAAATATTGATAATCTGGAAATTCAGGCCATTATTCAAAGCTTGTTCTTAATGAACAAAGCTGTTCGCAGAATTCAGGAAGTGGAAGGAATCGAAAAATATCCGATTGAAATTAGTTCATTCGTTTTAAGTGTGATAACATTTTCATAAAGATAAAGAATTCGTTATTTATTTTGACGCTTTAAAAAGCAAAATAAAAGAAAATATGATCATAGCAACAACTTTCAGAAGAGCTAAGATCATTAAAAGATACCACACGTAAAACATTACAGAAGCTTAACATAAGTTGTTCTCGAGTTGTTCCCATAAACTTTCAATTCAGTAAAAACCAAATAAAAAATATAAAAACCCTATGTCCTTAGGTAAATAATATACACTGAAATAAATTGTCTTAAGGAGAAGTATTTCTTGTGTGTGGAATTAATTACTGTCGAGCGATGAAGCAGCAACGCGTATGAAGCCGCTTAGAAGAGTCTATTTTTTACAAATGTGTATAACCGTTTCTCATATACAACACCCCTTTTTTAGATATGTGCACTTTTTTGTCTTTTTGGATCGACTCTCTAACCTGTAATTGGGGGTTTCTTTTTTGTTTACTGCTCTTTCACATCAGTGGAACTTTCACTGTCGGCAATTCAAAACCATTGTACAATATCACTAATGGCAATTCATATTTTTGGCTTTACATTTCATCAACATGTCAACAAGGCCTTAATTGATCTATACGTATTTCATGTTGAATATTTTGACCTAATATATAGATCATCTTGCCATATTCCCTAATTTCTTTTCCGACTCTAAAAATCCTGAAAAAAATTAAACTTTTCCTTTCTTTGCCAAGTTTTAATTTTTCTTCCAGATAATAACTTGTCAAATACTAACCTGACCTTCCTGGTAAACATAAGTTTTGCTGGTGACATTTTTGCTGTCGTATTAGGATTATAGGACCATCTATAAATACTTAGGAGTCGCTGGAGAACTATTTCATCAGTCTCTTCTTTATTCGTTTTTAAATTCCTTTTGAACGTGTCAGTGAAACGTTCAACCTGAAAATTTGATCTTGGATGATAAGTGGCCAATGTTACATGTTCTACAGTAGAATGCTTGCAAAAGTTTTTAAAGTCACTCAATATGAATTGCATGGGATTATCCGATATTATTATAAGAAACTTTATCATATAAGTAGAAGTGTACTACACTTTAAAATTTATTTATTAAAACTCAATAATAATTAAATAATATAAACTATTCAGTGGTCCCACATAATCGAGGTCTAATCTAGACCAAGGAGTATCAGTGTTAGGTCAAGGTTGATAATTTATTGGTGGTTCTTTTGCCGCAGGGGCACAACCTCTACATGATCTAAATAATTTTTGGACATCCTTGTTCTATTTAGGCCAATATACAAAAACTTCTCTTAAGGGATTTTATCCTTGACATTCCAGAATGTCTCATATGAAACTGTTTTAAAGTTCTTTTTGTAGCCAGAAAGCAATTACTAACCTTTCCGAGCACACAACTACTTCATCACAAATAAAAACATGCATTCCATTGAAACAGACGAAAGTGTTATGCGCTCTGTTTCTTTCTTTCGTTCTCTATTTTTTCATATTTCTTCTCCCCTTTTTTCTTCTCCCTCTATATCCCCATTCCCTCCCTATATCCTCTATATACATATTCATATCTCCCCCTTCTCTCTTTCTCCTTTCTATTTCCCCTCTCTATTTCCAGTTCCCTCTCTTTTCCCTAATCTATTTTCCCTTCTCTTTATATCTATTCATTTTCTTTCTTCACAATCAAGACAGAATGGTCCATTATGTATCTAAGGGGACAACAAAGCGTAACATTCGTACACATACATTATTGGTTTTATCCTTTCTTTGTTTTTTTCTTTATTCCTCCATAAAACAGACGATATGATAATTTCCATTATACTCTTTTTTGTTTTGCTTACTAAATAATACTTGATAATAACTATTTTTATTATATAATGTTCCACTAAAAATAACAAAATCTGCTGTCTTTGGCTTAGAAGAAAATCAACATTTTCTTTTTTAAATCATAAGAAATCTAATTATTCATGGTGATAATTTGTGTGTTCAACAAGATATTAAACATATTTGCCTATTTACAATCTACTTTTTCTAAAAGTTGGCACTTTTTAAGGAGGCGTAATTTTTAGATGATACTTTAATAAAACTATAACTACAAATTTTAATTTGTCTTTACGTTTCATTTTCTAATTTTCGTTCCTTTATCACAAATAATTTAGACGTCATTTCTACGTCAGCGCAGAACATTGAGATCGGATACAATAATGAAGGATTACATTCCCTTTAGGATTTGAACTTACAACTCCGTTTGTTTATAAGAGAATCGAATAAAACGTTCGTAAATGTATCTACATTTCCGAATAAATAGACATGTGCGTAAACAGCAATGCTTTGGTTTTGCATAGTTTTGCAGAGGATAACTCAATTTTCTTGGCAGGAAGAGAGCTAGGAAATACCAGTTACTATTATAGAAATAGGCATTGAATTTCTGGTAAAATTCCTGAAAATCCAAAGATTCTAGCTATTTACAGTATCGCCTGTAAATAAGTAACAATCTTTAGAAAAAACGTTGTTTTTATCTCGAACAATCATACTAGTATTTTATTATTTCTAGTAAAGCATTATATAATCAAAACAGATAGCATTAGGTATTATTATAACAAAATACTACTGCATTAAAAATCTTAACCAAGAAAAATCTACTGACTATATAAAATTTTGCCTTCGGATTAACTAATTTTTAACTGCTACCTATTCATATATTTGGTTACAATATTTCTTTATAGAGTTTGATAATAAATAATATCTAATGATATCCACTATGAATAAGGAAATCCTGATATCGTTGGTTTAAAAAATAGCTTCTTTTTTTTTAAATAGATTGAAAACATATTAACTCTAATAGGTATGAACTTATATTATATATATATATATATATATATATATATATATATATATATATACAGACAGACAGAAAGACAGACAGACAGACAGAAAGGGAGAGAATGAGAGAGAATAGATATTTAAACCGCTGATGAAGCATGATAAGCTGAAACTCTACTAAAAATGTTTCTAAATTCCTGGATATTAACTGACAGGCTTTTTTAGTTTCGTGAACTGGCCGAGGAAAAGCAATACTTTGTGCTTAGCTCTATTTCTGTTTGCCAATCATTTGCTGTTTGCCGCCTTTTCCAGGAAATCCCATTCATAAATTCTCGTTTTAGGTGGGGCTGTGGAAAAAGTAAAATACCGGTGCACTCTTTTCCATCATTTCTCAATGCTGGACAGATAAAAATAAGATAGATGCTTACACGTAGTGATAGTTGCGTCTAAATGCATACACGTAATGATACGACAGAAAATCAATGGAAAGCAGTGGCGACACATACATATATCTGCGCCAGGTTGAACACAAAGGAACAAAAATACACAGAGAAATATATTAACATTCCTATTCAGAATTTGTGTTCTCTCTCTCTCTCTCTCTCTCTCTCTCTCTCTCTCTCTCTCTCTCTCTCTCTCTCTCTCTCTCTCAGTCAGTCTGATTTATGTGTATCTATATATCTTTATTTTATCTTTTCTTTTTCCGTGATACAACAAAAGAAAATTGTAACCAATGATTTTTAACGCATATAGAGTATATTGAAAGAAAAAAGCCAAAAATTGCTCGATCATTGTAAATGTGACTGTTTAATTCTAAAAAGTGGAAGCGCTTGTTGTGTAACAGCTATCGCCATAGGAAATGGATTTAATGAGACTGAACAAGACTGTTTGCATTTCACTTCACGCTAATACTTTTAGGAAAAGTATGTAACTCCATCTTGGCTCCCTGTCACCGAGCTACGGTTAAATAGTAAAACAGACTCAGTTCTTTATCAGTGGTACATCCAATGATGTAGGAAAAGGAAATATTTGAATTAATACCAACTGTACTCTGCTTAAAATTGACTATGTGTAATGTACAGCCCGTGGATGATGGGATGGGTAAATACATACAGTACAAAATCACTCCTGTTGTTGTCTCTCTGCTGACTGTGTAGACCCAGGGAAGAGTGAATGTTTATACATGTTCATTAAGGTCCTTTCTGATTAGTTGTCAAGTTATTTAACTATTTGCTTACTTTAAACCGTTCACCGCTTTAAACCGCTTTTCCATAACTACAATCCGAGCGTAAAGAGCTGGCAGCGGCTCTCGCAAGTGTCACTCTTGCACATGTCTCATTGAAAAATCACTACTTGAACATCCGTGTCATTTTTTGTTTTGTCTGTGAACCAACCCTAAGACTGGTACTTGATTCTTTTACCATAGGGATTCTAAAAATCCCATCATACAGGTAAAAAAAGAAAATTTGTTACAGCCGTGGAGGAAATTTAAAAAATTAAAAGCCTCATAATCGGTTCTCGAGATATTCAAAATTTTCCGGACTTCGTGTTTGATTTTTAAAAAACACATTTCGGCCGTTCTTCTATAAGGCCACAAAAATAAAGACCCAATATGGATCGAACTGATTGTCAGTGGCTTGCGATACGGTCGTACGAAGCATTGTCACCTTGGCATTGTGTGCGAATAAGTGTGTCGTCGGCTTGTTCGTTTGTTTTTCATAGATGTGTGCATCTGGTAGTCTCGGTTTATTTTATTGAAAACGAGCTTCATGAAGAAAACGCTGGAGATAATTTCGTCGGGAGTAGAGAAAGAATGGAGTGGAACGGAGTATCATAGTTATAAAAAGGACGATGAAGAATTTTACAATACCCACAGAATGACAGAAAAGAAACGAGAGAAAGTATCAGAGTTAGCCAAAAACAAAAATAAACCGGTAAATATGGGGGCGGGGCGAAATTGCAAATATTTCTGGACTTCTAAGGCAAATGTATACTTCCGGTAAATATAAACATTCTCATCCAGAAATAAAAAGGATATTTGGGAAAATAAAGATATTCATTTCACGTTTAGAGGGGTGGTTGACCGTTGAGCAAAAAATATTTCTGTTTCAACTTCTTTGTTAAAAGTGTGGAAATATTCAATGAAACGCATTGTGAAAGAACACGACGTTGTCCGGGATAAATCATATACAAAGAATATTTTGCTTTTAAAAGAGTCTGTCTCCAGTGTAGGGAGTGCTCTAGGATATGTCAATTAATTTTAGTTTTTATTTGTATTTGACATTCGGGATCAGTTTTAAAATAACATACCCCTACACCCACAACCTTTATCTTCATTTATAAATATCATTAAAACACTCGTCAAGGTGAAAGCAGTTGACATGTTACATTAGCTAAGAAATCTATAGGTAACAAAGTAGCAAAGTAACCAATAAAATTGTCCCAACATTATGAACACAAACAACTGTAATTATTCGGAGCAAAATCTTTCATTGTTTAACGCCCATAATAATATTTTTTATAATCTGTTCATTTTCTGCTAAATAAAGCATACTGGGTTTTTAATGATTTCTAGTGGAACATAATTAAACAAAAACCAATATTTGTAGATATTTACAGCATTTAGACTCAAAACAAAATGGCAACAAGTTAATAAAGGAGGTATATTTGTTTTTGAACTTCTAAATTCATATTATTAGTAATAGAATAGTCAATTAAGAAAGTTTGGTAATAAATAATACTTAAGAATATCCATTTTCATTGTAGAAATATCAACTAGAAATATATAAGAAGTATATCCTTATCGGCGTATCAACTAGGTTATCCAATAATTTCTCCAGTGGCAACCTCTTTAACAAGAAAAAGAGGTGTATATCAGAAAGCATTTAAAGATAGTGGATTCAAAACCAACCCTACATATCAAGTCAATAGCAACTTATGATGAGGATAGAAAAAAGAAGAAACTGTCCGAGGAATATCCTTTGGTTTGCACCTGAATTTGACATAACTATTAAACTTAAATTAGGAAGTATCTTCTTCAAAATTTAAAAAAAAAGAATTCTCCACGGAAATAAATTATGGTTGTACACTGAATATTGATCGATATATAAACAAAACCAATATTAGAAAATTAAACAAAAACTATATTAACGACATTCTACCTTGTAATTGTAATAATAAAGAAAATACATGCCCCCCCCCATAAATGGAGAGTGCCGAAGGGTTTGTTTAATATATAAAGCTATTATACAAATTAATAAGCAAAGTGATAATAAAAAGATATAAAACATGCTCAACAAAAGATACTGTCAAAAAAGACTTTATAATTACTAGACTAGCTTTACTAATATAAAATATATGCATTGCACTAATTTTTCTAAACACACCCGGGATATTAAAAATACGTATATTCTTTACAACCCCGACATACTCGGTTAATCATTTTATCGACGATCGAAGTTGCGACTAACTTGATATCATATTCCCCGATAAGTCACCGACATTAGGCTACCCCGCCAGCTTTACTTATACACACACACACACACACACACACACACATATATATATATATATATATATATATTATATATTATTTATATTTTTGAAGGCAATTACAATGCATATATCGTATAAAATTCGATAATTATTGAAAATAATCATGACAACCAAACTCGGCGAATAACGCGCACGACGTGGAACACCGTACAGCAGTTTCAACTTTATTAAGTCTCATCAGCAGTGTATACCTACGATCTCCCTCCGACAGAGATCGAAACCGAGAACCCAGCACGCAGAATCAGAGATTCTACCGCTGGGCTACCGGCCCGTCGCACACGAAACATGCCAAATTAACCATTCTACTGACCAAAATGTCAGTTGGTGAGATGTCACTTAGATTCTCAAAGAAGCTCAAAGACATTATTTTCTCTTCGCTTGAAATGTTAACCTCTTTACTGTCCTAATATAAAAGTCCTGCCTTTTAAAGAGGCATCTTAAGAAATAATTTCAACAATTAAAAGAAATACAATACGCTAAGATAAACAAAGTCTTCTTAACAATGGCTTATAATTTCTTCCAGAGATTTTTTGTTTGCTGCAATTTTTCAAGTCAGTGACAATTAAGTAAATAGTAAATCAGTTTTTGTCATTTAATAACAGACACCAGTACAGAGGACGTTTGGTAACGCCACGTAGAGACGGAAAAGAAGTAGGAGAGCTTTGACACAATGTGGAATATCTTCTGTTATTGAAACTGAGGTTGCGATTGTACCATCTCGTTTCTGTGGCACCGACATATATTTTTTCATCATTTTTATTCTCTTTTACCTTGACAGTGGTCTTATATGTGATATTGTTTATCAAACAGCTACCATTCAATGGGCAGTTGACTATATTCCAGTAGTTATATCTTTCATTCCAGTTAACGTCCTTTTCGTTTAATATTTTAAAATTATGTACATTTATAATTTTTAAATTATCTTTATTAAATAGTTTTTTCAGTGTAGAATATACCATTCTATAACATGCTGGTAAAAATTTTCTAAGCAAAAGAAGCGAATTAGTTTCTAAGTATAGATATATCAGAAAATTTATTTTGTGTAATCTAACACCTGACCCTAATTAAACCCATATTCTATACAGAGAAAATACTTTTTTTTCTTTTGTTTGAATTGCACATACATTAATACCTAAGCATATATTCTAGTAAATTTCTCGCGAAATATATCCCCAGGGAAACATACCATGCGTTGTAAAAACGCTTGACTGTCGAGTTTTTACTGCACTCTCGTCTGAAAGTTGTGCGAAACACATGATACTTGAGTAGCGGAAATATAGCATCCTTAATAATAATAATAATAATAATAATAATAATAATAATAATAATAATAATAATGCGTATATTTTTATATATATAAATATGAATTCACTATAATCCAGAACCAATGCTATAAGATATGTACATGCAATTGGGAAATGTTCATCTGGAAATGTTTATGGAAACATTCCTTGTGACCTGACAATTATGAGAAATTATAATAGTCTAGGTATCGAAGACTTTTGCTCGGTACTGAATATATTATGTATAACATGACTGATAAGATAGTTTTTGTATGTTTACATGAATAATCTTTGGATATAAGTCTGTAAAAAACTAGATATAATTAATCTTTATAATGATAATATAATTGTATAAATAAATGTAATGGAGTCAAATTATCTTAGATGTGTACATGAAAAAGAAACTTTGTCAGATCATTAAAATAGGTTTGATACACCTTAGTATTGATATATTTATTCGTGTATCCATTTACAAATGCATTCATTAGAATCAACAAATGTTTACCAACCAAGACAAATGGACCTTATATGCTCCAAGTGTGTATTCAAGGAGTATTTAAAATGTACATAAATAGTTACCTAGGAATTCGGTATTCTTATTCCGGTGCGTCTTTCATTATAACTCTTTTTTGATCAAATGTGAAGCTATGTCGCTATATTTCATGTAATATCCTCTACGTCATTTGAATCTTACTCGTAAGGTGCATTTCCAGTTTATTAAAGAAGGAAGGTCGCCCATTACTTAGGGTATTGTGAGTAGGAAGAATGCCACACTCGCACAATCCTGTTTTGCAAAAAAAAAACTGCTATAGAAGTTGTATATAAATTTTTAGTAACAATGTCTTGGCATGAGCCAATTGAAAGTTCAATTTCATCACAAAGTTTTCAGATAACCTTTCTTCTAGTATCTTCCTTCTTCGTTTATTTCGTTTCTTCGTCAATTTAGGATCCTACTGTTTTTGTTGACAAGTCGGGAAATTTTATGGTCATACTTTTAAGTTTACCTTTTCAAGTTTACCTTCATCTGTCAACAGACCTCCCTTTTAAATGTCTCTAAAGAGGAAATTGAACACAATGCAAGCAAGTTAACAGACAAATGTCAGTAAAAGTTTAGACTTTTTGCAACTGTCATTATGCTGTAAGGTAAATTAGATGATTTATCTTTTTAATGACCTTAATAAAATCACTATGTTCAATTTTTGCGTATGTTGACTTTTTCGGTGACCCTGAAAAATCTTATTAAGTGGTAACCTGTTAGAAAAAAGTGAATTGATAAGTTAGGAATATAAGTAGGTGAGGATAGCTAGATGTGTATAACGCTTTATTGATTGCTATCATTTCACGTTTAGATTCTAACTAAAAATTTCTTAAATTGCCTGAATATATTCTGTAAATCACCTTAAGACTGAATACTTTGCTTTGTTCTCATACTTGCATTACTTGAACTTGAGCATCAATACTTCACTCTTATATATGAGAATTTGCAACAGTACACTACGTTTATATTATTATATCCTCTCCCTTGAGATGATGAATCATAGGACTGGGGAGTACAATTACGGCTCTTCTTCGCATAGTCTGTAACGAAGAAACAGCCAGTTCTCTGATCTCGAGTCTGTTTTAAGGGACATGCTTAGTAAACACAATCATGAGCTACATGACTGTGAAATTTTTCTTTGTTACCATCGACTTAAACGTTGTAAAAATCAGGCGGTTACGTCATGCGTTTTCAATATTCATGACACCATGAATTTTAATAAATAGACTGATAGATAAATATACGTTTCGGATCATTTAATTAACTTATCCGGCATAGCATTAGATAATTAGAATATATTATAAAAAACTACATTGTTATTCCATTCACAACATTCTATTTACCATCAAACATTCCAATGACAAATAAATTTATTGACATATTTATAAAATTGCCTTCATAATTGCGTGTTTCTATGTGTCAGTAGAGTTCACACAAGGTGTATATTAATCATTTCTATTCCAGTTGTGTATCCTAAAACCGACGAACGGTTCAATTTAAAGGATAAATTTGTAAATGGGTGGCGAGCAGTTTCAAAATTTGACTTAACCCTTGTGTGTTCACATTCCTTAATCCCACCCTGCACATCGTTGAGAAGGTTACCCCTACCCCTCCTCGGGAGGTGAACTTGTTGCTATGACAAGCAGAGTCCTGACCTCACCGCGACCCCAGAAGTTCACTGTGATTTTGGCGCCAAGAGATCGGTTCCAAGAAAGTGACACAGTTTTGAAATACAGCCTACGAAACAGGACGTGGTTTTTGACAGGCGTAACGGCAGATTGTAAAACCAGTGGATTTCATTTTTGGATATAAGGATTCCACCGATGAGAAAAAAAGATTTTGAATAATCGTTTTATTGAAGGAACTTTGACAGACTCTAACGGCAGTGTGATTGTCGTCTCTTCTTTTTTTTAAGAGAACTTTTTCTGCGGAATTTCCAAGGGTACCGTGAGTCGAAAAAAAAACAAAAAAACAAAACATTTTTTCATTGTATTTTTGATTGTTTATTGTGTATCCATGTTGTTAAATATTCAGAGATCTGTATTTTTGTTGGTTGCTCGCCTGTTCTTTGATAATTATCTGTTAATATTGTTCTCCGTCTCCACATAGATTTATATACTTTATTTTCTTGTATGTGATGTGTAAAATAAATTCTTTGTTTGGTTATAAAAAGTGTCACGCGTCTTCTCTCCATTCAGCATTGTCGCCTTCTATCGTTTTCTCCTCCCTCCCACTTTCACAGGAGTACAGAGCAGTGTCTGAATTTTCCCAATCCCTTTGTATTATATTTTTTTTTATCTTTACACTGGGACCATCATCGTATTTTTTTTATTTTTTTTTATTTCTTGTTACGTGCACGCGATGGTCGACCCTAACGAGTGCAGGTTCGTAAGAGAATATATATATATATATATATATATATATATATATATATATATATATATATAATTCACTATAATTCAGAACCAATGCTATAAGATATGTACATGACACCAATTGAGAAATGTTTCATCTGGAAATGTTTCATGGGAAACATTCCTTTATGACCTGACAATTATGAGAAATTTATAATAGTCTAAGGTGTCCGAAGACTTTTGCTCGATACTGAATATATTATGTATATACATGACTGATAAGATAGTTTTTGTATGTTTACATGAAATAATCTTTGGATATAAGTCTGTAAAACTAGATATAATTAATACGACCTATTTATAATGATAATATAATTGATGTAATGGAGTCAAATTATCTTTAGATATGTACATGAAAAAGAAACTTTGTCAAGATCTGTAAAAATTAAAATAGGTTTGATACACCTTAGTATTGATATATTTATTCGTGTATCCATTTACAAATGCATCCTCATTAGAATCAACAAATGTTTACCAACCAAGACAAATGGACCTTATATGCTCACAAGTGTGTATTCAAGGAGTATTTAAAATGTACATAAATAGTTACCTAGGAATTCGGTATTCTTATTCCAGCGCGTCTTTCATTATAACTCTTTTTTGATCAAATGTGAAGCTATGTCGCTATATTTCATGTAATATCCTCTACGTCATTGAATCTAACTCGTAAGGTGCATTTCCAGTTTATTAAAGAAGGAAGGTCGCCCATTACTTAGGGTATTGTGAGTAGGAAGAATGCCACACTCGCACAATCCTGTTTTGCAAAAAAAAACTGCTATAGAAGTTGTATATAAATTTTTAGTAACAATGTCTTGGCATGAGCCAATTGAAAGTTCAATTTAATCACAAAATTTTCAGATAGCCTTTCTTCTATTTACCTTCCTTCTTCCTTTATTTCGTTTCTTCAAACGACGCCGTCAATTTAGGATCCTGGAACTGTTTTACAAATGGAATGTTTACAAGTCCAGGGAAATTTGAAGGATAGTCATACTTTTCAAGTTTACCTTTTCAAGTTTACCTTCTATAAATAAATAATCTGTCAACAGACCTCCCTTTTAAAATGTCTTCTAAAGAGAACAAGAGCAATTGAACACAATGCAAGCAAGTGCCAACTAACAGACAAATGTCAGTAAAAAGTTTAGACTTTTTGCAACTAACCAGATACACCTATATCATTATGACCTGTAAAGGTAAATTAGATGATTACCTAAACAATATCTACACAAATTTATCTTTTTTAATGACCTTAATAAAATCACTAGTTATATGTTTTCATTTTTTGCGTATGTTTGCCTTTTATCGGTGACCCTGAAAAATCTTATTAAGCCCATTATTATATGTACCTGGTAACCTGGGTTAGAAAATGGGTCAGTGTATAGCTGGCCTGAAATTTAAGTTAGATTTATACTGACATATAATGTAGGTGAGGAGGAGCGAGATAGATTTGTCAAATTATTACTACCCCTAAAAAAAGAGTTAACGAATACACTTTAACACAATCTCTCTCTCTCTCTCTCTCTCTCTCTATATTATATAATATATATATATATATATATTATATATAATCTTTATTGATGTTGCTATCATGGAGGCAAAGGAGGGAAACTCACCAGGAACCAGTCACATGACAGTTAGATTTACAAGACACAGACACATACGAGGCAAGAGGAAGGTCGCGTTGGGGTCTGCCTCCGCGCACGATAATGGTGTAATTTCTTAACCGTAAAACAAATTCGGCAGTGGCTGAATATCCATTCTGTAGACAGGGAAATCATTGCAGAAATGGATTGATCTTAAAAAGTATCTTCCATCAAGTCGGTCTGAAGCGTTTACCCAGGTGAAGATGGTAAATAAGATTCTGCTTTGTCGAATCAAAAGGGTTTCATACTTCCCACACGCATATTACAGGTACCGAGGGGAATTCGAGGAACTTCACCAAAGCAAAGAGCATCAACTACTTCACTGTTCTAGCTATGGAGCCGAAGAAACGGATGAGAAAATGATGAATTTGCAACAGTACGTGTGTAACACTACGCTCTCCTTTCGGACTGGAGAGATGTGTTAAAATATTAGTTTCTTTATTCTCTCCTAGTTGGAATGGTTGAGATGATGACGACTCACTCTTCGTTACGTCTTGCATTCATTTTCGACTGGGGAGATATGTCCACCTTGCATACAATTACGGCTCTTCTTCTAATGAAGTAATGCATGTGTGCATAGAAAAATATTCAATATACTTATCTCTGTACCGAAGAGGGTGGAATCCTTGTTGTTGCAGCTGTTTAGTTGTTGGCAGTTCTTCTGATGTCATGGAGTCTGTGACCAACTTCGGGGCTAAGGGACATCTTGCTTTGTGAAAATAGGAATTTTTAGTAATAACACAAGTCCGCTTTTTTCTCATGAGTATATTTTATTTCCCCCAGATTTCAATAGCCGAGGGAGAGACATTTCATGTCTTCCTCTGTTCACACATACTGCCAGACTCAATTTTTATTTGACTTCTCACCCCTTCTTTCTTCCCTTCACCACGTACCATTCGCTCGTCCAACCAAAACACATCATCTCATCACTTAAACGTTCCGTTCTTTTCCACATATCATCATTTAAACTTTTCCGTTCTAATCAGGCCACTCGGACCACCCCCATATTCTACGTCATGCCAATTATATAACATCCGTCCCTTTCAATCAAACCAAAATTCATGGACATATTTAAGACTGGTCATGAATTTTAACTAAATACGTAAACCTTTCTTTTTTTCAACTGATTCGAGATACGCACATTTGCTCTCAACTGCGAGAGATACGTTTCGGTATACCCAAATATTTCCTACACCTAAAATTTTCAAATCCATTCACTCATTTAATCCTAACTTATCCGGAATTTCCACTTAACCAATCATGTGGGCTTAGCATTAGATCGCAGACAACTTACCCGAATACTATTATAAAAAATGTCTGGGTTACTACATTGCTATTCCATTCACAACATTCTTATTTACCATCAAACATTCCAATTTGGCTGACCGCAAATTTTTTTTATAAATTTGATTGACATATTTATAAACGATTGCCTCAACCCGTCATAATGCTCCGTTTGCGTGTTTCTATCAAGGAAACTCAATTATCTCCCCTCTCTCTTTCTCTCTTTTCATGCTTACTTCAGAATCCACTCTAGCAGTTCACACAAAAACCTTTCTCTGGCAAATTATATATACATTGGTAAATTAATCACTTTCTATTGCTTCCAGTTGCCTCCAAACATAATTCACTCCATACAAGAATAATTGAAACAAAAAAAAACACAAAAATAACACCAATTACAATCAAATAAAATCTATCAGCATCAATTGAGTTCATGTTTCAATGTTCACTAAGTGTATCTTCTCTGTATTTTTTTTCCAAAACATAGTGATGACGTGTATATGTTTGAATAATTTTCATGTGTGTAAAATGTTCATCTGTTCTGGGTTTTTTAAACTATTGCTGTTCTTTTTTATTCCTTTTTTTTTTTTTTGAAATGTGTGTAAGAAGTGTCTTTTTTCTGTGTAATTTTTGTTTGTTTGTGGTTGTCTTTTTTATGTCTTCTCTTCCTGTTCTGTTTTTTATCCAATTCTTTTCTTTTTATTTACTTTTGTGCCATGGATTTTTCAATTTTGTCTTTTTTTTGTTGTTTTTTTTTGGTTTTTTGGTTTTTATCTAGCCGTCTTCGTTTTTTTCTTTTGCTTCTGTTTTTATCACTAACCGTTTTGCCGGGGATTTTTTTCTTCATCCTGTCTGACCGTCTTCCTTGTCTGTCTTTTATCTAGTATTAGAGGACGCCTCGTTGCGTATTGTAATAACCTCCGGATCGACATTTCCTTTGTAGAGGATTATGAGAAGGTGTGTTCAATTATATTAGAAATGACGAATAAAAATATGACACAGTTAGGCAGAAAATACGGAGAAATAATAAAACAACTGCATATGATTATAAAATAACAAATAAATTTATTCAGAGAATAAATTTGCAAGTATTCAACAAATATGTAAATGTTCAAAGGGAATAGTGTAGGTGATATGTGTAATGTAAAATGTAAAAAGTTCGTATGTTAAGTTTGGAAAAGTTCGTTTTGATGTGGACAGAAATGAGAAATAAGTTTGTGTATTTGACCGGCTGAAATGAATTCCTGATGTTGGCTGCGGTGGTACGATTGAATGTTAATAGTAGTAATTGTGTTGAAGATGGTGGAATCTTGGGTCTGACACCTGTTTCTTGGTTAGCGAGACGAGATCTCTGTGTTTGTTTATTTTTGGTTGTGTCCGGTTTGAGTGTGAGGTGAATTCTGTCTCGTCTGCTAGTGAAATGAATTCTGTCCTCTCTGATAGCGAAATGGGTTCTGTCCCTTTGTTGATTTCTTCTCCATCTTTTATAATCAGGAGATAGGATCAAAAAGTAATTAACTTTTTGGCGCAAACGCGCGGACGTAGTAGAAAACAATATCTAGCCAATCGATTTTGATTTTTGTGTAAACCTTTGGTTTAATCACTTTTCCTTAAATCTTTGGAAAAGGATTTGTGTTCGTATGTTTGCTTTAATTACTTTTCCTTAAGCTTGGAAAAAAGGATTGTGTTGTATGTTTGTTTTTAATCTCTTTTCCTTAAGTTTGGAAAGAGAAATGTGTACGTGTATTTATTTAAAAATATAGAATTGTATTCTATACCTTGTTGGAAAGCCAAGTCACGGAAACCAAAAAAGAAGTTTATAACACTATGCTCTCTCCTTTTCTGAATGGAGATCTGTGTTAAAACGTTAGTTTACTTTACCCTCTCCTAGTTGTGTCTACATCTCGCACTCATTTCCGACTGGAGAAATTTACGTGTCCACGTTCTTACTGTACAGCTCTCCTTCTAATGTAGGAATATATGTGTATATAGAGAAATATTCAATATACTTATCTCTGTACCGGAGAGGGTGGGGTCCTAGTTGCTGCAGCTGTGCAGTTGTTGGTAGTTCTTTGATGTTATGGAGTCTGGAATCAACTTGGGACTGAGAGACATCTGGCCTTGTGCCATTTGGAGTTTTTAGTTGGTTCTTTAGTCTCATGAGTATTTTATTTCCCCAGATTACAACTACCGAGAGCAAGACATTTCATGTCTTCCCCCAATCACACATTCAGCTAGACTCAATTTTCTCTTTGACCTCTCACCATTGCTTTCTCCCCTTCGCCACGTATCATTCGCTCGTCCAACCAAAACACACCCTCACCACTTAAATGTTCCGTTCTTTTCCACATATCATTTAAACTTTTCAGTTCTAATCAGTCCACTCAGACCACCCTCAGATTTCCACGTCACGCCATTATGTAACACGTGAAGAATACGACCTCAGTAACGTGGACATAAGAAGAGGATAATAACAGAAAACATCCTCGAAAAACAGACAATGAATGACATAAAAGAGACGACAAAAGAATACGGAAGGAAATCCAAGAAAATAGATAAGGAAAGGAACAAACGACAAAAAGAATAAAATAAGAACAAATTATGAAAAAGTCAAACTTTTGACAACAAGTACTCATGTTTTCACTATATATGAACTTTTTCAGTAAACCCATCTTTAATTCTCCTCCTCCTCCATTTTTCTTTTACCGAAGTCATCAAGGAATTAAAATCCTCCATTTCTTAATCCAAGTCAACTTCAACTAGGAATTGAATTTCGCCTGAGCGGTAAGGAAGAGGAGGAAGAGAAAGACGTTTCCATCCCCACCCCTCAGCTTCCCATGATAAATTTTGATAACTCAATAATGAAATTAATATATTCCAATTTAATTACTCCTTACAGTTTATTCCTATATGTGACATTGAATTTATTTTCTACTCTGATGAAAATCTATGAATCCGGATTTATATTTATCTTTTTTTATTATTACTTTTTTTTCTTTACGTAACAACATAAAAATGATTATGGAAGTTAAATATAAATATTTTGAAAGATGATAATGAATTATCTAAAAAAATTTTGTTACACTTTTATACAAGAAGATTTCGTTGTAAGTCATATTCTTAAACAATTCCCGGTCTGTTTGTTAGTAGTATCTTCTAAATTGTACTCAGCGCTTACTAATTCTGAAAAGGAAACAATGTACCAAATTTTATAAGTTAAGTTTCTGCATGAAGCGGTGTAGTTGTGTTTTATAAGATTTTTCAGTCCCACGAACTAATCAGCCACATTTTTTAATTTATTTTGGCTGCCGGTATTGATCTAAACTACGGAAATATATCGGAATTGAGAATAAGGTCGCATAGGTGTCTTTTTTAATGATTGCTCAGACCAGCGTTGGTAGTGTAAGCGACAATTTCAATCTGAGTAAAGTAGATCCCAACTATATCGGACAGAGGAGAACCCCAAATGGCCGTTCTCTCTTTCTCCCTCTTCCTGCTGTGAATCGCACAGACTCTTTTTGAAATTTGTATTAGTCGAAGGGTTGTATAACGAAATCTACATTTTAGTAAATGAAAATGTTAAAAATAAATCTAAAAAATACAAACTGTTATCTCAAAATTGAAGGTACTCCTAAGTCAGTTCGTCGAGAACGCAACCAAGAAGAACATTTCGAATGGTAACAAATGTGACATAAAATTACCGAAGGCTTACAAGAGGAAAGTTTATATGAATAAATAAATAATGGTAAACATGAGGGTGACAGTTAGTCTTGTGTGATTATAGACTCGCACTGCACACCTAGGTAGAGTGTCGGGTAATATCATATGAGAGACTCACAGTTTCCATGAAGCAAACTTCTCTTCTGTTACACTAAGAAACTTATCATCCAACTATCAAAACAAAAGATTTTAGCGAAAAGAGCTAAAAATTAAATAGCGAAGGTTTCCAAAAACATTTACTAATCAATAAAAAAAAGTAAGGGCATATCAGTCAGTTAATGTGCTTGTTCTTATCGTGAAACCTAATAAGCAAACAATCTACCAGTAATAAGGGTAAGTATTGATGAAGAAAAGGCTTCGTTTTCCGATTCGCTGGTGTAAATTTAAATATTCTCAAGTCCATCTCAGCTGTTGAGAGTTGGAAATAAAATAGTAATCACTGTGCTAAAAGGTCCTTAAATTGCAGTTTTAAAGGTACAAGATCAACAACTATAAATGTCTGCATTATCGACAATGAGATGAACCATTATAATCTTGAGCTCCCAATACATGTGGACACCCGTAATCTGGGCTTCAGGCTGAAAAATATCAGAAATTGTAAAATATTGTAATGTATTATTTACCAGTTTTACAATATGTTAGATAACAGATAACGGATATCATTCAAATATTTATAGAACTCTACAGAATTAAAACTGTAACTAAAATTGCAAAACTTCTATAACCAAAAATAAAATTGCAGAACTATATTCTTTTTATGACATTTCAATCCTTCTATGGTTATTTTGCCTAGAGGTAAGAGAACCGAGTTCATTGCACGTTCATATTTACATTTTTATGTAGTTGTATCTTAAGAAGGTATTTTTCACAGGGTTCTATCGAATACGAATAATGTCTTTATATATATATATATATATATATATATATATATATATTATATATATATATTTGACCTAATTATGTAATGGCATAAAGCAGTACTCCACACTTCCCAGAACTCCAGAATTCGAATCAATCAACATCAGATGCAGTTTATTATTATTATTATTATTATTATTATTATTATTATTATTAACTATAATATGTTATATGATGGGCATGCATATACATGCATAGACAGACATGCATAGGCATGCATACTCACAGACACACAGACATAATGGCATACACACAATCACATGTGCAAGTACTTATATATATATGCGCATAGATACAAAGGCATACCCATATATATATATATATATATATATATATATATATATATATATATATATATATGCATATACACATAAATGCAGGGATACTTATACATATGTATGCACATATGCAAACATATATATATATCTTTTTTTTTTTTTTTTTTGCTAAGTATTGTCTTGTTGTCTGTTTGGTCTATAGCTGTTTATGATGGTTTTACCTAGGTGGGAGGAAATATTAAAGAGGCCGGGTCTAGAATTAACATTTGGTGTGTTGCTAATGGCACTGGCTTCGAATATTTGTCGTAATCTTTTGTTGTGGATGTATGCAATCATGGATGCATTGTCGAAATGAAACCTGTGTGGTATTTTGGATATGTGTTGGATTAAACAGTTGTTGCTGTCACCTAATTTTATGTAGCGTTTGTGCTCGTGGATGCGTTTTTTTTTTAGTTTCTGGAGGTTTCGTCTATGTACTTCTTGTGGCAGTCTGTACATGGAATCATGTACACGCCAGCTTCTGTTTTTACTTGCTGTCGGGAGTTTTTGTTTAGTATGTTGTGAATAGTTTTGGATACTAAACTGACTTCTTTATACATAGGTTGTTCAGATTTATGCTGATGTTACTGTTGGTTTGGTTGTTAAGTAGAATTATGTATCTATGGGGGGTCGGACAGGGGGCGTTTGGGGTTGGTTCTTGGTTTGGATTTTTAGAGCTTTGGACTTGGCATGTTGTATAAATGATATGGGATATTGGAGGTTTCGGAAGGTGTTAACTATGTGGGTGAATTCATCATTCAAATATTTTGTGTGCAGATGCGAAGGACTCTAAGGTAAAAACCTACTATAATGCCTCTTTTGGTGTGGATGTCATGGTGTGAGTAGTGATGTATGTGATCATTTTTGGCAGTGGTGGACTTTGAATTCTAATGTGTTGTTGTTTTTCATAAGTAAGAGGTCTAAAAAAGGTAGGAAGTTTTTAGATTCTAGTTCGTGTGTGAATTGTATGGTAGGTTCAATTTTATTCAGTCTGTTTGTGATTTCAGTAACGTTTATTTAACTCGGGTATATGATTAGTGTGTCGGCAATATATCCGACGTACAGGGAGTTTTTGAGGATTATGTATTTAAAGGGCCCTGCTTCTAAAAATGCTATAATGTTGTTGTGTTGGAAGTAACAATTAGTGATGCCCACATAAAAAACCCAGGCGAACTTAGAAAAATAACACACACCAACATGGAGAACAAATCCCTAGCCAGCCTAGATATGAAATCATTTTACACAAACATACCTGTAGACAAATGCCTAAATAGATTAGGGAAACATCTCTCCACAAATGACACGCAATTATCATGTCCCCTCACTATCCAGAAAATAATCAAAATATGTAGACTATGCTCATCCTATTGTTACTTCCAACACAACATCTTTTACAAACAGAAATTTAGTTTACCCATGGGGTCACCACTTATTGGCCTCCTTGCATGCTTATATCTAGAATTTTTAGAAGCAGGGCCCTTTAAATACATAATCCCAAAAACTCCAAATACGCCCGATATATTGACAACACACTAATCATATTTCCCCATACCCAAATAAAATAACCTTCACAAACAATAATAGGCAATAAAGACAGCAAAATGATACTTAGCAACAAGAAAAAATATATACACACACACACTCATAACCAATCCTTATGTCATTTACCATATATACATGAATCACTACATCTTCAAACCCAGTATATAAGATCCACCCACTCCCAAACACCTAATACCTGTGGCATCATTATCAGAACCCATTGCTATACAGCCCATCTGAGAGAAAGAGAAAAATCTCTTACTAGCAACCTCTGTTAACACCAACAACTGACCACCCCTGCCCTTAATTCACCAGCATGAAAATGTTCACCATTGAAGAAAGAACTCAATCCAAAGTCCTGAAGAAGGTCTAAAAGACCGAAACGTTACAACGTCGACATCATTACCTACAATAAACATCCATTTTCTACAACATTCCGTGTGTGTCTACCTTTCTCCACATGCTGTCGGATTAATTTCCTCATTTCTCCCATATATATATACATATATATATATATATATATATATATATATAGAGAGAGAGAGAGAGAGAAAGAGAGAGAGAGATGCATAGATAGATAGATATAAAAAGACTACAATAGATAAAATGCTAAATAGAGAGATAATAGGAGCGTACAAAAGTGTATTTTGTTCTTTTATGAAAAGTAAATACAGAAGTGAAAACCGGTTTTTCTTTGAAACGTTTGTACACACACACGCACGCACACACAAGCACACACACACACACACAGACACACCACACACACATACATATATATATATATGTATATATATGTGTGTGTGTGCGTGTGTCTGTGTGTATATATGTGTGTGTGTTTGCTTGTGTGTGTGTGTGTGTGTGTGTGTGTGTGTGTGTGTGTGGTCACTTCAAGTTTGGTTTCTCTTTCTTTTGCTGATAATCTTGATTTTGTCATTTCGTGTTTATCTGTTCTCTTTTGACAACGATTTCTCTGAAATATCAACGAATGCCATCAAGTTGCCTGCTTGACAGACACACATCCAAGCCAGATTTTTCCTGCTTGTGTCTATTTGCCTCTCATTCTAACTTATATAGTTAGATGTAAACAAGCACAAAGAAAGAAAGAAAGAAGGAAGGAAAGAAAGAAAGAAAGAAAATCAGACGAAATTGATATGTAATGACTTTGATTAATATGTACGTACTGAGATACAAAGGAACAAACTCGTAGAGAGAAATAGGTAGATAGAGAAAGCGAGAATAAGAGATATGTATGTATTAACGGAGATATTCACAAATTTAGATGGATAGATAGATGGATAGATAAATAACAGGCCCACTGAGATAAATCGACAGAGAGGAAAATATGACCACACTGACAATTGACAGAAAGAAAGAGAGCGGGTGAGCATAAATAGTTAAGATTGCTTGGTTAAGTTCGCTAGCTACCTACATATATAAATGTGTACGTGTATTGACATAAATAAGTCGCCTTTTTTAATAGATATCCACTGTCAGAAATCAGTATGTATTTACCCAACCCCTCCTGTACGGGAAGGATGTGACATATGGTCATGTTACATATAAAGCTGGTTTTAATTCAGTTTTTTTTCTTCTATACTGGTTTACAAACCAAGACAAAAGAACCCAGTCTAACCGATTATTTACCCATAGCTAAGGGGGGAAAGATGATTTTTTGCTTTTTACAAGGGCATTAGCGAAAAGGAAAATGCAAGTACCCTCGTTCAGGATTTCAACGAGTACGAGCTCCAATATACGGAAGACAACACTAAAATCATCAGTAAAAATAACAATAAAAAACGCCTACAAATCCTCGGGACAATTTGCATCAGAATTAAAACCTAATATGTATAAAATAGCATTTAAGACTAGCAACAATATACTACACATCTTTAAGAGCTAATGCTCTAACCTTAGCACACTTCCTATATAGACCGTCCTCATTGAATAAACCGCAACAAAACATCTTACAAACTAATAAACTGGCACCAAGCAAATAATCACTACAACCGACTATTCCCATAAAGATAACCAGTGGCATGGTTGAAAGCTCTTGGGTAAAAAATATGAGACACTTTCTCTACCATCTTAATCCCGATATACCGAGAAAAAAATAAGAAACCCTTGAACGTCTACTCTTAAAAATCATAACGACAAAATATTCTGTGGTCTTTAACAAAACCTACCTATATAATAACTTGCACACACACACAAACACACACAAACACACACACACACACACACACACACATATATATATATATATATATATATATATATATATATATATATATTAGTTTTTGTATATACATTTAATTACATAGATGCTCATATGTGACCATTTGGTTTCATACACGGAAATCATCTGGTAGGAAAAGAACGGTTTTGAGAAATCAAAAAAATCGGAAAAAGTCGAAAATATATAGACAAAAGGATTTTAAGTTACTCCGTTGAAATTGCATGTCAATATGCACATGCCTTTGTGTTTTATTCATATGTAAATATGTTAATGTGTAGGAGTGTATACGATTACTGCATGCATATGTGTAATAAAATAAATAAAATAAAATACAGAAAAAGAAATATAATCTGGTTTAACCCACCATACAAAAAAAAGTGTAATATCAAACATCGGTAGAGATTTCCTAAACCACTGATCTCCGCTGAATAAACATTTATGTTTTTAATGGCCAATTTAAATACTATGAGGAGTCTAGAAACGTTTCAAGATGACCTGTTAACCAGTTGGGTCCATGATGATATTGATGTTATTTTTATTTTTGGATAAAATGAAAGATTATAATTGCCAATTCATATTTATAGAGGATTAAAAAGGGGTCGTTCAGAGCAAAGACGTACCCCACAGAATTATCATTCTGCGCTGATGCGCTGTATTTGCTAGGTTATGGTTTTATCACTGCTTCCGTAACCAGATTTATTTGTGAGGACTCTTGGTCTGGGATAGCCTGGCGGTGCAAATCACAGTCCAGATATACAACTGGTTTAAATTCACAGTTTCCTTCTCCTATATCGGTTACCATAGCAAGGTTAGAGACTCCAATCTGCCCTACTATTTTACTCGTAACTGTAGGGATTAGATAATTGGATTCAGAAGGTTATGTGAAATGCAAAAAACTTTGTTCAGGATTTGAACTCGTATAGATGAGTCCACTTCCTACGATGAAAACTGTCACGAGCGCCTCTAATGGTTTATACCCATCTACCAAAAATAATGAGAATTTTCGTAATATATTTGTTAGATATCGGATTTAACAACATTTGATTAACTACGTCAACCGACTGATAAGATTAAATTGTGATCTGAGCAGAGGCAGCTCTATGGTATTCGCCCCAAATTAATGGACTGTACAAGAATTGTGTAAGTCATAAAAATGAGGCTTGCCGTGTGTATGTGACATTTGCTGAAACTATGTTGGTGTCAATTACGTGCTGAAGGTGAGTAGTCAAAGAGCAAAGAGAACTTTTAGCTAATTTCAATAACTATATCTTAAATATGATATCACGCTATGCAATATCCACCGGTTGTTTTAATCAAATGCATTTAGGTTTACACCTATAGGTTTTAAAATGGAAATAAGTGGGGCGATAGGCAAAATAAAAGGAAAACAGAAGTGATCTAAAAATGTTGAGCTGTGCATCTTTAATGGACAGCTCAACATCTTTAAATCACTTCTTTTTTTTTTTGTGAGGGTTGGTTGTGGAATACACTCTGAGGTTTTAATAAGAAACCGTGTTTCATCACCAAGGATGAATGAGTATGCCGGTTTGTATCTTTGTGTACTTATCCACGTGATAAATGTGATACTTATTGTACTGAAAAAGTGAAAAAGAGAAGAACCTAGACTTTGCTACCTACCTCTGCATTTCTTGACTGATCAATCTGACGTATTTAGGTTGGTATGAATAAGCACCGGTTAAAGAAAGAAAGAAAGAAAGAAAGAAAGAAAGAAAGAAATGCATATTTACTGGCTTTGATAAATATGCACGGGCTGACATGCAAAGATAGGAACATAAAGGTGAGAAACAATAACAGAGAGAAAAATATGAACACACACACACATACATACTCACATACATACATACACACACACACACACACACACACACACACACACACACATATATATATATATATATATATATATATATTATAAAGAGAGAGAGAGGGGGAGAGACAGAGAGAGCGATGATTAGTAACTGTATTGATTAGAATTATTAATTTATTTATCAACGTATTTATTAGTTGTTATTCATGTCTTTTATTAATCCACATTCCTTTATAACTATTTTGATGAGGAAAAAGGATATATGGTAAAAACTCGGACGTAAGTTGATAGTAGGGGACTTGTGGATTAAAGTGCTTTATCTGAATCATTGTCAGGATAACTCTTTTTGTCCAAGTTATAGTATATTTTCTTTTCAGCTGTCAGCTTGATATTTGATATCAAGGCAGACAAACCATAGATATTCATTCATACTCCTCTGGAAAAAAATATGACAGGATTTTACGAGTGGGAAATAGTAATGCAGTCATTAGCTCAGTTTTTTTCACTAATAAAAGCCGGGATTTCACAGAGAAAAAATAAAGAAATAAAATGTTGAATTCTGATAAGGAACGTATCGAAAATTAGATCTAATCATTCAAAGTGGTTATCTAACCTAGGATGTAGGTTAGGAGAGAACTCGTCGATAAACAAAGATAAAAATTACTAAAATGGCTCATTCATCAGGATCTAGGAGGTAGATATGCCTAAGAACAATGGACAGAGATAGAATCAAACATTTTTAAGTATTAGGGAGTGAAATTCTTGTTATGGTTTTCAAATGCAAAAAATGAAAAGGTGTGATGGCCAAGCATGCAGAGCTTTATGGATTAATGGTTCTAAGTCAGGATTCAAATCAGTTGCTAATAGCGGACCAGAAAATTTACGTCATTTCAACTCCGTCCCTGAACGTCAGGTATAAATAATCTTGCCGGCTTTCTTTCTTATATAATACTTTGATTTTACGCTTTAAGAAGAAATAGTTCACAATGTGCAAAGTTAAAGGTGAAAACTCTATTGATGCGAATGATAAATAGATAATGACGTATTATTTGTCGATTTTTTTGTTCGATTTTTCTTTTGTACGTTCATTGCATCCCTTTTTATGTAACTGTCTAAACACATTCCTTTTATTTAGATTTTTAACGCCTTTATATATATATATATATATGTGCGTGTGTGTGTGTGTGCGTGTGTAGGTATGTAGGTAGATTATATCAAAGAAATGTCGAAATAAATGTATATCTAAAGCAAAGCATCCATTTATTCATTATATATATATATATATATATATATATATGTGTGTGTGTGTGTGTGTGTGTGTGTGTGTGTGTGTGACACTATAAGCCTATCTGCAGGAAAAATGTTCATTTTATGCATAGCAAAACAGAAAGGGAACTCGAAGGCTTATTTCATGTCAGACTACACGAGTCAACACTTTACTGCCAATTATATTACTGTGATAGCATAAGCTCTTCTCCCCTTAGGTGTATATACTTTAGTACAATAATGCATATACGTCTGAGCGTATCTATATCAGTATGTATGCATATTAGCATAGCGCGGATGAATTTATATGTATATGTTAAGCATATCTTTATGGGTTTGTGTAGGCATAAGCATAATGTATATGTATGCATGCACATGGAAATGTGTATAGTATTATCAAAAGGATAGCTAAAATAGTTAGGAAGATCGGCAGATTCTAATAGGTAATCAAATAAAAAGAAAATGATTTCCCTGTCACAGGTTACTATACAATGGTATTCGTTTTTTTTTTTTTAGTATTGTGGTTGTGGTAGATCCATACGGGAAAAGTGACCCCACATATTTAAAGGATCAGTCAGGAGTTAAAAAGAGTAGTGACAGACCAGAGTAGTAGCAGTTGGGTCAGCGAATGGGCCGAGCTCAGGTACTTCTACCGCCCAATGTCCACTATAGTTGGTCACAAAAAGAATCAAGTTCTCAAGAATAAAACTTGAAGCTGTAAATAACCCAGGCCTGACCAATAGAGTAATTTTTAGGAGCATTGAAGAAGCAACAGTATCCATAAGTACTCGCTATTGTCTTCTGAAAAAGGTTGGGACATCAGTGAGACCAGTGATAAAATCTCGATTGACAAAAGTACACATACAAGTGGGATTGAGCAAATGTTGGGTTGTAAATGGATGTGATCGTCACAACGCTTGGGGTATCAACAAAGAGGAAGTGGTATTAGGATTTGGGCTAGTATTATTAGAGATATGGTTGGGCCGTGGAGAACGCCTGACGGTACGAAAATAACCGCAGCTATTTATATAGCCTTCCTCAAAGTGAACCTGGAATCGTGGCTAAAAAGTATCACCTTACGGAGAACCATCATATTTGTGCAAGATAATGCTCCTTCGCATTAAGCACATAAAGCTACGGACTACCTGTGAAAATTAGGCTTCTGTGGACCTCAGAAGATGAACTGGCCGACCAATTCTCCAGACGAAAAACCTATTGAAACCTTGTGGAGCGTTCTGACATGACGTGTTTATGAGATTGGACGCCAATTTAGAAGCAAAGATGACTTGTGGTAGGAAATACTAAATGTATCACGCTCCAGGACTCCAGCTTGGAGAAATCTTCTGACGAAGGGATCTTTATTTTGAAATATTGAGAATAAATCAAAGGTAAACGAACAACATCATAGTTACCTCATTTTTCATTACACTTGCATTGTGATAGTCTTCAAAACCAACCATCAAACACACACACACACACACACACACACACATATATATATATATATATATATATATAGTGTACAATACATTTAAGATTTTCATGCATCTCTATGCGCACCCGTCCTATCTCTGTTCGTCACCTAGTTTATTTCTGCCTCCTTGCCTTTCCTTTTATTTGCTTATCTTGATGACGGCCAAGATTCCACCGGTCCCGGATTCTTTCATGGTTCTTTTTTGGGGGGTGCCGGTTTATGCTTCCATCCGTTCCTGTCTGGCCGTTTTGAATTTTGGTATTCGCTATTATTTCAGATAAATTTTTTGTCACTTTTGTGGTTATTTATGTGTATGTTTGCATGTTTATGTTATTATTGGCTGTTTGGTGATGCTTTTTCTTGGTTGCTCGTATGTGTGCATCTGTGAGAATTTTGTTTTCGCTGTTATATTTAGCCCGTCTCAGATCAATCTGTTGTTTTTTGTTGTGTTTTTAAGTGTATATTGTCTTGTTTGCTATTTGGTGATGCATTTTCTTAGGGGCTCGTATACTTGCACCTTTGAGTTTCTGTTTATTCTTCTTATCATTATGTTGATTGACTGTGTGTGTCTTCCTCACTGGTGCAAGATCATATTAGGAATTCTTTTCCTGAAGACTTCTGATTTGGGCTTCAAGAACTTGTTTTTCAATGTTATTCGCTGGAGAAAACGCATTTTTTCTGTTGTACACAGTAAGAAATTATGTATGGTTTGGGTTGGTATAAAACCTTCCATTCTATGTTATAGGATTCGCCCTGTTTTTTGTATTCCTATACTCTGTTTGATAGTGCTGTTGCGTTTCTTTTGTTTTTGCCTAAACGACGCATTGTGCGCGAAGTACCTTTGTTTGAAGCTAGCTTGCACCATTCCCACATCGCATTCGCTGGTTGCTGGACGGTTTGTCGCATTGTAGATTACTGATTTTACGCTGCATCTTTGTTGCAGTGGACAGTCGTCCTTATCTCTGCATGTGAAGGTTGGGGTTATTTTTGCTTTCATCGACGGTCCGCATGAGTAACTAGTTTTTATTGTGTTTTTGTTGAAGATCTTATGGTATTTGTGTTTGGGTGGGAAGTGTTTCTTTATCAATTCTAGGAATTTTTAGGATATATATATATATATATATATATATATATATATATATATATATATATATATACCGCCAATTTAACCCTAAAATATGAATTATGCCTCCACATTAATCATCTAAGTAAAATAAGTTATGGCTTAAATTTCGAATAAATTAATTTAACAGTGAACCTTACCCTTAAACAATGACCAACAACAGACGATCAGCTGGATAAGCTGTTAATCTATGCCCGACAATTAAATTACCTTCAGGAGTGGTTCACACAAAAGTACACAGGACATTAAATTTAAAAAATCAATTTTCAACCGACTTAAGAATAATAATGGAATCCTCATTTTGCTTCTGATGATGGGAACGACTAAATAATTCCTCTCTGTTTATTGAAATATTCAATAATGCTAAAAGTCTAAATCTTCTCTGTTAATTTTTCCTGATATAATTTTGTTCTGTGACTCTGAAAATCAGATTACACACTGAACTCTGCAAATTACGACAATTGACAAACTACTACTATCTTTTCCTTTTCATTAGTTTCTCTTTTGTGTATTCTTTCTTTATTTTTGGTCGTTTCTTTTAATTCGTCTCTTTCCTTGTTTTTATTTTCAAATTCTTTTTTTCTTTTTCTTCTTTCTCTCTCTCTCTCTCTCTCTCTCTCTCTCTCTCTCTCTCTCTCTCTCTCTCTCTCTCTCTCTCTCTCTCTCTCTCTCTCTCTCTTCTAATCCTATTTTAATGCATATAAATTGTCGGAATATTTGTTAGTCAACCTGACATTCTCATTCTAGTCACCTAATTCTTGAAGAGGAAACAATTAATTAAACCAAATGATTAAACAACTGACCTCATTTTTTTAGAATAACAAGTAAGTTATTTTACAAGCCCTATGTGAGAGACTTAGAATACACTGACACCAAATAACACAAAAGCACAACTTGACTACATCTTGATAAATAAAAAGTGGATCAATAGTGCTATGAATTGCGAAGCATACTCTTCCTTTGAAGGGGTATCTTCCAATCACAGAATAGTCACAGCAAAATTACGCTTGAGTCTACTTAGAAATAAAAAGAAAACCAGTAAATCTGTACGATACGACTGGGCTTCACTTGCCAACAACGATATCAGCAACCGATACTCAATAGAAGTAAGAAATAAGTTCGACATCCTCCAGGAGACATCTTCAACGCAGATTCCAGATGAGGAATACGAATACTTTATCAGTGCCCACTTAAAGGCGGCAGCTGAATACGTGCCGAACAAATTAAGAGCCAAACACACTGTCCCCTGGGAGACGAAAACAGAGTAAAGAGAAACGATATTAAAAAAGCATCCCAACGCAATAGAATAAACCCAACAAACACAAACACATACAACCTTAAGAAAGCTCAGGTAGAACTAACTGAAACGTACAAAAAAGAAAAGATGGAATACATCCGGGAGCAAATAAATAAAATCAGACATTCAGTAGAGGACAAGCAGTCGCGATTAATATGGCAAACCGTAAATGAAATTAGTGGTAGGAAAAATGCCCCCAGAACTAAACTAAAGGCAACCAGCCAAAAAGATAGACTTCTTAAATGAAACTTCCAGAAACTCTTAGGGAATACCCCTAAAATCATAGAAAATAAAACCCAAAAAATTGTAGATAACCAATTAGACATCAAGCTAAGAGACTTCACGAGAGAAGAATTAAACGAAGTCCTGAGAAAACTAAAAGGTAGGAAAACAGCAGGACTCAACGAAATACCCCCAGAGGTATGGAAAATGAGGAAATTTGATGACATTCTACTCAGGTTGTGCAATGCAGTATATAAGCAATATAGAATAGATAGATGGATAAAAGGCTGCCTCATCACATTCCCCAAAAAAGGGGACCTCGGTACTGCCAAGAACTACAGAGGTATAACTTTTAATGCTATAGCTGCCAATATATACAATGCCCTCCTTCTTAACCCGAAATAGAGAAAATCTTCAGGAAAAAACAAAATGGATTCCGCAAGAAACGATCCACAACTTCACAGATTTTGACAGTTCGTCGAATCACAGAAGGGGCAAGAGCAAAAAATCTCGAAGCAATCCTACTATTTGTGGATTTCTCCAAGGCATTTGAATCCATACACAGAGGGAAAATGGGGCAAATACTACTATTATATGGTCTCCTAAAGAAACTGTTAATGCTATAATGATGCTCTACAAAGACACTAAAGCAATTATACGATCATCAAACAGCGATACATACTTCTTTGACATAGTAGCTGGAGTCCTACAAGGAGATACACTTGCAACGTATATATTCATAATATGCCTAGACTATGTACTTCGAACTTCATTAGATCCCATAAGAGAAAAAGGCCTAACACTTAAAAAGGCAAGAAGCAGACGATATCCCGCGCAGACTATTACGGATGCGGACTACGCAGATGACCTGGCGCTTTTTGCAGACACACCTGCAGCGTGAAGGCAGCGTGGAGCATCGGCCTATATGTGAACTCCTATAAAACAGAGTTCATATGCTTTAAAAAGAAAGGCGACATCCCTACGCTCAACGGTAAACCTCTAAATCCAGTAGAACAATTCACGCATAGGGAAGGCATGGTCCGCTCTAAACAGACTGTCAGTTATATGTAAGTCAGACCTCTCTGACAAGTTGAAGCGACAATTCTTCCGGGCAGTATTGGTGTCGGTGCTGTTGTATGGCTGCACCCTCTGGACCCTGACGAGGTGCCTGGAAAATAGACTGGATGGGAGCTGCACAAGGATGCATGTGGTCTTGAACAAATCGTGGAAGCAACATCCCACAAGAAAGCAGCTATATGGTCACATACCCCCTGTTACATAAACCATCCGAGGAAGGCGAACAAGACATGCCGGACAAGCAAGAATGAGCTAATAAGCGACGTCCTTCTGTGGAAACTGGCACATGGACGTACTAATGCGGGCTGTCCAGCAAATACCTACATAGACCAGCTATGTACTGATACGGCATACTGTGCGGAATACCTCCCGGAGTCAATGATAGGGATGGTTGGCGAGAGATTGCATCTGATGATGAAAATCCAGTTAGGGAACTTTAGGAATGTGGAATACCCCTTAATTAACATTACTACCGAAGTGTTAGTACCTGCTTGGGTTAAATAGATCAGTTTAAAAACTATTTATATTAGATAAGAATACTTGTAACAATATGTACAAACAAATGAATGTTATTAAATAGAAACATGAACTTTAAACATAAAAGTGTACATACATTATTAGTATTAGATAGGAATACTTGAAAGCATACAAATTTGTGAAAATTATTTTATTAGATAGGAATATTTTAAATCATATAACTGTGAAACCAAAGTTGTGAAATTACTTAGATAGAAATATTGATATCCTATAATAGTGTGCAAACAAATGATTACAGAAAAAATTTGAAAAAGTGCAATTAAAGAAAATTCATTTACGTAGAAGCTGAATTAATCAGTGGGTAAATATGAATATTTTGAAGCAGATTTCATATTCAGTCGTGTTCTGGTGTCCCTCAATTTGATACTTTCTTGAGTGTTACTTTTAGTGAATCCAGATGTTTTTCACTTTCTGTAACCTATTCAGTTCCTTGCAATTCATCTTTCATGTTGTTGAATCAGCTTTTCTGTCGTATAATTTCTCTTCCAATAATTTGCTCTGGAAATATTTGTTTCATTCTTTATTCGGTTGTGTAATATTTTCCTTGATTTATCTGTTATTTTGTTGGTTAATTAACCTTTTGTTATTTTGGAATGTCCTATTTTGCTTGAATTGTTTCATTCAGTATCTTCTGAGGTTCCATTCCTTCGCCAATATTTGTTTGTTATTTATACCAGTTGTATTGTCCGTCTTATCTGTTGTCATTTCCCAGTTGTTTCATTTCATTGCATTCTTGTATGTTTTTCATTCTTCGGTACTTTGGCATATTATCGCAGTTTCTTTATTTGTTTTTCTGTTCTAATTTCCCATCCAGTGTTTGATTCTTTTTTTCTATTTCTGTTCCTTTTTGAGATACCAATTTTGTTACTGACAACCTTTGCTTCGCCATAAATTATATCGTTTAGTTCAGTGATGTCTATGGGGATACGTTTATCGTTTGTTCACGTTTTCTGTTTCTAATTTGGATTTTTTCCAGTCTTGATTTCTTTTCCTAGAATTACTAGAATCAGTGTCTTTCATATATAGACGACGTTTTATTTATATATCCGCGAAACAATAACCTAACAAAAATTATAGATCATTTAAACAAAATTGAACCTACTATTCATGTACGAGTTAGAATACAATAACACCTTACCTTTTTTAGATATACTATTGATGAATAATAACAACCAATTAGAATGTAAAGTTTACCACAAAGCCACGAATAAAAATGACCATATTCCCTTCTGTTCTCATCATAACACCAATAAAAAGTGGTTTAGTCATTTGGTTTTTATTTCAGAGCTCTTCGGATCTGCACCAAAAAAAAATGAAATTAAGAATTTGACTACATAGATAAATCTTTCACACAATTACAATATCCAAAACAATTCACACAACGTGTCAAGAAGAAAGCCAGTAAAATTCACAACCGAAAACACCTTTCCACAAAGCAATACTTTTAAACAGATACATTATCTTACCCAATAATTCGGCCACTACCATTATTGAAAAAAACTTAATAAATTTGGAATCAAAACTGTTACGAACTCCTCAAAAACAATTAATGATATTATCAACAATAAAAACAACCATACTCACACAAGGTCTGATGCTGGAGTATACACCATCCAATGTTTAGGTTGTAATAAACAGTATATAAGTGAGACATCTAGAAATATCAACAAACGAATCTACGAGCACAAAAGAGACATAAAAACAGGCAATTGAATAATGCATTAACTAAACACATTTTGGAAACCAACCACCTCTTTAATTTTAAAGAATTCAAAATGTTAGTTAGTACACAACCAAAAACTAAGAAAAATTGTGGAATGTTGCATAATTCCGACTTATAATACAACAAAACAAATACCCGGATTTTATAACTTGTCCCCTCACCTAGTAAAACTAGTACTTAAATATCACAAAATACTTTATATTTAATCCAAAATTTTTTACTCAATTAAATAAGATATTTTTACATAAATCAAAATTTAAATTTAAAAAAAACACACACACACACATCACGTACTATTAATGGGGACGCTGACGTAAATTAAATTTTCCATTCATTAAAATTAATTTCCAAAAGTTTTCGGGAAAAATTACGTCACGTAGTTTTAGATTAAGACGCCGACGTATGTCTTTTCTTTCCTCATATTTGAATATCAACAAAAGCAGCCGCACACCAAAAGTAGATGCTCGCAGATTTTTGTTTTCATCAATAATTTATTTTTCCTTAAACCAACGAAAGCCCTGGCGAAGGTCTGTTAATCAAACCGAAACACTGCAGCGTCGGCTTATTAAACACCATTCGTTAATGAAACTTGTGGGTTTTTTTTTTCAATTTTATAATATTACATATTGTTGAATTTACCTCCACTTTTTCTTCATATATATATATATATATATATATATATATATATATATATATATATATATATATATATGCTCGGTTCTGAGCAAAAAACAAGCTATCTTTTTAGTAAAAATAATGTTCAATATATGAGAAATAATAAAAGAAAAAGAATTTGTCATAGATGCAGTGCCATCGATCTTGCTATGAAAAAATCTGAAATCATTAATAACTTAAAACTGGTTAACTTTCTGACTTTCATAGCATTTTCGGATTTCATGGGCAAAAATCCTTTTATAAACCAAGTTTTAGGCGTAGAACTCGTTTTACAGACAAAAATAGATTACAAGAAGTCGCAATTTTTCGCCAACCCCACCAAATTTGGAGAGCTAAAAATTGACATAACTCCGCCAATTGTTTAAATTGGAAGCTCAAATTTTGGGGATCATCTAACTTTAACACAGTCCACACCTGTACAAAATATCAGAAATATTGAAAGGGGTGGGTGACAATTGAACTTTTTTCTAGATGATTTGACATGGAATTACCCCATTAGTAACACACACTACGTCGTAATGGACTGAAATCATTTGGTGCCTGTATGGTCCCTCTATTCAAGAAGGCACATGTAAAGGCTCGTCTAAAGTTTGCAATTGAGCACCTGGATGATTCAGAGGAGGGTTGGGAGAAAGTGCTGTGGTCAGATGAGACTTAAATTGAGCTTTTTGGCATCAGCTCGACTCGCCGTGTTTGGAGCAAAAAAATTACTTGAACCCCAAGATTACCATCCTAACCATTAAGCATGGTGGTGGAAACATTCTTGCTTTGAGGCTGTTTCTCTGCTATGGGGACAGGACAACTACACAGGGTCGGATGGATGGGGCCAAATACAGGGAAATCTTGAGAAAAAACCTCCTTGCTTCAGCCAGGACACTGAAGATGGGTCATGGTCGGGTGATCCAGTATAGGAGGAAAGGAGTGACTCAAGAAGAAGTACATTAAGGTAATGGAGTGGCCTAGACAGTTTCCAAACCTACATCCTTTAGATAATCGGGGGAGGGAGCTTCGAGTTTCCGAACAACAACCGACAAACCTTAATGATTTGAAGAGGATCTGCAAAGATGAGTCGGCCAAAATTCCCCAGGGGTTCTGTAAAAACCTGGTAACCAACCAAGAAAACGTCAGGCTGCTGATCTTGCAAACAAGGGTTTCTTCACCCTTGAGTCATGATATGGGGCGAAATACTTATTCGAATAAAATAAAAATAAATGTTCAATAATTGATATAATGTGATTTTCTAGAATTTTTTTATAAAATTTTTTTCTATCTCTTACTTTCAAGACGGACCTACCCTGAAAATTATATCCGTTTTTATTTTTGTAAGGTGGCTAGGTCAGAAAATCAGCAGGGAATGAAATACTCATTTTCCCACTATATATATATATATATATATATATATATATATATATATATATATATATATATATATATATATAACGTTACGCAGTGTATAATTTCTTTTGCGACGTCGTTTAGCAGAATCCTTGATCAAAGCAGGTTCAGGATATTTACGTGGAAAACGCTGATTTTGAGTTTAGAAATTTCTTTTTAAATATAGATATTACCGTTTACAATTTAGCTTCGGAATCAGGTGACTTAGGCATTCATTTTCTAGCTTCTTTATTTAACCCATGTTTACAAAACTGGCAACTGATCTCTTTACAATTATTTGGATTGCAATCTTTATCTTAATTGTTTTAATTAATGTAGCGTGTTTCTTAGTGTTGAGTTAAGTCTTAAAATATTGTCACTATTTCCTCAATCAACTGGATGAGTATCCTCATCTTTCTTATTTTGATCACTACGATTCGACCGGCTCTCAGGTTTTCCTTAGTTTTATACAAATTCCTTACATTCAGTATTTTTTTTATCATTTCGGGAATTATCCAAACTAGCATCGTTATTTTTTTAGGTTTTGCATAAGATTAAATATCGTCATTATTTGATTACTTATTTTGACTAGTATTTACATCTTGTTTCCTTCAATATATGGCAGCTAGTGTTCTCTTCGTCCTCCCCAAATAAAATCTGTGATACCCGTGTAGATATATACAGATATCAGGGGCCCTGAAAATGTTGATAATGAGGGTAACAGCCTTTCACTGCACAACTATCAGGGTAATTAACTTGGTTATGGAAGAACAGTTTTCCAAAGTATTCTCTCAACAACTTCTCGCCAAACAACACGGCAAGCGAATGACGATACATTTTATAAAAGAAGCATGTTTACGTAACGGTTATCGTCATAAAAACTAGAATCGGTAACCAGTGTTCAAATCCTAAACGAGGCTGTTTACCTTTCAAATATCACCAAATTCCTTGGTAAAGACATGAACCCATCTGTTCTCTCCCCAGCTATGAATAGATAGCTGTGTAGATTGGGCTCTTTAGCTCTGGTTAAGGCAACCAGTCAAGTAAGAAAATTCTGAATTCAAACTAGCCGCACTTGGCATAAAAATTAATCTTGTGTCACATCCTGATCGTAGTGGAGGAAGTGGGTATATATATATATATATATATATATATATATATTATATATATATATTAGCTAAAGTACCTGGTCCATGACCGGACTAAAATGAAATTTGGATCACCAGGGAGTGAGAGAGAAAGTGGAAGACAGTAGTTAGAGAGGGGGTAAGAGAAAATAATTCTTGAAACTAAAATCATTGAGAATTTGTATATTTCAGGATTTGTATTTTCTGTTTTATAGTTTAAAATTATTACATATTATTATACAACAAATTGAAAGTATTCGTTTGTATATCTTTTTTTGTTTTTTTGTTTTTTGTAAATATTGTAACATCACATGTACCTAATAGAACAGAAAAACTGAACAATGTAATATATATTTAAATTACAACCGAATTAGACACATGTATGGAAAGGAAAATAAGATAAACAAAAATATTGTTACTTAATGTAATACACGTTCTTGTATGTATACCCAATTTGTTGAAAAATCCTTGTTTTTACAAAACAATTTTAACCCCCCTTCACAAAAAGAAAAAAAGCCAAAAATCTGCTCTGACCAATCTATGAATAAGTATTTGTCAATTTTATTTTATTTTTACTTTTAGCCCTTAAAAAACTCTAATAATAACAGAAGCTCAGAATTAAAATGGTGTTCATATTAGTAGTTGAAATATTTTGCCATTTTATTCAAATAAAAAAGTAACCATAAACTTGTTTTGAAACAATTTTAATTTTTCCACAATTCTTTGTACATGACAACAATTCACATCTCGTTCTTAATTGCATGTTGAGTTTAAAAAGAAGCTGAGAATCGAAAATTTAAATTCTTCGTATTGCAATATCTATTTTTGCTTAAACTTAAGATGATATTTTAAAAACATTGTTTAAAAACGTTTTGGTGGACCTGATCATCTGGACCCCCCCCCCATCTATTTTTTCCTTCAGTGGATTATCATCGATTACACACCAATCTATCAGATTGTAAAAAAAAATAATTCTTAAAAGTTCTTTATTTTTTTAGTTTTCATTGTGCTCATTTCCTCGTATAATTTTATAGTAAATCGATCCCCCATATTTGAACCGCTTGAACGGAACCCAAATTATTTATTTTCCCATTAAACTAACCTTAAACCCCAACCCTAACCCTAACCCCTAACCCACAAAATGTGTGGGCTCTGTTTTTTCTGGGTCAACGGTATACAGGGTGACCCAGAAAAAACAGAACCCAAATTATTTATTCATTTTCCCATTAAACTAACCCTAAACCCTAAACCCCAACCCTAACCCTAAACCCTAGATCCCCATAGTTAAAATTAACAGTTTTATTACAAAATTTGTGGGTTCTGTTTTTTCTGGGTCACCTTAATTTTGACACCTTTGTACAAGTTCAGCCCAACTGTTATGGTAGAGCGGTTCCGATATGGGGGATCGATTTACTATAAACTTATACGAGGAAATGAGCAACTATGAAACCTAAAAAAAATAAAGAACTTTTAAGAATTTTTTTTAACAATCTGATAGATTGGTGAGTAATCGATAATAATCCATTGAAGGAAAAGGAATTTAGATGTGTGGGGGGGGCGTTCCAGATGGTTATGTCCGCCAACGTTTTCAGTAGTTCTCTTTGCACTTATAAACTATAAGAGTTAACTTTCTCAGCGATGTTTATTGACTTATAAAGAGAAAACATTGTTCGATGATTGTCACAATCATAAAACTTAAAATTTAATTTGTAAGACAAATTCAGGAGGAATATTTTAAATTGTATTTTAAATAATAATTTAAATGTTGGTTGTTAGTTGTTTTGTTATATGGGATATGAACTTTTCGGGTCATTTACTACCGAATCATGTCATTTTGATAAACAAAGCGCTCAGGGTGTTTACAATTTTTCGTATTTACATATAAAAAATTATTGAAATGTTCCAATAACTGGATATTGTCGGAAATACTTGAAATAAATTTCGTCTTACAAATAATTGACTACTTAAATCCAGTCGGGCCTTCGACTAAAGATAAAACACCGGATTTTGTCCGTATTAGTAACCTTTGTTTTGTTTTTTTTATCGTGGTTTGAATCCCTCGCCTCCTCCCAAAAGGAAAACAGTTTCTAAGGACATTCGTCAATTTTATTGTTATTTTTAACCCTTTAAAACTCTAACAATAAAAATTAATGAATAAATTAAAGAATTAAAAGTCATTGTATTCGAATGAAAATCTTAGTTTAATTTTATATAAGTAACCGTAAATTGATTTTCATACTTTTATTTACAATTAAAATATTTTTAAAATAATGTAACCGTAAAGCGTAAATTTTTATTTTCTACAATGTTTATGCATTACAAAAATTAAAATTAAAATGGACAAATTAAGTCTGGAAAAAAAACCTTATTCGTATTATCGGCTATTTACCATATACGTAGCAGTTTTTTTTTTAACTCGCTGTAAAAAATAATTTAATCTATAAAAACACATACAAGTTACATATTCAGAAAGACTATTTCATCTTATTACTAAAGATATAAATATTTTAAAGATTAGATCCTAAATAGGCAAAAGATTCCAATCTGACTGGTATAGACTGCACTGCTTGTATCGCAAGAATCACAGGCAGCGTGGCTATCCAAAGTCATTTTTTTAATTTTTTAACTCGCTGTAAAAAATGATTCAATTGATAAAAACTCATACAAATTACATATTTTGAAAGAGTATTTTCTTTTCTTTCTAACGATATAAAAATTATTAAAGATTGGACCATAAATAGGCCATAAATTCGGAGCTGAACGGCTTAGACTGCAAAATTAATTCATTAAAATCAAAACGTCGCTGCTGATTTCGCTGTAACAATAAGCAGGCAGAGACAATATTTTATTATCAGCAGGGGCTGGTATACGGACAGTTCCGCAAATTGGGTGATTTTGGCTTAATTAATCGATTACATCCCTTAATCAGTAAAAAATAACCAAATTTGACGTGTTTCTTAGTTAGAAGGATATTAATGTGTATGCAAGATTTAAAATTTGAGTGACCTCCCGTTTGGAACTTATACGTCGACACGTACATACCAAAATCTCTCCTTTATAAATTAGATGTATATATATATAAAAGTAAAGTCGACGAGGCGGCCTAATGTCGGTATCAACCAGACAGCGAGGGAGTCTATCCCTTTTTCAATAGCACTAGACCAAAGAGATTGTTTTGGCCTCTGAGGTGGAGCGCCACACCTACCTATATATATATATATATATATATATATATATATATACGCATTCTTTTGCCTCTCTCTTTTGGATAAATACAGATATTTTATCAAGATATCTGGAGATGGAACAGATACTTAATAATGTGTATTCTGACCTTTTCCAAGGGCATTAAATGCTAAGTAGATACTATCAACCGCAGTAGAATTCGACTTGCCAATTCAGGTCCTTGAACCATAAGGCTACGTCACACCTCTAAAAGTTTAATCGTTAAATTCCAAACGTATTTGTGCACATTTGTGACCATTTCTGTAAAAGTGTAATATTATGTGTGATGGGGATTCCTTATTCTTTAATAGCAGCAGGGAAATATCATTCGTTTCTATGTTTAGGGAAAGACCATCTGCTAGCCTAATCAGAAGACGTGAGATGCTTTACTGACTTGCTAAACTTGTACTTTGAGAACAGAAAAGAAAAAATGTTAAACACATGTTTTATCTAAAATGTCAAGCGCTCCGCATCTAGGGTTAAATAGGTTTCTTGTCGTGAATTCCAATGCCTCTGTTTAATTTAGAACACATGGTATTATTCTGAATGATTCATGATAATAACAAAAAGTACCATCATCCATTTAATCGGGTGATAATAAACTGCTTTTGATATCAAAGGAGATAATTTAGTCACACTTCTTCTGGAGGTTATGTCACATGATCTGACCAGACTGAATCGAGATATTATTTTATTATCAATTGTTTTGACATTTACATTTTGTTACTGTAATGAACAAGCTTACTTACCTCCGGCGAAACGCATCTGCTTAGCTTGTCAGGTTCTGCCTGAATTAAGCTGAAGAAGCATGGTCGCCGTTGACGAGCGGATTTGTAAGGTGTGGTCTCGTTCTGTCTCGTTCGTGGCGTGAGCGTGGCGTCTCCCAGGCAAATTAGGCCGACGGTATAAAAGGAGCTCATTTATTTGCCAGGGCGGCAGCAATCTAGTCACGAAGAAAGATTTGTGAGCGTGAATTGTCAATTATACTACAACTGAAATCTGTCTTTTGTGAGCGCGATGCCCCCGTTAAGATACTGACAGACAACGCACCGACTTTCTGCAGTCGAGACTTTCGGGACTTCGCGGCCGAATGGGGAGTGCGAGTGAGGTACAGAGGTGCATACGCTCCGGAGGGTAACTGGATAGCGGAACGGTGTCACCGCACCGGTAAAAGAATAGCAGCCAGGACGCAGTGCTCCATCTAGGAGGCTGTGTACTGGTACAGCGTGACGCCCAGAGACGATATGACAATGTCAACTGCGCCAGCCAACGGGATATACAGTTACGACAGCGAATAAGGGGGATAGACCAAGTGTCGGAGATTCCAAGAGATACGAAAGAACCGTATAAGATAGGTGATCTCGTCTGGGTCAAACCCCCAAACGTACGGTGTACCACTAGATTTGGTAGAGGACGAGTTGACAGAATGATCAGCTCCCACACCGTCCAGGTCAATGGCGTGCCACGCTATGCGAGGAATCTTCGCCCACGGCGAGAATCGACTGCTACGGGAGATAGCCATCAAGAAGAGATGTCATCTAGTAGTGAATCGGAGACACCGATGCTGTACGTGAAGCGGTCGGAAGACTCGCTTCCTGTATTAGAAGATGCAGGGACAGACCCGGACGACAGCGGTGATGACACCGGGAATGATTCTGATCCGCACGATATTGACACTGAAATGTTGCCACCTGAGCAGCCCTCTCCTCTCCGAAGAAGTACTCGTCGAAGGCGGTCGCCCCCTCACTGCCATGTGTGTGATCATGAGATCAGGGGGGAGTGTAATGAATAAGCTTACTTACCTCCGGCGAAACCCATCTGCTTAGCTTGTCAGGTTCTGCCTGAATTAAGCTGAAGAAGCATGGTCGCCGTTGACGAGCGGATTTGTAAGGTGTGGTCTCGTTCTGTCTCGTCGTCGTGGCGTGGCGTCGTGGCGTGGGCGTGGCGTCGCCCAGGCAAGTTAGGCCGACGGTATAAAAGGAGCTCATTTATTTGCCAGGGCGACAGCAATCTAGTCACGAAGAAAGATTTGTGAGCGTGAAGTTACTGCTACTAGAAGACACAGTTACAATCACTACAATACAGTTAGTACTCTGTCCAACCTTCAGTCATCACATAAAAGTATGTATCTTACAAAACTAAAAAGCATTGAGATAATGGTGTAAAAATGTTTTGTGTTTGTTATTGTATTATATCTACCTGGCTATCTTTAAAATGTCCTTCTTCGGAATTATCCTTGGTCGATCTCTATTTCCGTGTCTCCAATTCTTTCTAGTTTGTCGCTTATTTCTAAACTAAATATGCAAGCCCATATATATATACATAATCCATCACTTTTTGTTATGCCTTTCGGTTGACTAATTTACAAACGTAGCTACAGGATATTTACATCTAAAATTACAATTTTAAGTTATGACATTCATTTTAACCATAATTATTCTTTTTTACTGTCGCCTGTGGATGGGAAATAAAATCAAAACAATGTGTAAATTTAAGAATAGAGCGTGTAAACGTAATTAATGTTGTTTGATTCTTAATATTCAAATAATAAAAACGTTATTTAACTTCCTTTGGCGGCCAACGTGTTAAGGGGTGATACTTCAGTACCAGGTCTATAATTATAGCTTTAAAGAAATCGTCTACAAAAGCCTTACAAGAATATATTTTGAAAATATTTTTGTTAAATTAGGTCACATTCTGACATGTGAAATAATAAGGAAAAATGTTCCAAAAATGTACACTTTATATAGTTGACACAGATCTGCAATTCTCTGTCTACAGTAAAAGTCAAGAGAAGTAAAACTCGAATTTATGCTGTCTTTAAAATATGTGGCTTGGAGCAGCACAAAACGTCACATAAACATGATATCAGGATTCGCAAAACTGTATGAAGTTCCAAAGATACGAAAGAATCATGCTAGAGGGGGAAAAACGATGTGAATCTAGTCATATGGATTCTAAACAGGGGTAGTAGCTCCCGCATTACATTTAAGGAGAGTTAGAGTTGTCTAACGCTTCGCCTCACTGGTCGCGAATACTTGACAATTTTTCTCCTGATCTACATGTAAGTGTTTAAGGTTTTAAGTTCAACCGACCTTATGACACATTCTGTCCCCTGTATAAGATGACTAAATATGAAATCAGTGTAGTATCTGAGCACACGCACACACACACACACACACACACACACACACACACACATATATATATATATATATATATATATATATATATTCTATTATTATACTAAATCTGAGATTTTCAGCTTTCAATCTCTAAAGGCTTTTTGCTGGTGATCTTGATGACACGAAATTTGTCCTAAATTATTCCTTAGTTTTAGGATTACTAAATGTTTGAAAAAAAATCCACTTTAATTGGTTCTAATTAGACGTAATTTGCAATTAAGTCAAAAACTGACCCGTCTCTGTCTTTACATTCTGCATAACTCTATTTTCCTCTCTATATGCCAGTGAAGGGGAGATGGCATTGTGATTAATAGAGACACTTATAACAAGTCACAACACGTAATAAATTTACGGAAAAGACAGCAGCCAAAGAGAGAATACCCTTCCCTTCTTTCTCTCTTTACAGGCTACAGAGACTAACTTTTGTTTTGTTTTAATAAAACAAAATAAAAGTTCTTTTTACGCTCAACTAAAATTGAATATCATGCTTAAAATAGATTTTTTAAATTACTTTAATTATCAATTTTTAAGATTTATAGTCAAATATTTGTTAGTAAAAAAATTAGAAAGAGGCTATTTAGCTGGTTTCGGTAAAATATAAAAACCCTACTTGCTAGGCACTGTCAAATTTGCCGGAAAATCCTTATTTTACAAAATACATTAACCCCCACACTCCCTGATTGAAAGAAACTTACTAAAAATCAGTGAATAATCCGGTTTTAATGAAATTTTCAGTGTTGAGTTATCAATGAATGAATTTTATAATGCATCAGTTATTTTATTTCAAAACTTACTGATTTTTTTCAGGTCACTTAACGCTGACCCCACCCCTTATTTTTTGGGTGCAAAATATTGGTGGGGTTAAATAAAATTGAAACTAATTACAGTATAAATAAAAAGACAAAAAACTTTTTGTGAATTAGGTATACCCAAAATAGGCCTAAAATGCGTTTTTGACCTATTGAATTTAGCCCCCCCCCCCTAGAGAAAATAATTTACCAAAAATCAGGGAATTATCAGATTTCAATGAAATTTTCAGTGTTTATCTATTAATGAATGAACTTTAAAATGCATTATTTATTTTATTTCAAAACTTTCTGATTTTTTTCTCCCCCCCCCTTATTTTGGGGGCGTTACATTTTTGCGAGTTGGTTATTTTCTGTACTAATTACAATATAAATAAAGAGATAAAAGACCGAAGTTATGAATAGAAACAAAAAATTACGGGGGCTTTTCTATGCGAAAATGAGTACCGAAAATCGAAAAATAAGATGTAAAAAAAATAAATAAAAAATAAATTTTTGGAGATTTCTTTTTTACTCATTTTGATAATTATTTAATTGGCTATTATCTTATAAAAGAAAAAATTATACATCGATATTTTTCTGCTTAAAATGGGGAGGGGCTACATTTTCAATAGAGTTTTTCTTCAAAACATTACTTTTTGTCCCTAAAATAAGGTTTGCATTAAATAGATATTTATTTCTAGAATCTAAAAGTATAACATTTTAGACAACAACAGGCTTTTCATATTTATATATTAATTTTTCATAGCAAAAATACTTAATTAAAGTTTTGAAATAAAATAACTCATGCATTATTAGATTCATTAATTGATAAATCAATACCGAAAATTTCATTAAAATCGGATAATTAGCTGATTTTTGGTATTTTTGTTGCAATCGCGAATGTTACCCTAAATTTGTAAACAAATATCACCCTGTATGTGACCCAGAAAAAATAGAACCCACAAATTTTGTAATAAAACATAATTTTAATTAGGGGGATTTAGGGTTAGGGTTAGAAAAAATTTTGGGGTTAGGATTGGGTCTTAGGGAAAAACGACCTAATTTGGTTGTTTTTTTGTTTTGTTTTTTTTTTTTCAAGTGATACCACTTCGGCTACGGACTTCAATTGTAGCTGGTGTTGTTTTTTCAGCAGTCAGCAGCTAGCAATTTTTGAGGCAGGAGTCCAGGACGGAACTCTACAGAGATTACAATTATTTGTATTATTCAGACGATTGTCCTCATCTTCATTGTTATCTGTACTACGTTTCGGTCGATGTGCCCTTCGGCCTTCTTCAGGTATTTCTTGTCGGACTCAGGAACCTTCTTGTAATCGGGAGCCATCACGGAACTTTGAACCTAACCCTTTATTCAGTCCACAGGGGTATCCTGTTCTCATTCCACTAACCATAGCCGGGGTACAGGTGTTAAGCTATGTTAATTATTATTCTATATTACTGCTGGCCCTGACCAGGACTGAACCTGCAGTCTAGAGATAACTGTCATTTAGAACTGTCTTAACCCAACCCTTTTATCTACTAGGCTCATTAGACAATCCAGTGTGAATTTTTTTCAATCGCAAAAGTTACAATTTATTTTGTAAAAACGGATTTTAAGTAGCGTCTTAGCAGACATCTTGATCGAAATTGACCGAAAAAATGTTTTAAATGTATCAAAAATAAATTACATGTTTAATATTATTTTGCTTTTTACTGATGTTACTACTGTTTGACTTAAACAAAAATCTGGTATTAGGATGATTCTAAGCTGGTCCATTTTTCCAACGGTAAAATGTTAGAAAGTTCATGTCCCATCTGAGAGTTCGATTTTTTATAAACAGAGCAATATAATTAGCAAAGAAAAAGCTTAAAAATCTGGCATTATGCGGTTTCCACTCACATGTATCTGAATATAACCATGAGTTTCATCTGATTGGTCTCTTTATTGAGAATGGTCTGAAAAATCCATAACAGAACAAACATTCGTCAACTAGCCCTTCCCTATGCTGATGGAATGCCATCCAGATAAAAATCTTCCCCCAGTTCAGAAACATAACCACCTCTTAAGAAGATAAGATGAATTGAAACCTGATGCCATTACAGGGATCAAGAGAAAATATATAAAAGAAACCACAGAATTTATCTGTATACCATTCTCAATAAGGATAGCGGTCAGATGAAGCTCATGGGTATATTCAGATACCTGTGAGTGGAAATGGTACCATAACTGCATAATGACTGATTTTTAAGCTTTTTTTTCTTAAATATATGTCTAGAGATAGATAGATAGATAGATAGATAGATAGATATGTGTGTCGCTGAGTATGTGTTGCCAGGTGTTGGTGATAGTGACAGTCCAAGGGGGAGAGAATAAAGTTAAGACATCGTAAACTTTAGTTTGATCTTTTTCCATTCACTCCCAACCTTTCCAGCAATGTGATAAGTTCATTATTATCCTCCGTCCAAGAGGTACGCGGGAAGATAAAAGAAATAAAATAATTGATATCTCACTCCTCGATTTACGGCTCACCCCACAAAGTCCTCCGTCTAATCAATATCCGATTGGAACTCCACCTGCTAGGAGTCTTCACATCCCTCTCTTTTGTCTGTTATCTTATCTTTGCCACTACTTCTTGGTACAGGATAATATCTGGGCTCATTCAGTAAAGACGTTTATGTCTGTGTGTTGGGGTGCTCTCGATAAGGCTACCGTCTAGCATATAAAACCAGCCTTTTCTTGTCCTAAAAACGGCTTAGAACATTTCCCCGTGACTTATAGGTTAAGTTGAAGTATCTGCAGACTATTCAAGGGCATGTAGCGTAACGGTTATTGTATTTCTCACTAAAACCCTCCGGAGAGGCATAAATCCCCCAACAGCCCAAAAGACTCGGCAGACTGGGCTTTTTAGTTTGGTAAACCAACTGGTCTAGACAAGGAAAACAACTCCGAATTCCAAACCAAGAGAGAGTAGAGCTAACGACTGTCTCCTCTTATAAAAACGTATTTAATACGAAATAGCAATACCATCGCATATGTAATGAAGCTGTAATTCTCTCAAAGAGGCGAGACATTTACATCAGCCGACTTATATTTACCATGACCCTCTAGACAGGTTTTATTCTTTCGTCTTTATCATTGCATTTAGACTTTTTTAAATAATATTGTTCTCAAATCTGTCAAAGTTATCTTCATTCCTTCACCAGGAAAACCATTGAAAACTAAAAAGTCGAAATGACAGTAACAGGGCCAACCCTGATAAAGATGAAAATTCAAAGAGGCATCTTTCTCACTACTGCTATTTGTTACAGCAATGATGACACTAAATTACATACTTAGGAAATGTACAGGAGGCTACAAATTTATAAAATCACAGAAAAAATTAATCACCTCATGCACATGGATGATATCAAGTTATTTGCCAAAAGTTAAATAGAACTGCAAACCCTTGTTCAAACCATAAGAATATACAGCCAAGATATAGGAATGGAATTTAGGATGGAAATGTGTGCCATGTTTGCGATGAAAAAGAGGAAAAGATAAACAACAGAAGGAACGGAACAACCAGATCAAGAAAATAAAATAACACTTGGATGAGGTAAGACTGGGTCGGAAAGTGTTTTTCCATGGGAAATGTACAAGAAATTAACATTGGACCATAATACCGAATGGTATATGCACAAACCAGAATCCGTCCTCGAGTATGAGACGCATAAACATTTCTCTCAGATTTTGACATACAAATGGATCCCTAATCCTGATCAGAAAATCAGACCTAATGTTAATTAACAAAAGAAAACTTATCATATTGTAGATTTAGCCGAGTAAAAATTAATGAAACCGAAAAGATCGACAAATACTTTTAACCTTGTCAGCGAATTGAAAAAAACTGTGGAACATGAGGGTCAAGTTATTCCTATTGAGGTTGGGTGTCGTGGGTTTCTAGGACACTCAGTCATTTCGTTTCTTTCAAAAATAGGAATCACTGGCCGCTGTTTGAAAATTGCCTCACATCGTCTTCAAACCACGGTGCAAAATGCATCTAGCTGGATCTGGTCGAGGCTAAAAAGTATTCAGCACGCATGATACGCGCGCGGAATCATCATTCCCGTGTTGTTACGTAATATCTGCAAACGCGTAATCAAGTCAAGGGCCGAAAACAAACGCGTTTTTAAATAACAAACTGCACTGACAACAAAACTTCTCAGATGAACGGATCTCATAAGTTCTTCTCTGCATTATTTCATCTAATTTTTTTAATACCCTATCCGGTGGCGAAAGCTGCTTGGTAGCGCTAGGAAGTGGCAGTCCTGCCTTAGCTACCGAAACTGTGTTATCACTCCTAGTCGGCAGCTGATGGGGGCAAGGTATCGCACGTGCTATCCCACGTTGTATAACTAAAATAATTCTGTTAACAATACTCCAGCGTTCACTACATCCGGAACACGCGACGATCCAAAATTAAAAACTCTTACGTAAAAAAAGCGTCATTAAAAACTACAAATATTTAACATCTCTCTAGACATAGAAAGGAAAGCATATTCGAGAATAAATAATAAAATAAAATAAAAGTTTTACTGGATTTTAAACAAAAATTTAACCAAACTTCAGAAATGCTGCAAGAGAAGTAAAGGAATATTTTTTTTAAAAACTTGTCTGTTGTTTTTAACAAAACTTGCTTAAAAGAAAAACTGCTGCTTAAATATACCATATATAGTGGGTGTTTCCAAAATAAAAATTCTATCAATTCGAAATATAATAACTTGACACATTCTCATTCAAATGATCTCAAATGTTAATGTGTAAAAACAATTCAAATTTACACTTGAAAAGATCAGGTTTTTAGACATCAAACTTTGAGTTTTTACATGCTAAGAAACAGGTGGATTCCGCGGGGACAGGTAGGTCTCTTGATACTTATTATGTTTTTATTTCCATCCAAAATACCAGGTGGTCTTGATTAGAACTGACCAAATGTTCTCTTCTCCCTTCCATTGTGCATTCGTGTATACGTGCTGATGAATATGTGTCTATGCGTGTGTCCATGTAAGTTTTTTATGTGTGAGTTTGTGAATGTCTATGTATGTCTGTGTGTCTGAGTCTGTTTATGTATACGTATGTGTATGTGTGCGTGTATGTGTGCATGTATGCGTTCATTACGTTCATTACATGTTTGTGCCAATGCGTCTGTATGTATTTACCCACCCCCTTAGCTACGAGCAGGATGAGATATGAGCTTAATTAATTAAGGGAAGTACCAATGTTTTGGGTTCAGAGTTTCTCTTTTGGTAAATTACTTGCTTAACCAAGGGTAAAGAACCCAGTCTGTCCTACTATTTACCCGTATCTAGAGGGAGAACAGAATGATTAATGCCTCTCCCAAGAGCATAACCATGAAGAGAAATACAAACAGGTTCGTCCAGGTTTTGAAACTCAGGTCACCGATTCCATTTCCTACTATTGCTAACAACGTCAGCAATGTATACGTGTGTGTGTGTGTGTGTGTGTGTGTACACGCGTGTATATGTTCGTGTGTGTGTATGATTAAAGTTAACACTTTCATTCCTTTAGAGATCGACGATTTATTTATTTATTTTATCGATTTACGAGCCGTAAAATACATTTGTAAGTCCCAGAAGAAATGATAGGTGAGAAAGGTGTGAAGTTAAAGAGTGTTTAATGAGTTGGCTTATAGCCTCTTGAAGTACCTGGGGTAATAAATTGTGAGGGAGGGCTCTAAGTTATCTTTTGAGTCGAGAAGACAGTCCCAAACTTGGGTTCTCGCCAAGAAAGATAATGCTGCCACTATTCGCCCAGCGTTTAATAAATGATAATCAACATTACCCTAAGGTTCAATACATACTTACTGAAACATCTTATATAGATATATAGATAGATGTGTGTGTATGTGTGTGTGTATATATATATATATATATATATATATATATATATATATATATATGTGTGTGTGTGTGTGTGTGTGTGTGTGTGTGTGTATTAAAATAACTTTATTTTTAAACAGTTTATATTGCATTTTTTCTTGTCTCACAATGTTCCTTAAGCTTGGTTCAATTTTACACATCATTTAATAAATCCCGGGCCTAACTAATAAAACAACTTTTAGGTAAAATTTGACTTTATTCATCAACATAGTCTCCTTCTGGAGTGGTACATTGATTCCAATGCTTCTCTAACAATTCGATGCCTTTTTTGTAGAACGATTTGTTTTTTGCCTTAAAATACGCTTCATTTTCCGATATCACTTCTTCATTGGAGCAAAATTTCTTTTCCTGGAGAATTCTTTTGAAGTCTGCAAACAGCCAATAGTCGCTGGGGGCCAGATCTGAAGAATAGGGTGTGTGTGGAAGCAATTTGAAGTGCAATTAGTGTAGTTTTGCCTTCGTTGCGATCGACTTGTGACACAGTGCATTGTTTTGGTGAAAGAGCACTTTTTTCTTCTTTATTTTTGGCCGTTTTGGGGCAATTTCTTTCTTCGAACGCACCAATGATGCTATATAATATATGCTATTGATGGTTCTTCTTTTCTTAAGGTAATTCATGAACAATATATCTTTCGCATCCAAAATACGGAGGCAAAATCCTAGCCTGCTGATGTTTGCGTCACTTTGAATGGTTTTCAAATGCTGCTGTCCACTCAGCTGACTGTCGTTTTGACTCCGAAGTTAAATGATGGATCCATATTTCATCCATTGTCACATATCTACATACAAACTCCTTTGTGTTGCGTTGAAAAAGTTGCAAACAATGCTCTGAATCGTCGACGCGTTGTTATTTTTGATCGACTGTGAGCAAAGGCGGCACCCACTTTGAACATAGCTTTCTCATTGAGAAATGTTCATGCAAATGGTGAATACACTGCCTTATGATATCTTCAACTCCTCTGCTATCTCACAAAACTTCAATATACGATCGGCCAAAATGAGTTTGTGGAGCTTTTGGGGGGGGGTGAGGGGTCCAGGACAACTGCTGAATTTGGGTGACCTGAGCGTTCAGCATCATTCATGTCTGTACGACCGCGTTAAAGGCTTAACCGATGTTTCCGACGTGGCAGAGTCCGAATAACACTTATCAAGCCATTGCTTTGATTGAAGAGTATTTTTCCCATCAGAAAGCAATGTTTCATCAACACACGAAATTCAGATTTTTCGATTGTTTTGAAAACAGTAGCTTCACTTAAATAACTGTAATTTGTAAACTAATAATCCGATTGGGCTCACATTTTGACAGGTGCCATTTAAGGTAAGTACTTTGTAAAAGTCATATGGATTTTTTTAGTGGCGCCATATATATATATACATATATATATATATATATTATATATAAAGGAGATATTTTGGTATGTACGTGTCGACGTATAACTCCAAAAAAGGAGGTTACTCAGATTTAAAATCTTGTGTACACATTGATATCGTTCTAACTAAGAAACACTCCAAATTTGGTTATTGATTTTTACTGATTAAGGGATATAATTAATTAATCAAACAAAAATCAAACCCTTTTTTCGAAAGCTATAGCATAGCATATCTGCTGCTGCTGCTGCTTGGTGTATCAGCAGGAGCTCGCCTGCTAGTTTTATCAACAGAAAGAAAGAAACAAAGAAACAAACAAAGAAACAAAGAAACAAAGAAAGAATATCAGCTTCCAGTCATTGAAAATGTTAGCGACAAACTTGAACTATGACTAAATTTTAACGTAAAATAATTTCGTTTTTTTTTATTTTATAATCTTTCTAAATATTTATTCATATTTATCGTATGTTTTTGAAACTAACTTTTATTGTACAATGTACACTCACTTAAATTAAATTATTGTCATGCACAACAAATTGTAGAAAAATGAAAATTGTTTCAAAACACAAGTTTACAGTTACATTTTTTTAAATAAGATTTTAAATGTCAATAAAAATCAGTCACCAGTATAGGGTTGTATGAATGTAAATAAAATAAAAATTTAAAACGAGTTGTTTTGTAATTAATACTAATGGTTAAAAAAAGTCTTAATAGTTTAGAGAACTAATGAAAACGTTTTAAAATGTAAGCAAAAATAGATATTGCATTCTTTTTATCGTTAAGAACTAGATTTGAATTGTGATATACAAAAAATTCAAAGAAATAAATTACAATGTATTTCTAACTTATCAAGCAATTAAAAACTGAATTTAAAATTTGTCCCCAAATACTATTATTATTTTCAAACTGGAGTTTCAGTGAAACTTTTCGTGAAAAGAAGAGAAAATAATCTTGCTCAATATATATAGGGTGACCCAGAAAAAAAACCCCCACAAATTTTGTAATAGAATTTAATTTTAACTAAGGGGGTTTAGGGGGTTAGGGTTAGGGTTGGAGTTTAGAGTTAGTTTAATGGGAAAATAAATAATTTGGTTTCTGTTACTTTTTTTTTTTTTTTGATCACCTTAATTTTCCCGACCGTTTTTCAAGTTCAGCCCTTATCTCGAGATTTATTTTAATCATTTATTAACATTTTTTTTAACTTTAGAAATCACTTTAATTCATTCATATTAGTGTCGTCTCGAATATAACATTTATTTCGACCGTTTATTCATTAGACAATTCTCGGCGATTTTTAAAAAAAATTGATAAATAATTATCTCTTATTAGTTATATTTGACACAATGAAACTTGCAATATTAATATTATCTTTTTCTAGGTCACCTGTAAGTAAGTAAAGTCGTCGGGGCGGCCTAATGTCGGTATCAGCCAATCAACGAGGGAGTTTATCCCCTTTTCACTAGCGCTAGACCAAGGAGATTGTTTTTGCATCTGAGGTCGAGCGCCACACCTACCATCAGCTCCTTACTTTACCGCACAGATCCCTGTGCTACTCATAACGCTGAGTTGGCGAATACCGGTATCGAACTAGAAACCTTGTGATTTCTAGCCGAACGTTCTACCGACTGAGCTAACCCGGCTGTAATATGTTTTAATTTTTCGACCGATTTGCAAGTTTTGCCATATGATGTCATTACCTCAAATCTGACGAAAAGAAAATTCCCTGACCTCCCACCAGGTAGAATTGAATTAAGGTGATTTTTATGAGTCATCCTGCAAGGACCGAACTCGCTATTCAGTAGTAATAGATCTGCAAACGATTATTAAACCATGTTTTTATCTCCACTACCCGGGCTTCGCCGGGTAGCCGCTGCTAGTATATATTATATATATATATATATATATATATATATATATATATATATGTGTGTGTGTTTGTGTGTGTGTGTGTGTGTGTGTGTTTGTGGATGACAATATATATATATATATTTAGGAGATTATGTGCTTAATTGAAGTCATACGTAATTTGTAAATTAATTAGTTATAATTAAATGAATTAGGCGTGCATATCGGTTTAAATGTAAGGCGTAAACATTTATTTAATTATAACTAATTAATTTACAAATTAGGTATGACTTCAATTAAGCACATAATCTCCTAGAAATTGTCGGCTATCGCCATCTCAAACAGATTGTGTGTCTACTTCATATATATATATAAGATTTTGAAAAATAACGACATTTTATTGATCAGCAAATTTATTTTTATTTTTCGAAAGATAAAGAAAAAAAATAGAAACTTAAGGGCCCTTTCGACCGGTGCTTTGTCAAAAGTAACGAGCGGTAGATCGTTTAAAGGTCACATTGTAAATCAAATTGGGTGAAAGAGAGATTCAATCAAGCAAATGGTGGGGTAACATGAAGGCAAAAAAAAAAAAGAAGGAGCAAAAATTTTTTTTGTAAATACCTTCAGGGGATCCCCACCTCAGCCATAACATCCCCAGCAAAAATTACCAGGGAGTGCTTAAGATGTCTCTGTCTACACAAGGACGGGCAGTAAAAAAGAATGGAGACTGCCTCGAGGACGTTGAGATGGTGACTTGTCCTCACCTTGTGTAGAATAGAAAATTGCTGATCGCTGTAGTTTGATTTACAGCTATTTGAAGTACAAAGGTGGTCACCGATGGCAGATTCTTGTGCTTGGGAAAGCCCGGATGTGGTTTGGGGAAGCACAAGAATCTGCCATCGGTGACCACCTTTGTAGTTCAAATAGCTGTAAAACAAACTACAGCGATCAGCAATTTTCTATTCTACACAAGGCTAGGACAAGTCACCATCTCAACGTCCTCGAGGCAGTCTCCATTTTTTTTTACTGCCCGTACTTGTGTAGACAGAGACATCTTAAGCACTCCCTGGTAATTTTTGCTGGGGATGTTATGGCTGAGGTGGGGATCACCTGAAGGTATTTACAAAACAAATTTTTGTTCCTTCATTTTTTTTTTTTTTTTTGCCTTCGTGTTACCCCACCATATTTGCTTGATTGCAGAAAAATGTGTAGAGTCTCTCAGTCATTCTGCAAAATATAATGACACTTGCATTCACATCTGAAGCATGAACAGCGCATTAATTCAGAATATAATTAGAAGATGGTACAGATTTGTTTCGTTGAAGACATTAAATACTACCATGAACTCCAGCCACTCTAGTCGTGTGGTGAAATCCTATCCGTCTACATTTTTTAGTTCTCTTTCTACCGGTCGATCCTAAATCATCATCAGCTGTCTTCACATGCTCAGTGATAAAATCAAGAAATTATGCCCGCAACTCTACTTCTTTGTCTTCAACAACAACATATTGACAAATGAAACTCATCTGATCAGTATGAGAAATGTCCGAATTCGACCAATATATTTTCCCTCGCGTGCTTTCCCAAAGTATAGACGATTTCATTTTGGATCTTCGGTGACAAGTACCGCCGATTATCATCTACTTCTTTCAAGTAATGCTTTATCATTTTGGCAATAATACAATGAAACCAAAATATATCTTTGAAACATGTGCTTTATCATTTACAACCAAAATCAACTATAATCATTATTTTGATTCAATAATTTTGCGATTAAATGTAATCAGTATCCCGTGATATGTAAAATATATTGGAAATTTCAATTAATCAAATTATCAATTAAACATATTAATAATGCAAATATCTGCCAATTTCACGGAAAAATCAAGGAAAATATGAATTATAATCTAACAAAAAAATTTTGAAAAAATGCGATATTTAATTTTCAGCCCTGGTTTGGAAAGGAGCAAAACATAAAATAAGACCAATTTTATTTTTCCATAATATAATCTTAAATCCTAAAATTTCAAAGAAGAAGCCGACTTTTCTTTATTTTCTTCAGCAACTTTAGTCTGTTGTCAACCTGAATGAAAAATCGTTAGATTTTTTTTTGATATATCAAAATCTCGGAAAATATGTTATCCTATATTGGGAAGTTTTAATCATATGTTTTTAAATGTATCGCAGAAATCGCAAAGGGAGGTGATAGATTTTTTAGAAGTTAACAATTCTCATTGTAGGTTCATATTTCCATTTTTGTGTAGTTGATTTTTAAGATTTTTATTTTTGGTTCACGGTCCTATTGAATACGAATTAATTTTCAAACAACTATTTGATCCATTACTCTGAATCAGATAATGATAGTGAAGGAGTTATCCATAATCCCCAGATCTCCATTCAGATGCTGTTCAGTGTCATCTCGATGGTGGGTGTTTAAGCCTTTTCATGGGATACATACAGTCAGTGTATTAATTTAAGCTTCGTCGACAGGGCGTTGTAGATAAGTGCGCTTGTCTGGTACAAGGTTTAAAGTGTTGAAGTACGTCGTGAAAAATCATATGCTAGGTAATTTGACTTGTTAACCAAACATCAGATTGGAAAACATTGAAAAACATGTTTTAGTGCAATAATTAGGCACCTTGTGTGGATCAAACTCGCAAACAAATTTCTGTGAGAAGGCGTTTCTTTGTCAGTATGGACAAGTAAACATGTGCGCGTATTATATAAGCATTTGCGTGCGTGCGTATAAAATAAAATATGTGTCATTGTTTGCGTGTATTGCGTTTTTTATTCTTTCCAATTTGCCTATGTCAGGTTTGGATAGGTTCTATGGATCTGGTGCCGCAGTTGTGTCTCTAGCCTCCCATTACGTTTCTATCCTCGTCGACCGAATGCCGCGATTAGCCAGCCGAGCGACACCAGATAGAACACATTTACTTCGAAAAAGTATTTATTTATTTTCACACACACACACACACACACACACACACACACACACACATACGCGCGCGTACAACAAAATTAAAATTTGCAATATGTGTATATATCGTTTTGCAAACAAAGAAAGATAACATCGAATAAGTAGCATATTTAACAATTTACCAAAAGTTATGTCGTATTTTAAGTTATTTTTAGATTTTGTTTGTTTGTAATGAAAATAGAACTCGACGTGATGAGTGCTACTCAACCGACACCATCAAAGTATCTGTTGCTATTTCAGTGTGAATATTTCTTCTTTCTTTCTTTCTTTCTTTCTTTCTTTCTAACGTAATTGATTTCTTTTTATGTTAATTGTATCCATCAATCTAATAATATATAAAGCTGATTAGAAGTTTCTAGCGATATAGCAACTGCTACGGGTCTCTATGAGCGCAAGATATTCTTTCCAGTGATTAGCACCTTGCTATAGTAAAGAGATGGTGTATACAATATAAAAGCAGATATTTTTTGTTCTGAGTATTGACAAACACTCATGTAATTAAAACTTCTGTTTTTATTTTGAATTTTTATTTTGAATTTTATTTTGAATTTTGATTAGAATTTTAGAGTTTTATCAATTTTTGTTTTGCATTCCATTTTATTGCATTTTTTTTTTTTTTTTGTTCCCTGTTAGTTAAACAGCATAAAAACAAAGCCGAAACAAAACAAAACTTTTATTGAGAATTGAACTCTCATTTTATCACTTATGAGATAGTTTGTTGATGTTATTATTTTTATGTAAATTCCGATTTATATATATGTTGTTGTATTCAGACCATTATACAAATTAAACTTTTCATTCTTTTCCATTTTTACATACAAAATGATTGATTTTTAAATTTTATAATTCAGAGCACAAAAGTTTGAAGCCATTTCTCTATTTTTACAACATAAGCAATTAAAAAATAACATACAACCCAGAAAGAAATTTTGTGTTACATAGTGTAATTGTTTTCAATTAGTTACTTGAAGACATACTATTGTCCCCCTATTTATCTTAAGAAATAGAGTCGATGAGCCAAGTTCAAATTCTGAATGAAGCTGTTTGCGTTTTACTTGACACTAATGCTCGTAGGAAAGGCATGAATCCATCTCTTCGTCCCTCAGCAATGGGTAAATAGTAGAGCAGACTAGGCTCTTTCACATTGATACAGCAACCGGTCTAGAAAAAAGAAAACTCTGAATTCAAATCAAGCAGACTCAGACAAAAAATTAAAATTTTGTCAGATCCTGCTCGTGGCAGAGGGATTGTATGGGGGTTGGTTGCTTTGTTTAATGGCATATCAACCTTCGTTGGCTATTTAATACCAAATTCAACCTTGTAAAAGGACAGTAGTGGTACTATTTAAATCATAGCTAGGGATGAGGAAGTTAATATCTTTCCCAAATGTATTAGTACGAAATTGAACGTTATAGAGCGACTGGAGTTCAGCACGTTAGCCATAACAACTCGGGGACGTTCTTGGGAGGGGGATAAATACACACATGATTAGAGTTTGCAAAATAAGGTATAAAAAAGACGAATTCAAAGATACAAAATAAAAAATAAATAAGTCAGTTGTTTTTTTTTATAAAGGAATGTCGTGGTATGTACGTGTTATCTTATAGCATAGAAATACTGATTAAGGGATATAATTAATTGGCTAAACAAAAATCAAACGATTTGTGGAAAGTGTCACATAATGGCTGCTCCTGCTAACATTAAACTGGAGACTGTTTATATCAGCAAAGATTCAAAATGAATGCTACTATGAAATCGATTTTGACTTTCCTAAAATAGTAAACATTACTTATTTTCTTCCACTAAAAGCCAACATTATTGCCAGTACATATTTAAATATGACTGTGATTCCACAAGCAACATTTTAATCAAATGTGTTTTCAAAAAATGTTTTGTAATTTAGTACGAACTAATACAATTTTGGGGAGAACTAAAATAAATAAATAGTATTTTTATATGTAAATAAAAAGATGAATTGTAATACGAAACACCTAATATATTCGAATAAAATAACAAAAATTAGATGAAAAAATTTATTTTATCGATATTTTTTTTACAAATACATTCATATTTCTTAAAATAAAATATATCCATTTTTAATCCGTGAAACTCAAAACATTTTAAAAGAAAATATTAATAAAATAAAGAAATCTATATATCAATACTCTTGGAAAAAAACTCTCATATTAGCTATTGCCCTTATACCATATTGCACTAGTTTTACCAAAGCCTTTCTTATCCCATCATTCATTACCGATACCATATTCCCTATGATAACTATGACCATCATCATTTGCCAACACTAGTATACATCACCATTATTGACACTAATTGTGGTTATTATTACTGCAACAGTCATCAAACAGTATTGTCTATCCGTAAGTATTATTTTCCCCATTACCTTATCGTATTGCAATCAACTAGAAGTATTGTTAGTAATTATTAATACGATTGTTATTATTTATAATAAATGTTGTTATTTTTACAGCAACTGCCATCTAGCTCTATTATGGAAATTTTAACATCATTATTATAGCCTGCCCATAAATATTAGCTTATTTTATTATATAACCCATAAGTGTTATCAATGCTTGTTGATTTTGATATCAATACTTGTTGATACAGATAACAATAAAGATGAGGTCCGAATAATCCAAATAATCCAAATAAATATTTTATATTCAACATCATTAACCTAATAGTTTTGTTTGGTTTCTTTGTTTAATGGCATATCAACCTTCGTAGGTTATTTAGCCATCCTTGTAGAAGGACTGGAGTTCAGATTCGCTTACTAGGAAGTCGCAGTCCAAAATATTTCAAAATATCGAATATTTTTTCCACAAAATCAGAAACAAAAACGAAATCAGTCAATACTAATTGAGTTAGGAAATTACCATCAATAGTAACAAACATTTACAAAATGTCACTTTACAGGAAATATGATTTCTGAGGGTTAAAATTTGGTGCAGCTTTTAAAACTCTAGTTTCTGAATTTTCAACATATATTCTATGTATATAATTAAATTTTAGGAAAATGGATAAAAAAAAAATTTAAATCACATTTTCATAATTTTCCATGCATATTTAACATAAATTATGTTTTTTATGATGATAGGATGTTAATTGTAACTTGCCCGAATGATTTTCACCAGAAAGCGTTGAAGCACAAAATAAATTCCGTAACTATTCGTGAATAATACACCATATTTTAAGCCTAAGAAATGGGATGACTTTTATACACAAGAACTAAATGTTAACTTTTTGCGTTGCCATATTCGGGACGGTATGACTAAGTTCTATCTCTAGTCCAAACTAACTAATGTGTAACAACCACTATAGAGAAATAGTGACTAGCCATTATATCTTGATTTATAATTGTGTTTTTCCAAGGAGGAGTTTATTTTTGCCGCAAGCTTGCTACATTTTAGTGTGAACAGGTCCGTTTCTTTACTCTAAGTACTGTCTAAATCTTGTGTTGCAAAACATTATGTAAACTATGAAAGATTTGTACTTTTAGTTGATACGAACCTGATAAGAAATGTTAGATATAAGCTAGATTTATCTGCTACAAATTCAAAAAAATCATTGTGTATTATACATGCGTTTTTCCTACCCCAAAGTTAAAGTTGCCAATTGTACACGAGCACATATTATGCATGTGTGCGGATTATACACAAATAATTACGGTACATATTTTTTTCATTTTTGAAGGCGCTCCGAAAATAAAGCTTCCTCTTTATTTCCACCAAAGATACAGAGAACACACTATCAGCGTTTAGCAGAGAACATTTTCAGCTACAAAACACTATTTTCCTCATAGTCACTACTACTGTCTATGTAGTTTTACCACGATCTATAGCTTGCATGTGGCGTTCGTAAAAGAGTCGTTCGGAACGCAATGCCTCCCTTGTTATTATGTTGTCTCACAACTTCAAAGGTGAATGCTAGTATTTACCTCGTACCCCACGTATATGGGTCATGCACAAGGTCCTATTAATGTGAGACCACCCACAAGCCGAGACTCATAGGTGGCGGGTGAAAAATTGCGTTGATCCCGTCGGCATCCCCCCTCAAGGGGGCGCATCAGGCACTGGGCAATAAACCCAACCCTGTCCCTTTAAATCGAGGGGATATGTATTGCCTGGATAGGTATATTGCCCCCTGTGATCAACGCTGTTAATTGTAGACACAGTCCAGGGCCGAAGCCACTGGACCCCCGCCCAAAGATGAATGCTAATGGCATGTCAATTTATAATTTCTATTTTTCTTTTTCTTTTTTCTTGGTATAGATAGAAACTGAATGGCGTTCTGGCAAAATGACATCTGACCTGAATGCAGAGGTGTGTTATTGAATTTCTCCCTGCAGAAAAAAAATGTACCAGCTGGTATTCAGCGACGCTTGTTGAACGTTTATGTTTTCTGTGAACAAAGATAGCCACTTCCGCTGTGGGTGACATATAAACTCTTGTTTATTGCTGGCAAAAATACGTAGCCGATAGTGGTGACTATGTATATAATATTGGTTTGAAGCTGAAAATTTGCATTATCCAATGATGTGATTGTCTTCCCTATATCGGTCGTAGTTTCTATTGTATCATATAATTGGAATCTCTCTTGGAGTACGTTTCTTGCTAGTACTGTTAGTTTTTTTGATGACACACAGCATAAAGTTGAACAATGCATTTAATAACTGGCATGAACACAATGGGTAGATCACTGAGATTTCCTTTAAAATAATCCAAAAAGGTAGACATCCACTCGATAAACATTGAAACCTGAGTATTAAATTTTAATATACACATGTCCTTTTCTTTTACGTATCATTACTTAATTTTAAGAATTATCATTCCTTTTTAACTATGCCACACACTGATCTAAATCGAAAGAGAATGCGAAAATTAAAGAATATGTATAATGTCTAAGGAGGAATGGCAAGCACCTCTTTAGCTTTCGTATACCTTTGCTGATAATCATGATAACCTGGCAATTTACAAAATTCAGTTTCCTCGAAATTATTCCCACTAAATGTCAAAAATGAAATCTTGGTTTTTTCCAAGAAATTTGGGAGGAAATTATGGATTCCCAGATCATTATCTTCCAGCCGTAAAACTCTCAGACGTGAACATTCTGCAAGTTGAGTGGAACACAAGTCTGATAGCCTGTTCTGGTTCAAATTGATTTCAATGGTTTGAATTTTGTTAATCATTGATGGGAGTTTTGTTATGGAATTGCCGGACAAATCCAAGATTTCGAGTTTTGGTAATAAACAGAGTTCCACAGGAAAAATCTGAAATCGATTATTAGCGAGATTGATCTCGACAAGTGATGACATGTTCGCGAAAGCTGAAGGCAAGTGAAAGAGAAAATTGTCATTAAGAATGAAACTGTGCAGTTTGTGTAAGCTTGTAAGTTCCAAATCCGGTAGTTGCAATAAACGATTATTGCCAGCGTTTAAATATCTTAGCTTGAGGAAACGTTTCAATGGACGTAGATCATCTAACTTGTTATAGGATAGATCCACATAGATGAGGCTTTCAGCTAAAGTTTGCAATAGGTCGGGAATTTCCCGCAGACCTTGGTGGTCGAGGTGGCATGATCTTGTCGTTTCGGCAGACACAATCCTGTGTTTAATGCCTGAGTTTCCCATCTTTGGGGAACGGAGACAACTGACAAAAAGTAGAGAATAAAACGGACGGTTTTATAAAATCCTGGAGCTGTTTTTTGAATCCATTGTTGCATGTATGTGAGAGAGTGTGAGAGTGAACTGAATAAGGTTGGCTTCGTTTTATTTCTATGTCTTTTTTTTATTTTTCAAAATGAATTTGACTTAACTGTTTAAAATAAATATATAAAATCTATAATCGTAACCGTTACGTCACAGTGAATGACGTCTATATGTTGAAAAGAATATGACACTAGAAAAATACAGAAATTATTGGATGTTTGAGGTGTATTGGTTCTTTAAATATTGAAGGGGTAAGCAGGGGTTCAGGAAATCTCGTAATTCTAAATCATAGGGTTCTTTCAAATGAACAATCCTAATAATGATGGATGGCTGAATTATTGGAAGATGGAGAAAACGTAGAACGAGAAAATTAATAGAGCACACACATAAAAGATTAATATTTACAGAAACATCGTCTTTCACTTCAAAGATAAGAAATAATTAGGTAAAAGATAACTTTTCCTTTAAAAGAAAGAATCAGGTACCACCAGCCAGAGTAATTTCTACTATATTCCATTAGATAATGTTGCGGGACAGTATCAAGTATAAAGTCTTTCAGGATTCGGAAAACATTCGAGTGAAACATTTACCCATTTCTTTGATGTCAACATCTGCTCCGTCGCTGTAGTCTCGAAGGCCAGTGATTTTAACACAACACGTTCCAACACACACACACACACACACACACACACACACACACACACACACACACACACACACATATATATATATATATATATATATATATATATATATAGTGCGCTTCATGGATTTCAGAGTGCCTGAGCAAGCTGTTGCGGTCGAGGAGAGAAGATGACAGTGAAAAGAGTCGACACAAATGATTTCCCAGACACTAAACTTGACTATATGTCGATGATTCTGACTAGCCGTTTCCTATCTCTTTGAGTCCCAGTGACTAGATGATAGCTGGAATGCATTCACACACTAGAGCAGTCATTCAAAGTCCCATTCAAACTAGGAAATTGGCTATGAGGATTGAGACTCAGAGCGTAGGAGAGACGGTATAGGCCTCTCCGGTCTAGAGTTGGCTCACATCTGCATAGACGCTCGCACAGTCATTTGCGCGTATGGAGCCCGATAACAATCTTGAATGAGTTTTTTTTATACAAACTAACAGAAGCTGCCAGGAATCTAGTCGGTCGATTAATTGTCTATAAGAACGTAATCTTGTTCCGACATTGAATATCAACTCAGGATTTGTGCTTAGACAAGTCAACACATGTCGGTGAGTTCAATTCGGTAAATCAAGTTGATTCGGAAGAATATTCATGAAAGAATATGTGAAATATTGACAGGGAATTTAAGATATAATAACTGGTTTTGATACTGTTGTATAGTTGCACTACTTGGAATCAATGCTTGAATAAAGGGCTAAATTGGAATTACACAAGGATGCTGTGTGATGTTTGGAACAAATCCTTGAAGCTCTACTCTACAATAGAACAGTTATAGGGTTATCTCGCAAACCATTCAGTAAGATGAGACAGACATGCTTGGAACTGCCACAGAAGTAATGAGTAACTCATAATCGAAGTTCTCCAATTGGCATCTGCACATAAACACAGCAGTGTTCGCCGACAAGTAAAAACTTGCATACATCATCTCTGTGCAAATACGAGGTACCGTCTCCGGGATTTAACAAAAGTGGTAACAGGTAGGGACAAATGGAGAGAGAGAGAAAGAGGGAGAGAGGGAGAAAGAGAGAGGAAGAGTGTGTGTGTGTGTGTGTGTGTGTATCAAATGAATTTGTGCTGTCGGCACACATTGATGATGATGATGATGATGATGATGATGATGATGATTACTTTTATAAAGATGTCACTAAAACACGGGATTTATCTAGCTCGCCACGAGGCCAGAATGTAACACAAGGTCAGTTTAGTACGAGGTGCTCAATTTTGCTAAATTCGAAATTCCTACAAGGTTAACGATACGACATACATGTGAAAAAGTCCGCCGGCTATAGACGCTGCAACCTTGTCTATTACAACCATCATGTAGACATTACTCCGGGAACATTAATAGTGTTTAAGAGGGATTTTTAAAAATCAAATATTGTTCAGATTAATTGAAGGTCGGAAAGCGCTTTTAGTTGTAATACAACGGTTAATATTTCATGTACAAGTTTCAAAAATGTCTTTATTTGCCATGTCTGAGTTAAGTAAAAATGTACTTTGCAATGACTTATTTCAAGTGAATGCTCGACATGGCAAATTTTTCTAACATTCTTGAAGTTATTGTTCTATTCTAGCGATTTGGCAGCATAAAAAAAAGAAAAAACAAAAAAAAGAAAACAAAAAAAAAAGAGAAAAATAGGCAGCACGAAATCTTTCCGGAAATGATACAGACATTTTATATCAACAAAATAATGGCCTACCTAGGGCAATATTTAGATTTTAAATCTATTAGATGACCAGTTATTATCATATTCACTGATATACTCAAATTGATGTATTCATCTTGCTGCTAGAGTTATGGTATCATATACTTCTTGCTTTTCATATTTCAAATAGATATAATAATTCACTATCATTTCCCATTTAAAATTCACACTAGACGAAATATGCACACTATCATACATACTACGAACTTCATTAGATCTAATGAAGCAAAAGGATTTCACACTAAAAAAGGCAAGAAGCAGACGAAACTATTACAGATGCAGACTACAGAGATAATCTAGCGCTTCTCACAAATACATCTGCCCATATTGAATTATGGCGGTATAGCCTAGAGAAAGCAAAAAGAGGAACTGGCCTCTATGTGACCTAACAAAAAACAGAGTTCATGTATTTTAAATAAGATGGAGGCATCTCCACACCAAATGACAAGCCTCTCAAATTAATACATCAGTTTGCATCCCTACATAGTAATATCCCGTCTAGAAAAAGTGATGTCAATATACGCATAGGAAAGACATCGACTGCTAATGACAAATTAGCAATCATATGGAAATCTAATCACTCAGATAAAGCGCAACTTCCTCCAAGCTGTAGCTGTGTTAATGCTACTGTATGGCTGTAGCACATAGACTTTAATGAAACACGTTGAAAAAAGCTAAATTGTAACTAAATAAGGACGCTACATGCTGTCTTGAAAAAAATCCTGAAGTAGCACCCACAATAAAGCCGTTGTATGGTCACTTACTTCTTATCACACAAACCATCCAAGTACGACGACTGCAAGACACTGCTGGAAAAGTAAAAACAAACTCATAAGAGACTTTCTTTTGTGGATACCGACACATGGACACGATAGTGTCCACCGACCAGCAAAAACTTACATCGATGTGCTCTATGTATAAGCTAGATTCCGTGCAGAGGAATTGCCAAGAGCGATGTCCGATAGGGACAAGGAAATCCATTCTGTTATCCGGAATTGAGGATGATGTACGGACAATAATAAAGATGAGTACAAAATCACAAAACGATAAATGCAAATAATGCATATTTGGTCACGGAATGTTTAGAATTTTTATCTAAACGAATATGTAAAAATACAGGTAGATATTACAACAATAAAACTTTTGTCTTGGGTTAGATAAGGTGAAATGTATTGTTTTATGTGATGGAATCTGATTTCAGCTTTGGTGAAAATGATAATACAAATAGTTCAATCGTTGAAAATAAAGAAAATGAGAAAGCTTAATAAAATATTGGAGAAGCTGTGAGGTCTTCGAAAGGAAAATGTTATCTAATTTTTCGTTGTACTGCTTTAAAGACAATTAGGAGGCTCTCAGACTGATCTTTATTAACAAAATTCTCTGAACTGAAACAGTAAATGGTATCGCAATATGACAGCTCAGAATATCATCACATACAACAGTGATGTGGTGAAATGACCTGGAAATGACCTCGATGTCGTTGATTTTCTTGTGCAAAGGGAGAAGGTACAAGTGTTAGAGTGAAACACCTGCAGAGTTGTAAAGTAAATATCTCCCGCACCCAAAAGCTGTGATCGGAATAAACGCAGCACCCACGTGCGATAGATACGCGTGCTACATCCGGGAATTAATGGAATTAAAGGCATAGGATGAAAATACGTTCTACTCATTCTAATTAATGGTTAACAGCAATATGCTTTTTTCCGCTCAACTTGCCTGAAACTCCGTGATACATTTTCCTGAGCCAGCCTCCGAACGTAATAATAAACGTTATATATTTAAAGAGGAGACTTGGTATGTATTTTCCTCTACAACGAAACAATCAGTCCCGTGCGGTAGTAGACAACGCAATAATGATCATGTGTAGTCTTTAAAAGCGTGAATCCATTTAGAAATATAATTTGAAGTTAACATTTTGGCAGAATTTGCTAATAAACAAAATGAATCTTTCTTCTTCTTTTTCTTCTTCCCTCCTACCGGTTTGTGTGTGTCGTAGTTTATGTCGTCGGGATCTCCTGTAAGTTATTGATATGGATGAGGAGTTTGTCAACATTTGTGAAGGCAGAATTTGAATTAAGAAAAGATTTTAAAGTTTTACTCAGAAAGATAAAAAAAAGGAAAATAGTGTATGCAGCGTCACATATTTAAAGAAGTAGGTGGAATTTTTGCACACGGTTATTTATCAAATATTCCCATCTAATATAAATAATTTACAAACAGACCTATTTAGCCCATAGATAACAATTACTGCCATTCCAAGTCAGAGTGGACCTGGGGGTATTGGCAATGAAGTGGTATCCCATACTCCCCAGAGATCCAGAACTGGAGCTTCATCACCAGAAGTTTAGTGTCATACCCAGGATACCCGTTTTTGGGGAATGGGGTCTTACCTCTCTGCAGGGTATACTGTCAGCGTTTTCTGATCCCCGTCCACAGTGTGGGTGAGGGCTCCCGAAATTAATATCATTTATTTCTAAATATTGAGCCCCTAGGAGGGGTCGAACCTCTTAATGTATTGATTATGGCCTTCTGCTAAGGGGTCTGTGAGTACATGCGTAATACATAACCTGTAAGACACTTTAAGGCTAATTACTTTGCAGGTGCATGCGACAACAAGCGCCTCTGCTTCCTACCTTCTGACATGTTACCTATATGCTCAACGACCGAGTACCTGGCGGCATAAGCAGGCCAAAACTTAGCGCAAAGATGCAAGCTTCCGAAAAGGCTTTGCCTTTCGTGAAGTGACTCTATACTACCCAGCAGCAACTCAGCAGTCCGGTCGTTTCGGACACTGGACCAACTATCAGACTGCATCCTCTTACAACTTAATATATCTCATGCGCAAGTTTCATTTCATGTCGCCTTCAACATTTAACTCGTAATCTATCACCTGGTCTATATATATATATATATATATATATATATATATATATATATATATATATATATAAAAGCAATTGGTAATTTGCTTGAAGTATTGTTAAGTATGTTATAATATATTAATATTTTGAAGGCCAATACAATGCGTATGAAAAATAAAAAGTTAAACGGTATCGTTTTTGCTCCAAATGCCTTAATTTCTATATAGGTAGCACAATTAGACCCCTCTACATTAGAATCAAAGAACACATCCACACACGTGCATCCTCATTCCATAAACACCTAATCAAATACAAAAATAAGGACAACAATTTTTTCAGTTAAAATAAAGGCTATAATACGCAACATTGGTAATCTTAGAATTAGAGAAAGTTTATTAATAGCTAAATTAGGTCATAATATAAACAATAGATTAGAATTAAACACGGAATACATAGTTAATTAAATTACACGTTCCATATATAGCTTATAGTTTATTTAGTATACATATTTTCACATATATATGTAATTTTCCCTATCACAAATTTAAACCTACCAACAATCAACTATTTGCATATTTTTACTTTGTTCCCTCAAGAAATAAGTCCAAGGTGGCCACTTGAAATAACGGATTTGAATTATGTAATACATCCATAATAGATATCTATTAGCACATACAATTGATCCTTAACATTTCATGCACTCACAATATATTAAAAAAAAATTTTTTAATTGATATTAATATATATAAAAAAAAATTAAAATTAGAAATAAGAAAAAGAAAAAAGAATTAATTACGATTAATTTAACATTTTTGACATACATATTAACTCCTTTACATGACATTATTTCTTTAAACCATGACGTCAATTCTTTAAACCATAATACCCTCTTAGGATTACGGTCAGTCTAGAACTATTAATAAATATTTAAGGAAAAAATAAAGGTAGATATAACAGCAAAAGAAGGAAAAAATAATTAAATAAAATAAATAATTGAGACAAAACACAAAATTTAGCATCAATCCTAATATGTAATTATTATATAATATTTTAACATATAATTTATATAATATTTAATCTATTTAAAGTTTAAGAGAAAAGGAAAAAAAGTACTCATAAAAGATATTTTCTTAAATTTTTCCATCAATACTAATACATAATTTAAGATAATCTTTTATTTACTTATTTAGTAAAAACAAAAATTTTAATTAGAGAACAAAGGAAAAGAAAAAAAACACAAAAAAGAGAGAGAAAGGAAAAAGAAAAGAAAAAGGAAAACGAAACAAAAGCTAGGTATATAAATTTCTCTATTGACGGTTTTTATTTATTTATTTATTTTTTTTTTTTAATTTTTAATTTTGACATCAAAATTGGAACACATTGACCGGATGACAGACAATATTAGATACATTTGTTCTCAACAAACATTAAAAAAAAATTAGATAAATAAGAAATTACAGTTATTCGCCCATTTCATTCAGAAAGGAGGAGAAGAAGAAAGAGAAAAAAAGGAGAGGAAAAGGAAATAAGAAGAGAAATTATAACCACACAAAGAAAAACATAAGCACGTCAATTTCTGATACGAAACTCTGATACGAAACCCTGATGATGAATTTAAATGAGGTAAAGATGGTATTTTTGTCTTATTGATTTTGAAAATCGATAAGACAAAAATAACATCTTTTTTTTATTTTCCATACGCATTGTATTGGGCTTCAAAATATTAATATATTATATATATATATATATATATATATATATATATATATCCCATTCAAAAATCCTTCCGGCGATGGGGATGAAGTGGTAGGGGCAGGCAGAGGTTGATGTAGGAAGTATTTAGTCCCAGCTCTGCACGTGGGGCGGCCCTGAGATGATGGTCGTCAGAAGGTCAGGACAGAAACAGTGGCCTAAAAATTACCTGTTCCAAAATCCACGTACGGGTAGTCGTGGCAACTCTTTTTGTTCGATTCCACCAATGCAATGTTATCTACACAACGTTTCAGCTGATGTGTATTTCTTGTGGAACCTTTTTCAAAATTGGGAAACTTCTCTTCAAACTCGGGAATTTTTTTGTCGAACTCGGGAGCTTTACTGTCGTAATCAGGAGCCTTCATAGAACTTCGAACCGAACTCTTTATTCAATCCACGTGGGTAGACTGTTCTCATTCCGTTAACCATGAGAGGATATAAGGGTTAAGCTGCGATAATTATTCTATATTACTGTCGCCAGATTTTGAATCTGCAACCCAGAGATAACTGTCACTTAGAACTGTATTAACTCAACACCTATATCCATTGCGCCAACTGGACAATTTAGTGTGAATTTTTGAAACTTATAAACCTAATGTCCTATCTTATCTAGAATATTTAATTTTATACTTATGATTTTTTTACTTTGACTTGTATTGCGTGTTTTTTAATCTAATTTAGCCTTTTGTTTTATAAGTTCACATATTGTATTCATCTCTATAATTGGTCTACTTAAGTTGCTATAGCCTAACATATCTGATTCTTTGAGGCGTCTTCTCTTCCAATGTTCTTTCCTATCTATTATCTTAACTTCATAAGGGCAGATGGTTTACCTTTCCATTCCTTATATGGTCCGCCCTACCCGTCTTTTCTTCTCTCGCATCGTACCCCTGCTTTCCGGCGTTCCTCTAGTCTTACTTTCAGCGGACGACATATTTCACCTTTGTATACTTTGCCACAATTACATGGGATGGAATATACACAATACCTGATCATGTCGTATTCTGTTGGTGGCTCATGAGTTGGCTTTTACCTCTGACAAATAGCCGGTATGTAACTTTCGTTAGTGTGTATGCTCCCACTCTGGATGCAAAGGATGAATCAAAATACCGGTTTTACTCACATCTCCACACTTAATTCCATACTATTCCTCATGAAGACAAAATCATCCTCTTTGGTCACCATCTTTGAGAAGGGAGATCGTTGGACGACACGAAGTTGGAAAGTTCAATGATGAACTGTTATCACCAACACTTGTTTCCGGCTCCGTGATATATTTAAGACAACCTGGATCAAAAACATGGCATATCCCTGCCTATGGCATTGTACGACGCAAAGGCCTGCGTGATGATATGATTATTAGAACCATGAGAAGATAGATTTTTAAAGCTCTGCATACCTCCGCCAGCACGCTGTCAACCACCGCATTTTCTGATAAACCTCAACTTATTAAACGACAGTGAAACGAAATCCCTTCCAAGTAACTCTAGAAACACGTTTGGCAGCCCCTGATCAAACTATCTTTCCTCCAACACAAGAAGGCTTAAACCAAAAATGGGACCATGTGCGCAATATACTCCTTGACTCCGCAAAAAGTATTCTCAGCACCAATAAGAGGAAGCGCCGCGATTGGTTTGATTAACAGGCAGCAGACATCTACCAATTACGGAAAGATAAGAAGAAACCTCAATAAACAGTTATTAACAACCAAAACACTATGACACGAGTAACCTTTGCAAAAGCTAGATCCAAAGTTCAACGCATGACAAGATCAATGCAAAATGAGTGGTGAATCAAACTAGCAGAGCAAATTCAAGAATTTGCTGATGCAGGAAACCCTCAAAAAGTCTATAGCATCATAAAATTAGCATATGGACCACAAAAATCCAACTTGCCCCATTAGAGGTGCAGACGGATCCAGACTTATCAAAATGGACTGTTGGTCTGAACATTACCATCACCTTCTAAACAGAAGTAACCCCTCTGACCCCACTGTCCTTGACAATCTCACTGAACTTCTCGCCGTACCAGAACTGGAAAATATGCCTACACTCCGTGATGTGCATATGGCAGTAACCAGTCTAAAAAAAAACAAGATCTTTCTAAGATGGCTCAAAGGCCAGAGTAACAAGTTCAGGTACAAAATCACGTGTCAACCCCCAATCCCTAAAGACCTCATTAACCACCAACCACCGAAAATTTAAAGGAGTTCATTTATCTGGGAACTGCTTTAAACAACACAAACGATTCCATAAGGGAAGTGCAACGGCGGATTGGTCTGGCTTCAGCATCTCTTCGTAGGTTATGTCACAGTGTTCATGAACAGAGATCTCACTATCAATACTAATATTTCTGTATATAAATTTGTATATACATCCATACTTTTGTACAGAGACGAGTCGCGGGTGTTGTACAGTAGATACCTGAAGAAACTGGAGGCATTCCACGCCAATTGCCGCCAAAGCATATTGGGTGTAAAGTGGTGGCACAGATTCCCCCACTTACAAATTCGAACCAGAACACTCCTTGACTAGGTTTTGATCATGCTATCACAACGCTAACTGCAATGGCTGGGTCACACCATCCGCATGCCTGTAAACAGACTCCCCGGTAAAGCACTTTATGGTGAACTTGCAGAAGACATTCAAAGGGTAGAAAGCGCTTCAAATAGCATATGAATACTTTGAAGAAATGCAACATTAATGCACCTGTAATAGGCAAGGTAGGTGGAACAAGTGCTGCACAGGAATTGAGCGGTTCACTCCTGAATTCAATTGAGTTGCAGAACAACATGTTCGTCTGATGCACCACAGAATACAGAAGGAAATTTTCCTTGCAGTGTGTGTGACTGCATATTTAAGTCCAGAACCAATTAGCCATCCAAATGTCCATCGACCATAACTAGTCCCTTGGTCAGTCCTGTGCTAGTCATCAGCCATCATAAAATCTCTCGTCATCACTCAGCATCATCTAGTCATCTATCAAGTCACTAATCAAAACATTCTTCTTCTTCTTCTTCTTCTTCTTCTTCTTCTTCTTCTTCTTCTTCTTCTTCTTCTTCTTGAAAACAATATGTTGTTACGCTCTTAATTCATTTTGTTAAAGATTTAATAAATTTAATAATCATTAAAGTAAGCATTAAATTAATTGAATATCTTTATTTAATTTTTAAAGACCAAAATAAAATTTATATAGATTAGAAATAAAAAGACCGAATAAAATTAAATTTATTGATGAATGTGTTATAAAGATTCTTAGAGAGAGAGAGACTTACTGATGTCCAAGGGAGATAACTTTCGTGGATAATCACTTGAGTTATCGAACTTAGTCAGCACTTCCGGGGAAAAACAAACGAAGAGCGACGCTGGCAGCCATGTTGGCAGCGAGCGTGAGTAGACTTTGCAGTAAGGACGTTGACGGACTTTGATGTCGAGAGTTGAGAACTTTTGTGTTGTTAACGGTGTGAACATTTCTGTGAGAATTAACCAGTACTGTGTGGGGAACACTATTTAACACTGGAAAAACCTTTTCAATAGAATGTTTATTGTTTTTAAACAATGAACAAAATACTAATAACTATTAATTACTTAGTTGAAATTAATTTCAATAAATATATTGCAGATGAAAAATATCATCAGGAATTAAAATGAAATTAAAAAAAACAACAACCGTAAAACACGTTTTACATTAGAAATAAATGTAAACAATTTTTAAAAATGTTTGTACACATGCGTAAAGAATATATCCGTTTGAAGTTTCCGGTTAAGTTTTCCAGTTCTTAAAATATAAGTTAGGATAAGTTTATATGATTTTTTAAAATAGTTTTTTCGTGAAACTGTACGTTAGATAATTTTAAATATATATCAAAATGAAATAAACTATATGAATACCGGACATGTATTTATTAAAACTTGTTGTAAAAAGACGGTGGACCAGGAAATGTTTCGTACTTCGTTCTGAGCATATTTATAAATCAACATTATTTTAATGTAGTACTGATAGTCTATTCTTTATTACAAAACCTCCCAAACCCAAAAGGGTTTACCCGCAGGGTGAAAAGCCGGCATCTTAGGAGCTAAGATCCTAACGTCTGCTCCCGTTGATCTTAACTTAGATCTACTTAACTAGACCACTTCCCTTTGATATGTTCGTAGGCTACCCACGATATTATGTAACAATTTAAGGTCCGTTGTTTAAGAATTAATAATATGTGATTCACAAATATATGTCAAGAGTTTGTCCCTAAAAACAATGACAAGGATGGCAATATCTTAGAAGAAGCCGGAACCTGAGAACATTGAAGAAGTTAGAAGAAAGCACTGGAACAAAATACCAAGTAATGAAGATAGCAACTCACAATTAAGAAAGAACGTACAGACCACAAGAAACAAAAGAAGCCATAAAGATAGCTACTCAAGGAACAGAAGAAGTTACGGTAAAGAAAAATACCAGCCAAGTACTGATGAACTACAGACTCACAACACAAGTAAGATTAAAGTATGTAAAAATTGAATATGGGGACACAACCACGGGTGTCCCTGATACGAGAATAGATATCAAGACGGGTGTCCCTCTTGTCCCTGTTGCCCCTCTCATAACAGATATACCGCCCTTTCCATAATATCTACCCAGAAGTAGGGGTATAAAACATATGTATTAATGATTTTGACTATAAATACACATTGATAAACTGACGTATATTTATGAGGGTATTGTGACATAAGCAGTGACGTATTTTCGGTTACAGACAGACACCGAATCTCCATTATATCAAGATTTCATCAAGACCCATACTCTTCCTAACATCAAACTTGGATAATATTAGTTTTATGTCTATAGCTCCTCCATAATTTTTTGATACACTCCTTATAACAAAAGAGTAGATTAAAAAAGATTTTCTAATAACCCGCTGTTTTAATTGGTGTGTCAGTTAATTTACCTGTCTTACGATTTTTTACTGTACTAACATTTTTAAGAATTTTAGTTTTTGATTTTACATAATTGAATGATAGTATACAATTTTGTTTAATATTTTTAACAATCTATTTTTGTGTTCCAACTTTTCATTTGTTTCCATTTTTTTTTCATATTTATTTTGCATACATGAAAATCCCCATATAAAAAAAAGAAACAGATATTTTTCCACACTGGACATAATTACAAATTCTTACCAAGATTTGTTTTTTCAACGAGATATCCAATTACTGTCCCAATGTATGTTTTCCAATATATGTCCTTGTTTAGAAAATTTTATGATAACTTAAAAAATATTTTTTATTATTTATTCTATCTTTCTATTTAATTCTTCCCTAACCTTTATAGTATTCAAACTGTAAATACAAAATGATTCAATATAGCTTTCAGTCCTGTCGACTGCGGCTTTAGAATACACTGAGTGTACCTCGGCAGAGGGGTAAGATCCCCCTCCCCAATGGGGCCACCTGATGGCTCTGGGTGGCGACCCGTGATACTTAAAGACGGAAGCCCTTACTTAGGCTACACGGGTGATCGGAGAGACCCCCTCCGATCAATCGGCTGGTCATGTCAAGACCTAACATCTATATGATTGTTCCGACCCTATTGCCGTTATGGCAAGCTCCAATCCCCTTTATCATATGGGTGCTAGAAGGCGGTGACTGAGGGTTTTCATGTCCTAGGTATGACGTTAAACGCTAACTGATGGTGAAGTTCCAGATCTGGAGGTCAGGGGAATGTAGAGCAACCCTTAATCACCATTACTCCCAGATCCACTCTGACCCGGAGTGGTAGTACCTGTTAGTGTCCCATCTCTGGGTTAAATAGAAAATGTGTTTACAAACAATTTAAGTTAAAAAAAATTTCAAACTATCGCTATGAATCTTTCAAAACTTTGCCGGCATCAAATGACCCACCATGGTTGATATGCCGTAAAATAAAAGAAACAAACAATATAGCTTTCTCTAATATATTTCCAACTAGTTTACATCTGGTATATTCTTCTATAAACCAGTACAATCCTTTTATGAGTAGTGAGTTTCTCATCTGCACGGTAAAACCTCAAAAATGCATAAAATATTTTTTTTATTTTGGTTTAATTTCGTTTGTTTTGTTTTTGGGTTTTGTTGTGTTTTATGTTAAACAAAAGAGAAATTTTCCTATTTTGAGTATTGAAGATGGGAAATTAGTAATGATGAGAGAAAATGTCTATGAAACAAGAGGCAAAATCAGGTCTTCCTACTTTGATTATTTCCACCATATAGAATGTCAACCCGTACAACAAATCGTCATTTTGGTCTGCACTGCTTAGCAACGTCTGTCTCCCTCCGGTTATCTATTCTCTACACATAATATTCTCATTGCAACTCATTCCGCTGCTCGTCCACATGTATTACCTTATCTCGACTACATAGAGGAGAAGCCAGGGGGACAAATCCCCATCTTGTTCCGCACTGCGAGAGACAACTGTATGCTACTCTTTCCACATTCCACTTTTCCATTGTAACTCTCATTCCGCTGATTATTCAAGTACATCCTATTATTTCGACCAGACGTCGTCAAATCACATCATTTTACTTCAACTATTTCACAGAGCCAATATAGCATTCTGACGTCATCCAACTACGTCTAAAGACTTTGTAATAAACTAATAACACGTAAAGCGAAAAACATTTTTATTTCATAGCTAAACATTCTGAACATAATGGTACGTTTCTTAAGTCATGCGGTGGAAAATATCATGGAATAACCAAATACTGAAGAAAGGAAATATGGAATTCAATAAAATTAAATTAGAATTAATACTTAATTTCTCCTTCTCGAGCTCATATTATTCTTAATTCTTTCATCTATGGATTTCACGAGCTTAAGGCAATATTCTTCATCAAAGAAATTACTACTTGCCCAAATAGCAGTTAATAGATCTTTTTTAGTGGATGGGTCCGTTTTATGGAACATCTTTTTTTTATTTTTACATCGAGCATTTTCAATTGGATATCTTGACTGTTAGGTGTCCAAAATGATTAATTTTATACATCTTTTCTGAAGGTCGCAGAAGATGAGCAGTAATGAGCCTGTGACCACTCAGTAATAGAAAGTACTGTCAACAATTTAAGGCCATGTTCCAGATTAATTGAGTAAATAGCACTGAGTTCTTGTTGATTGAAAAATTGTTCTTTGCGTGTAAGTTTTGGTTGAAGTACTGGCAAGTATTACATTACAGTTTTTGGGGAGATTCTGATTAACCAGCCAAAGTGGATGACATATTTTTGGCAGCAAACAGACAAGGGTTATTAACAAAAAACTAAATAACGAATACGTGAGGAAAATGATACAAAATAAAGAAAATAGAATATAAAATAGAAATAGCAAATATTTTTTCTTTGACGTCTTTATGTCTTTCATCAGACACCGTTTTAGTGGAGTACCAGAGCGAAACGATGGTAAATGCGTGTTTGCCGTCAGTAAATCTTTTTGGTGACTGCAAGAAGTCAGATATCTTATTATATTGTTCTTTATCGACGCTGTGTTCTGTCGACTTCAACTTCTGTTAGAGCTAAGAATGCCACCTCAACCTTGAGATAAATCACCTCGTCTACATGGATGATATTAATTATTTGTCAATAAGGAAAAAGAATTAGAAACCCTTATGAAATATATTGGAATCTACAACCAAGAAAAAAATGTAACATACTTATAATGAAAGAATGGAAGAAAAGAAGAAATCATGGGGAAAAGAAAATGACAAATACCTGGGAATATCAGGAAACAGAAACCATCAAATAAACGGAGATGAAAGAAAACGGAGGAAGATAAAGAAAACTTCTCAGAAACATACTTTGCAGGAGAAATAATAATTTCATGGGCAATATCATTTAAAAGATACTCTGTATCCTTCGTAAATTGGACAATGAGGAAAGTCAGACATATGACAAGGTTTGGTTTTTACGGCTTGTCAACCCTTGTTGGGTTATTTTATGCCGAAGACCTTTTGTTCCATTCATACTTGGGTATTTCATTTTTGTTTAAACTCAATTTTTAACACATTTTAACCCTTTTTCTATTCTACCCATAGATGGGACTCTAACAGGTACTACACTCCGGATCAGAGTGGACCTGGGAGTAATAGCGAGGAAATGATATTTCGCACTCCTCAGAGTTCTAGAATTGGGATTTCTCCCCTAGATGCAGTTTGACATCATATCCTGGACACTAAAACCCTCGCCCACAGCCTTCTAGCACATATATGATAAAAAGGGTTGAGGCTTGCCATAAAAACAATAGGGTTGGGACAAGCATATAGGGGCTAGGGCTTGACGTTACCAGCCAATTGATCGGAGGGAGCCTCTCCGACAGCACGTCTAGCCTAAGTAAGGACCCAAGGGGAGTTTTGCATGTCATGGACTGATCAGCCACCAGGGTTCCATCCTTAAGTATTATGAGTCGCCAATTTATGGGAATTTTACACCTCTACAGAAGTGCAGTCGGTGCATTTTTCTGTCCCAGCCGCAGCATTGGGGATTGTAAGGTTGCAAAATATTCAGAGACTCCAAGAATATATATTTTAAAAAGTCCTAAGAAAAATTGATTACAGTAGCTAGGAATAGCAACACCAACATAAAAAAACAATACAATTTCAGAAATTAAAAACAGAAAGAAAATAACTGTATAAATACTTCAAATGTCAAACTAAAGAATTTGCTCCGAGATAACCTGGATGTGGCAAAAAAAAATGAAAACTGATGAAAGAAACGAAATCCATTCCAGCAGAGTAAAAAAAAAAGAAAGCAAAAAGATAGACAAATACCTGGAGCCGACAAAACTTAATTAACCCAAAGAATTCAGATCTTTCAGTGGGGATCATTAATGATTTCAGACAAGCTAACCCCATACAACCTTTGATACTTAGAAGTCTTCAAGGCTTCTTGCAGGATAACTTTTTGCAAACACTAAACTAAACCTAACCTCGGTCTTTTGACCCTATCCAAAACTTACGTTCGCTTACCTTGTCTGACCTAAACAAACGAACATTTAACTGAACATTATATCTTCGAACCCCCTTTGTTATATTGTGCACATTGTATGTATTGTTGTACAATTAACTGTAATAAAACTGTTTTATCATTCTATTTATCGTCGTACTCTTGTTCCTTCGCGTTTAACCCTGTCTACCGCTCTGCGTCAATTTAATGTTAAATTTTTATATATTATTATTATTATTATTATTATTATTATTATTATTATTATTATTTATTCCTTTTGAGTTTTCACATCAGCATTAGCTGATGGTCTTTCACTGGGGTCTGAGTGACAGCAAGTCTCCTCAGGTCTCCAGGACTCTTCTGAGTATTCTGGCAGATTGCAGCAGTGCAGTTCTGAATGGTTTCAATCCTTCCTCTGATTTCCAAACTTTCCAAACCCTTTTCCAATCCTTTTGGGACTGTTCCAAGTGCACCAACTACAATTGGTATCACTTTCACTTTCATATTCCATAACTTTTTCAGTTCTCTGTTAAGGTCCATTTGTCCATTTTTTCATTTTTCTTTAGCTTCACCCTGTGATCAGCTGGAACTGCAAAATCCACCAGTTGACAAGTTCTTTCTTTTTTGTTTATCAACACTAGGTCTGGTCTTCTTGCTGGGATGAGGTGATCCATTTTTATCTTTAAGTCCCAGAGAATTTTATGCGTTTCGTTCTCAAGAACAGATTCTGGTTTATGCATATACCATTTTGTTGTATGGTCAAAATTAAATTCCCAGTGAGTTAGATTATGTTGTTTTGTTTTGTTTTGTTTTGTTTTGGGGGGTTTTTAGGGGTTTCTTTCGTTCGTAGTATGTTTTTAAAAGGTCAATTCCGTGTTTATGTTTTACAGAAACATTGGGTTGGGCGATGGTTTGACTAAGTTAGTAAACACAAACAAATAGGGACCAAATGCAATGCAAAATATATTTATTTACAGTGAATATTAATTATTCCTTCCTGTCTCTTTTTGTTTTTCTTTGGGCAATGTGTCATTTAATTTTCTAATTTTCTAATAATCTTCTGTTTTTTGTTTTTTTTAATTTTCTTGTGTCAATCTCTGATTGGCTGAATTTTGTTTTTTGAAAGCAAGGCTGACTTTCTGGTTTGAAAATTTGGGTGGCTGAATTTCGGCAGATGAGAAATTAATCTGTGAAGCGCTGGCCCTGTTTTTTTTTTTTTTGTTTTTTTTTCGTTGACATAAAGTCTAAGTAATTTTGTGCAAGAAGGGAATTGGTATGTTTTATATGAATTATTGAACTAGGGAAAGTTCTATTATAGCCTTTCTCTAATTAAATTTTTAGAATATTTGGAAAAGCCAAATATTCATTTTAATTCCTATACCGAGTTAGCTTATTTTATTCATGTGTCCTGAGAGAAACTTCGTTTAATTTAAAGGGTGAACTTTTTTGCTAGAACCATTTTGCCCTTAGATAATTTTGTATGAAAGAATAGCAACCGAGACGAAGAAAGCCAGCCATCTCCAGAGATAATCGACACAATCAGACGTAGCATTGTCATCTTCAAAAAGTAGCCTGACAGACCGTCATCAGTACGAACGAGAAGAAGAAAGAAAGAAAGAAAGAAAGAAAGAAAGAAAGAAAGAAAAAAGATTCAACTTTTACTTGTGCACCATAAGGTAAGAAAGAAAAAAGAAAAAGAAGGAAGGAAAAAAAGAAGGAACTAAAACACATGCTGTAGATTTCATTGAGATAGGGAATTGTGAGTACTCACATTTTTGCTTCGCTCGAAAAATATTGTAAATTTTTAATTTGTGTATATAGAAGTTTGTTTTTTTTTCTTTTCGGCCTTGTGACATATATGTTAATTGTAACATGAGGACATATTTTGCAATGTCACAAGTTTAATTTTGTAATTTAATAAATTCTCTGGATTGTAATTTATGTCAAGCCTAATTCTCTTTGCATTTCAATTAACTCATTTCAACAGAACGGTGAAGACGGACACAAGTCTTTCAAAACACTTTACCTTTTTTTTTATGAATCCGTTCACAGCTTTTATCTATTTCATTATTATTATCACATAATATTGAATATTCTAAAAAGAAAATTAAAAGACTAAAAATTAAATAAAATGAGATATTCAATAAATTGAAAATAAAAAAAGAAAGAAAGAATAGATGAAATAACATTAATTTACATCACAATAACATTTTTCAAATTGATTACTTAAAAAGCATCATAATCACTTTTTATTGTCACACCTAAATTTAAACTAATGACATGCACAAAACTACACCGGATATACATTACATTTGAATACAAAAGAGCTTTAAATCTAAGGTTGGAAAAGTTTAAGTGACTATTTCTAGTTAGTAAATAATTTTCTAGTAAAACTATAAACGTTAGATAACTTTGAATATATATATATAACTATATATACATCAATAATATCAAGCATTTATTTATTGAATCTTGTTTTAAAAAAACATGGTAGACCATCGTTTGTTCCGTACTTACTTCTGAGTATATACATAACTCAGCTTTGTTCATTATTTTATGTAGTAATTATATTGACTATAAATTAAATAGCCATTGATAAACTTGCTTAATTTCTGAATTTACTGTGAGGTAAGCAGTGACGTAGTTTCGGTTACAAACATGTAAATACTGATTCTCCACTATATATAGATTATTATTATTATTATTATTATTATTATTATTATTATTATTATTTGAAACCATATAATTGCTTGAAAAAAAGACTCACTTCGGCATTAAATTTAATATATATATATATATATATATATATATATATATATATATATATATATATATATATATATATATATATATATTCATTTTTTTTTATATCTCATAAAATAAAATAGGGGATGGCGGTAGACCTCGTAAAAAAATATTTCCCCTAATATATTTTCGTGAAAATCGGACAATTAATTGATTTTTCATAGTATATTTAAAAAATTCTCTTGTCGTAAGTTGTTTTTAGCTACGTAAAATTTCAGTTGATTTAACGGTGCAAAAATGAAAACATTGTTTTTCAATCATAATTTTCATTATTTCCGTTAGCTGAAAATTTTTAAAAAATCATCAGTAGTTTGTTTAATGTATCTTCTTTCGAACTGAAAAATGTTTTTCAAGATAATATTAATTTTTATGCAAGTTTCATTGTGTTAAATATAGGGGTGGCGTAAATTTCACAGGGAAAATTGGTGGTAACTAACAAGAGATAATTATTTATCAATTTTTTTTTTAAATCGCCGAGAATTGTCTAATGAATAAACGATCGAAATAAATGTTATATTCGAGACGACACTAATATGAATGAATTAAAATGATTTCTAAAGTTTTTTAAAAATATTAGTAAATGATTAAAAAAATCTTGAGATAAGGGCTGAACTTGAAAAACGGTCGGGAAAATTAGGGTGACAAAAAAAAAATGAACCCAAATTATTTATTTTCCCATTAAACTAACTCTAAACACCAACCCTAACCCTAACCCCCTAAATTCCCTTAGTTAAAATTAAGTTTTATTACAAAATTTTCTGGGGTTTTTTTTCTGGGTCACCCTGTATATATGTGACCCAGAAAAAAAACAGAACCCAAATTGTTTATTTATTTTCCCATTAAACTAACCCTAAACCCCCAACCTTAACCTAAACCCCCCTAGTTAAAATTAACAGTTTTATTACAAATTTTGTGGGTTCTGTTTTTTCTGGGTCATCATAATTTTCTGATGGTTTTTCAAATTCAGCAGCGATAAATTCGAAAGACCATTTCTGACGTTTTTTAGTAAAAAAAAAAAAAGAAAGAGAGAGAAAAAAGTGGTGACTTGATTTTTTTTAAATCTGTCTATTTATTTATCATTAGAATTATGATAGATTAAAGAACAAATTTTCTCATTCAAGTTACGTACTATTAGAATCATTTTTATTTTATGTTTAAGGTAAGAACATATCACTGTTTTGTTTATATACGAAATGTTAACTACATCGTATTTTTATTATAATTTTTTTTGTTTTTATTACAATACAACTATATGTTTACTTAGTTAAGAAATAAGTAGTTATATGATTTAACTACCTATTTTTGTAAAAGGCTTTTCTTTCTAAAATTCTTTTGTATACATACGAAAAAATTAAAAACAAAGTTGAGTTAAATGTTTTCGCTTAAATAAACGAAATAAATAATAAGCGAAAATAAGCGAAAACAATAACAATAATAAACTTTATTATTGTTATTTATTTCGCTTATTATTGTTTTTTACTTCGCTCTTTCTTACCAAATAAATATTTGTAAGATAGATTATTTCATTTCATTTCTAACTAAATTAATATTTTAAAGACAGGAAAAAAAATTGCGATATGAAAATAATAATAGTATTTGGGGACAATTTTAAATTCAGTTTTTAATTGCTTGATAAGTTAGAAATACATTGTAATTTATTTATTTGAATTTTTGTATATCACAATTCAAATCTAGTTCTTAATAATAAAAAGAATGCAATATCTATTTTTGCTTACATTTTAAAATGTTTTCATTAGTTCTCTAAACTATTAAAACATTTTTTTAACCATTAGTATTAATTACAAAACAACTCGTTTTATCATTTTTTTTATTTACATTCATACAACCCTATACTGGTGACTGAGTTTTATTGACATTTAAAATCTTATTTAAAAAATGTAACTGTAAACTTGTGTTTTGAAACAATTTTCATTTTTCTACAATTTTTTGTGCATGACAACAATTTAATTCAAGTGAGTGTACATTGTACAATAAAAGTTAGTTTCAAAAACATACAATAAATATAAATAAATATTTAGAAAGATTATAAAATAAAAAAAAACGAATTTATTTTACGTTAAAATTTAGTCACAGTTCAAGTTTGTCGCTAACATTTTCAATGAGTGGAAGCTGATATTCTTTCTTTTTTTCTTTCTTTCTTTTTTTCTTTCTTTCTTTCTTTCTGATGATAAAATCAGCAGGCGAGCTCCTGCTGATACACCAACCAGCAGCAGCAGCAGCTATGCTATGCTATAGCTTTCGAAAAATCGTTTGATTTTGTTTGATTAATTAATTATATCCCTTAATCAGTTAAAATCAATAACCAAATTTGGAGTGTTTCTTAGTTCGAACGATATCTTGTATGCAAGATTTTAAATCTGAGTGACCTCCCGTTTTGGAGTTATATGTCGACACGTCCATACCAAAATCTCTCCTTTATATATATATATAAAGTAATCTGCAGACGCGCGTTTCGGGGTTTCACCCCTCATCAGTACAGCTAGACTTATTTTTCAGCAGCTACCTCTAGTCGGGATCGAGACCCGAACGAACTTTCGCTCGTCAAGTCTCTTACCGATGGGTCCACAAGCAGCTGCCTAGAATAGAAGGCAGAATAATCGCTATATTTCCTAAACCAGATATATATATATATATATATATATATATATATATATATATATATATATATATATATATATATATATATATATATATATATATATATATATATATATATATATATATATATATATATATATATATATATATATATATCATCTTATAGTATCAGCACATAAAAATATTCTCCTCCTTAAACACTTGATCGCAAAAAAATTCCTAACTACACAACTATCACGTTTCACCTAAAATAAAGTTCCCATTGATGCCTAGCGAACAGCGTTGATGAAGCTAATCAAATCATAAACATAAGTTCTTATCTCGTGTCTATCCCGACATTCACTAGGGAATTCAAATTCCCGTGATACGCCATTCTTCAAAAGTAAAAAGAAATCTCTCATGAACATGTGTACCTTTTGGTTAGCAAGGCCGTGAGATGTGTGCACAGTTTCCACTGAAGCTAATAGTCGATGCTCGACTCTAAACAAACAAAAAATATATTCGTATGCTAATTTTCTTGATATAAAAATTTGCTCAATATAATCTTCCTTTCACCAACTCTTTACTAAATCAAATGATATTGACAACTGACACTATTGGAACTTCGCAATATGTAATGGTTTGCGAGCTAGGCTGGTGAGTTCGAGTCTTGTGCCACAACAAAACTACTGCTGGGTTAATGATTACAAATCTAATTCGTAAAAACTGTACGTATAAACAAGGCTGTAGAATGAAGCGGTCGAAATGGCAACAAGAGCAGAAAAACGAGATTAAGGGTATTATTAAACTATTGGTACGATAATATCTTCATTATGGCTTGCACACCTGAGAAAGGCTGTTGAAATGATCGGCCAAAAATGTGCTAAATATAAGGAACATTCCTAATTTTCATCATACTACATATATCTATAGAAAACAAACTCCTTCGCTATTTTGACACTTAATCTAAACATTAGCATCGACATCGACCTGATTATCATTGTTTAAACAGGCGCCAGAAGCCTAACCAGGTGTTGACTGTTGGCACTATTGCAAAAGCAAAATTTTGGATTCATCATAGCTCAAAATAGCACAAGATTTGGTACAACTTTGTTCCATTTGTTTCACAAAATAGGATCGATTTATACACGAGTTATCTATTCATTCAATTATTCTTGTGTCAAATGAAATTGATAAGTTTTCTTCCATTGACAATAAGATATAGATGCAAGATTGAATCTTCTGACTTTTAAAGATTTTAGAATTAAATGAAGACGTGTATAAAATAATGATGTCTAGACATCAGTTTATATATCTACTGTTGTAAGCACAAATTTTCGATATTTCTAAATCAGTCCTAAAGCTTCTTAATCAGCAGTTGTTGGTGAAACAGGATTGAACTAGTGCAATACCCTCCTTATTCACCAAACTTGGCTCCCTAGAACTTCTTGTTTCACAAACCAAAAAAATCATCTCAGTGGTAAGATCGCACGCAGATTCCACCTTCTGAAAGGAGAACAATGAAAAACTCGTTAGAATAAGTGTAATGAATGCCAAAGTGACTTTTGAAGAAAATAAACGCTTCAAATATTGTCAATTTCTGTATCGGTAACTGGTATGTTTTTAATGTACAGATGAAATTATATGGAATAGGAATGATAAATGCAATTGCCTTGGAAAATTAACAAAGGATTTATTAAAACACAGAATAGAAAATGTTTCTACTCGCAGACGACATTAATCAGTAACTCTGAGAACGCTGAGCGTCCCAAACATTTGAATGTAAACGAAATAAATGGAAGCAACTCTATTTTAGTTTAATTCTATTTAGGTGTACCTAACACCTTCCTTTTTTTAGTAATTAACTATAGTGAGCACGCTTGGGGTTAATTTGTAGGTGTTTCACTTTAATGCAATTTCGCTTTGGTCGGTTGGTCGGTCTCTACTAAGTTCTGCTTTATTTTCATTTGCATTTGTTTGCACAAGAGGTGATGGAGTTGGTTATTGGAATGTGTCCATTAGTAAGTCCAATGGAATGGTTGGCATATTATCGTCTATGTTATTTGTAGTGTGTTTGGGTCGTAGCTGATTTTTGTGACATGCCCAGACTTGACTTCCAACTTTCACATCATACACAAATTGTCCCTTTTTTCTGTGTATGGTGCCTGGTACCCAGTTTGACTATCCAGGCCTGTAACTTTTTGCAAACACTGGTGTTCCATCTGGGAAATTTTTGACACATGGGTCTTGGCTCAGTTGCTTTTGTGGACGTAGGGCGTCCAGTAGGGTGTGAAGCTTTCTTCCCATATAAGTGCTTCTGCTGGTGACTTGCCATTCTTTACTGCGCTATTTGGTGTTGTCCGATATGAGAGGAGAAATGTTTTTGGTATCTCCTCTGTCGTTCTCTCTCCCTTTGCTTTGAGTAGAGCACGTTTAAATGTATTCACAAAACGTTCTGCTTGTTCATTGGATTGTTGGTGGTGGGGTGGTGTTCGAACATGAGTGATGCAATTTACATTGCAGAAGTGACGTAACAACTCTGATGTGAACTGTGTCCCATTGTCCGAGACTAATGTTTCCGGAAGGCCCTGTTTTCTGAATGGTCGTTTAAAAATGGTAATAGTTGACTGGGTCTCCGGGTTTTTCATTGGAAAAATCTCGCCATTTGGAAATTTTGCCAGAGAATTAAGACCATTTATAGGACCAGTAAAATCCATATGTAACCATGGTTGCTCTGGGTTATATCCAGTGTGAGTCCACAATCCAAGGTGGATTTTTCTGTGATTCCATGCAAGAGACACAAGTCTTGACTGAATTTTCGATGTCAGAGTCCACATTGGGTCAGTACACCACACTGCGGGCAACGGCTTTCATCCGATTCATGCCGAGGTGTCCTGAATGTAGTTGTTTGAGCACCCTTCCACCTCAGCTGAAGGCCAACCTGTCGGCATTGCACCATATGACTCCTCTACGAATTCCCCACAACTATCAGATACGGAGTCCATATTTTCTCAGGAATCCCAAAATGCCCAAAGTCGGCCAGATGTGGATGATTGCCCAAATGTTCAGAAACGGGCCCACCCGCAAACTGATTCGGAACCCCTGTTTCCGGAATCACAACCTCCTGCACGAAGAAGAAGACGCATCTTTACCAACTCGGGGCTGAGAGAAGGAACCCAGCCCGAGGTATCTTCAGACCAGGAAATCGATGATCCTGATTCTACTCCCAATGTTGAACTGCCACGACGTTCGAACAGAACCCGCAAAAGGCCTGGGCGATGGAACGACTTCGTCCAATATGACTAAAATAAAATTGGAGGAGAATGTAATAGGTAACTGAGTTACCTCCCCTACCCTTCTAATTACTATATAAACTGGTCAAAAAAATCCACCACTGTATTCTATGTAGAATAAAGCTTCTGCAAGTCCGACCGTGTTTGTTTGCTTACTACCACAAACACTAACAAAATTTTTAAAATAAAAATACGAGGTAGTTGAATAAATTATATGAAGAAACTTAACTTAACATTTCGTATATAAACAGTGTTTATATACGAAATGTTAACTTAAGCTTTATGTTTGTTTTGTGTTTATTAAACACCAAACAAACATAAAATAAAAATGATTCTAATATATGTAACTTGAATAAGAATATTTGTTATTTAATAAAGAATATAATTCTAATAATAAATAAATAGGCAGATCTTTTTAAAATTAAGTCACCACTTACTTTTTTCTTTCTTTTTTTACTAAAAACCGTCAAGATAAATGGTTTTTAGACTAATATGTATATTAGGTACCACCAATTTGACCCTGTGCAATTTACCCCCCCCCCTTACATTTAACACAATGAAACTTGCAGAAAAATTAATATTTTCTTGAAAATTTTTTTCCATTCCAAAGAAAAAACATTAAACAAACTCCTGATGATTTTTTAAATTTTTTATCAGCTTACGAAAATAATGAAAATTATGATTGAAAAACAATGTCTTCATTTTTGCACTGTTAAATCAACTGAAATTTAACGTAGCTAAAAACAAGTTACGATAAGAGGATTTTTTAAAAATTCTATGAAAATCAATTAATGGTCCGTTTTTCACGAAAATTTCCAGAAATGTTTACCATTAGATGTAAATACATCTGAATATTTTTTTTCTAAAATATATTAAGGAAAATATTTTTTTACGAGGTCTATCACCCCCCCCTATTTTATTTTATGATGTAAAAAAAATGACGTGGAAAAAAAATTTGGTACTTTTTTTCTATAAAGATAAGAGGCTGAATAACTATATCAATGAAATTGTACCAAACTATAGTTTTTTTAGGAAAAATTAATGAAATCGGAAATAAAAAGTGCAAATAAAATGTCCTAATATTAATATTTGAAAACTTTTTTTTGCTTATGTAATTGGTATGTACTATATTCTATTAAATTGTCAAAAAAAAACTATTTCTTTTTTAAGAAATTAATTTTTACGAGATTTTCAATCTTTTGTGTGATTAGATATTTTTATTTTCTGCGTGAAATAAATTTAATTTTTTTTTCTGCGGAAAAAAATCGAATTTTTCACGGATATTTAAAAATATGAATTTTGGAATTCAGGTGAACTAAAAGTTGGTCCGATCCGTGTTCGATTAATACTTTTAAAAGAATTTGTAATTTTTATTGTTGACTAGTAATGTGTGATTCTTAGAATATACGGAAGAGCAAAACTGACATATTTGTTTTGTTTTTATACAAAGAGACGAGACGCTTCTCGGTAACTAAAGTTTGTTTTTCTGAGCGTAAAAAATTATTTTATTTAACTTTTACGACCGATTAGAATAAAAATAATATATTGAATGATTGTTTTATCAGTTTTTCTCTTAGAAAAAATATTCAAATTTTCATTTTATTTTCGATTTTAAGAATTAATACTAAAACCGAAGACATTTTTTAACGTCAATTTCAGTGCGAAATTTTAAGATTAAATTTTTTAAAGTTTTTATTCATAGAAAATTGTAATATTAAAGTTTTTAAAGATGTTATTCATTTTAATAGAAAATATTTGGCTAAAAAAGTTTGTCCGTTACACCCATCCGTACTTAGATGCATAACCGTAAGAGGGTAATAATATGTATTTCTTTCTGTCTAAATTGTGTTCTGAAAATTATTCTTTCGCATGTAATATGGATAGGTTTGTTTATTTTTTAAGATAACGATGTAATTTTTCCCAATCGGATAATTTGATCTTTGAATTAACTATTTTTGTTTGTAACAACCCTGTACGATCTTTTTTTTTTTTTACGAGATTTTTGATAAACAAATTTCGGAAATACCTATTTCCGTTTTATTCAAGATGGCCTAAACGGTTTGGTGGTACCTAGTGTATATACTATATATTTATTTTTTTTAACTTTAGAAGTTACTTTAATTCATTCATATTAGGGGCGTCTCGAATATTAAGGTTTATTTCGACCGTTTATTCATTAGACAATACTCGGCGATTTTTTTTTAATTTGATGAATCATTTTCTCTTATTTTCTCCCATTCACCCTTTGGTGTTACTATTTTTTTTTTAGTCCGGTCATGGACCGGGTACTTTAACTATATATATATATATATATATATATATATATATATATATATATGGACCGGGTACTTTAACTGTATATATATATATATATATATATATATATATATATATATATATATATGAGTGATTTGTTTCTTCCCATGTTGTATATGCTATCAAGAAGATATTTTGTGTTTCCTTGACTGTGATAGCAGCCTAGCCTTGCTCTGAGCTATGAAGCCACACTGAGAGATGAAATTTTCTTAAGCGGGAGTCAGATGTTTTTGTTTTAAAGTTAGACGGTGCTGATCTCGGTGTTTCGGTCTATTTTCTTCAAAGCTCTTTAATTTAGCGAAACATTCTTTCCGATTTGATGCTAGATTTACCCAAGCACCCAGGTTAATAGTGAGTCATTTCAAATTGTCCTACAATTTGTCTTTATAGCGTAAGTTAAACCTAATGAATCAGATATACCTACAAAAAGATTCGCTTAGTGCTCTTCAGCGCAAAGATCTGACTAAAGAGACTTGGAGCAAACGCACCATAATACAATACCTCCCATCGTGATTCAAACAGATAAATAAAGGGATAGATATTGCCATCTATGCACGGAGGAAAAGTTGGCAATAGTTAGTTATTGCAACACTAGGGAACTACTTAACCAAAGATCTGATGTTCTCAATAGCTGTAGACATAAAAAAGAACCATGGCTTCTTAGTAAATAGGATTTCTGTAGTTGTTTTCACACACACCCCCACTCAAATTTGCCAGCCATGTTCGTAATCTGCTTTTGATTAAGCATGTTATGGTGCCACCTTGGTGTTAAAACCCCGCTCGTCTAAAAGGATGCACCCCGACCTTATTAGACGTGTGCCTTTCAAACTGCTCGCCATATAAAGGGGGTAACGACAGCAGTGGAAATATACCCCCCTAGTCTTCATGGGTTTGGTGACAAGAGTGGGACGGTGCATTGATTTATGTGCCAGCAACAGTAGCCAGGCCCGATCCCCAATTCATTTGCTGCTTCTCCCATGATGGATTTCGGGATGTCGAGGTTCGCCAAATAAACCCCGTCTCCCTAGTTTAAGTCGCAACGATAAACCGTATAACTAAAGGCAAAGATGCGGACTGCTGTCGGCGTGCTGGGTTTCCTTAGGGGGATGACGATGGCGAGAGAGTACCTGTTTGTAATATTGGATACTAGTGTAATTTGGGGTATATTTTGGAACTAAGATATTCAAATTTATATATATATATATATATATATATATATATATATATATATATATATATAAGTTTTGTTGAACTGTACAGACAATTCTTGTCGGACAAGTTTTTGGTTGGTCTTTTCTAATTTTCGGGCCATCTTTTTGGTGTCGGGATGTAACTGGTGTAACAGTCCACCAAAGGATTTGTCTGTACAGTTCAACAAAACTTGTATAAAAGGAAAAATGCTGCCAAAATATACTTATATATATATATATATATATATATGAATTTGATATATTGAAAAAACAAATGATGTTTACAAATGCTTGGGATCATCAGGAGAGAATGATCCCAAGTATTTGTAAACATCATTTGTTTTTTCAATATATCAAATTCACACTGTCGGGTTAATTTCCTTTTATTTCAGACATATATATATATATATATATATATATATATATATATATATATATATATATATATATATATATATATATAAATTAGAAATATATAATGAAAATGAAAATAAAATAATAGATTTATATGGTGTTTTGTCTTTGTTTTTTTTTATTGGTTGGTTTAGTTTAAGCTAATTCATTTGCATCACGATGGGAGGTATTGTATTATGGTGCGTTTGCTCCAAGTCTCTTTAGTCAGATCTTTGCGCTGAAGAGCACTAAGCAAAAATTTTAGTAGGTATATCTGACTCATTAGGTTTAACTTTATCATTTGCTCTACTTGGGTATTGAGAACACTTTACTTTTTAGCTTTAGAATATCCTGGTGGTTTGTATATATATATATATATATATATATATATATATATATATATATATATATATATATATATATACATATAATTTTGGGGGGGGGGGCAAGTATTATAGTATCAACCGATTATTTTCGGTTGGTAAGACTATTTTGGTCTTTTCTTTTTTTCAAATTTCTTTTCCTCCACCTGATGTTTGGTAGTATATTTTTACAATCAAACTATCTGCAGTGTTTTTCTTACCGCAAGGGTTTACCAACAATTTTGGTATGTTATATATATATATATATATATATATATATATATATATATATATCACTCCATTACAAAAGATAAAAGTTTTTCTATGACTGCACTTAAGAATATATATATATATATATATATATATATATATATATATATATAATTTTTAAGCATAAATTATTTCTGTTTGATCCCAGAAACTATGGTTTTAAGTATTGATTTTATCGACTGTTTATTTAGCTCGCTTGGAAAACTGTCAAAAAACAGTCTGCCTACTCCTATATCATCTATTCTCAATAAAGCAAAAGTTATTTTGATATTTTTGTCATTCTTGTTATAATTGACATATATCTGATATTGTTTACATTGTTACGCGATATATTATCAATTTATTGAGTATAGGTATTATTACTAACCTAAAATATTGAAATATAATTTGTTACCTTTAATTGTTGTTAGACTAGTAAAAAGATCATTGTTGACCTATAGACGAGTTATATCTGCAATAATCTATCCCCTGTCCAAAATTCAATAAGCATTTCATATACGGTGTTTATTCTAATGTTTTAAACAGTACAATGAAATTTTGCTTTCTTTAACATTGGAGGTATACAAATATAAAATCTACTTTGAATAAGGTGTAAACTTAAGTGTCCTCATCAAAGTAAGCAGCGGGTTAGTTTTTACGAGATGTCAACATAATGACCTTTTAAATTCCTGTAAACATCAACACAGCATCACCTGCCAATAAGTGAATCTGAAATATCAATAAAGAAAATAGGCTGATTCCCCTAAACATCAACAAACAAAACTCACAACTTCAAAACACACCTTAAAACCATGCAAACTGAAAATCATATGATCCTATCGATAAATTGTTTCATAACCGTAGGAACGTTAAAAAAAACCAACTTGCCAGTAGTTTCGATGTACTTAAAGCTACTATAGACGAAAAATGAGTGTGTCTGATGAGCAATTTCTGTCATGCATGAGATGTCATTATTGAAGAAAATTGGTGAATAAATAAAAGAAACATTAGTCACTTAAGAGGGACGTTGAATTACAGAAAGAAAATCTGTACTACGTGTCTGGCGACAATTGATGAATACCATAAAAGATAGACCGAGAACAAAATTATTTCAAGATCTCATCCACGAATATCGTCACAAATAGATGATTTTCTAATGAATTTGATTGTTAAACTTATTCTATTCCTTGCAAGTTTTTCAAACCAGCACTAACTAGTGGTTTTCAGTGGAGCCTAAGCAGCAGTATGTCTCGTCAGATCTCCAGAGCTCTTCTAAGTATCCTAACCGATTTTAACTGGGTGGTCTGCATGGTCACGATTCTTACTTTGATCTCGAATTCACCTAGTCTTTTTCCTGGTCTTTTAGAGACTGTTCCGAGGACTTCAGCTTCCATTGGTATCCCCGTCACCTTCACTGTTCACTTTTTCAGCTCTCTGATCCAGTCATTTTCAAATGTTTCACCTTCTGTGGACGAGGAATAGATACGGCTCAGTATTAAAGCAAAAACTGTTTTATATCAACAGAATCCATTTTTTTTAAATAGCGCTAAATGATGACTATGTTGAAACTTAAAGTTGTAATTTTGAATTAAAATAAACTTTTGGTACAGGTTTCTTTATACTGTGAAGTCAAAAAGTTATTTTATGAGATTGGATGTCTTATTTATCAAACACCCGATGTACATACTGTGTATTGGTCCCTAGATTACTGTATTATTTTGTAGTTTGGAAAGTTTAGTAAAGGTAGTTTGTTACTGATATATTTCATTCGTATTTCACTCTCGAGACACCTGTCATTCTAAAACAAGAGAATATCACTCGAATTATTCTGAACAACGTGATTTAATTAAGATAGCAGAATTTTGGATTCTTCTCGGGTTTTCTTTAGTCTAGCCGAAATTGTTTCTTGTTAGCGCTTATATAATTAACTCTCTCTCTCACACACACACACACACACACACGCACGCACGCGCGCGTATATTTTATTGTACGTAAACTGAAATATAGATAGATATGAACAGACTAACATACATACATGTATATGTAGATTTAGATAGATAGATAAATAGATAGCTATATATAGAGAGAGAGAAGTATAAAACAGAGTAAAACAAAGGACAAAGTATTTTAAAACTACACAACAATATATATCAGGGTGTACTGAAAAGTTATTAGACTAACCAAGAAGAAAATTACGTTTTCTTTTCTTTTGTCCCTTTTTTCTTATTGCATTTTTAAGAGCTAAAGAAATCTTAGAAATGGTGTGCCAATTGTGCAGGATATATATGTAGACTAGCATGTATGTTTTATGACTGTAAGCCATTAATTTGTTGGTCGGACCGAGAACTTTTCAGGACATTACTCGGAAATAACACGATCCCTGAATAAACATACGCCTGACATTTTTTAACAAAAGGTTAATTGTATCATAAAGCAACGATACCCGAATGTTATTATGGGTGGAATAGTGGAACATTATATAATGAAAACAAATATTATGGGCTAATATTTATTACCCACCTCTATGGCCTTAATACTATGTTACTAATATAATCTTGCATCGAAAAATATCAAAGGTGCACTTATTTTTGGACTAATATACTGTGTTCGGGATAAATTTGACAGTTTCATAAGGAAAAAGAAAAAGTGCTTGGTAACTACAAAACTGAATAGATTGTATAAGAATTCAACAGGCACGGAAATTACACCACTGTCAACAAGTTTCACTCAAAATAACCGCTATTAGCGTCGATCACAGCCTCAATCCTGCTCCGGACCCTGGAGCAAGCTAATGTTACAGTTACCCTAGGAAGGGTCTCAAGAACTACCTTAATTCTGTCGATTAACTGGGCTTTTGTAGCACTGGCACGGCGATTGGTGTCTTTCTCAACAGCGCCCCATACATATTAATCCATGGAGTTCGGAGGTCAAACATTGGGACTGGTGTAATCGTAAAAATTCGCCGACTACCATTTTTGACTTTTCCCAGAGGTGTGGCAGGCGGGCGAATCCTGCTGCCATACATATGGCCTGCCATTGGCTACCCTTGTTATCCAGGACTTGACTATAGAGTTTAGCAACTTTGCGTAGGCATCTGAATTCAACCTGATACCCTCTCTCAAAAAATGCGGAGGTATCACATCACCCTCAGATGACACACTGATGAAAACCATCAGAGTTTGGGGTAATTTAGTCTGCATGACACGAGGAGTGTCCTTTGGACTGTATGCAAGCCATCTGTTATTCTGTTGTGCTTTTGATCTTGGCAAAAGTTTTTTCTCGTCAGAAAGAACCAGGGTGTTTGTGGTTCAGCAGGATGTTTCATTTTGCGCAGAAGTTTCTTCGCCTTTGTCAGACGATTTCCACGGGCCTTTTCTGGGAGCAGTTGACCTCTGCAATACTTGTATGAGTAGTAGCAAAGGTCTTCAGTGAATGCAAGCTTCATGGTAGATGCTGAATTCCAATGTCAGAATCCTCCAAAACATTTTAATGTAGATTTTCGAGGAATTCTGCTGTACGAACGCAATCAGATCGTCTGTTATGTTGCTTTCTTCTAGCCACAGCCTCGCAATCTCCATTGCAATTCTTCAGTTTATGCCTGATTGTTCTTACAGTGTCCAGGGAGCATTGGGCAGCAACCATAATCTCATTATTTTGATGGCAGGCGCAGATCATCATGATACAAGTTATACTCTTCCATGATTCAGGTGGGTTGCAGTCATCCATTCTATCTGTCATCACGTATATGAATGAAGAAGGATCCAAGCTTTTAAATGATGCATAGAAAAAATAACCAACTATAAATATGTCAAATTTATCCCGAACACTGTGTAGATTTTTGACAACAGGGTTGGAATGCTACAGAAATTTCTAATAAATAATCCCAAATAATTTATGTTTTGATTAAATTCAAACTATATCGCAGTCCCAAAATAAGAACGCTGATATGTGAGATTCTATATTATATATATATATATATATATAATATATATATATATATATATATGTGTGTGTGTGTGTGTGTGTGTGTGTGTGTGTGTGTGTGACCCGGTTCATCGTTTGAGAAAACGGAACAAATATACTAAGAAATCTTTCTTATCGTTTTGGTCAGAGTTATCTCGAATAAAAGAAAAAGAGAAAATAGAAATAAAAGAACTTTAAAGTAAAATCAAACCAGATGTTTGCGTTATCGAAAATCACTTGATGTGACTAGAATTTCTGTTTAGGGAATCGGAAGTAGAAAATTTCAAGTGGTTTGGGGAATTCCCTGTGGTGGTCGACTGTAGGAAGTGATTAGAAATAGTTTTTGATCAAAGAATTATCTCGAGCAACAGAAAAAAGGATGTTTTTCACTTAAACGGAATTCCGATGGAAGAATGAAAATATTTTTCCACTAAAAAAAAAGAAGCTTAGATAAAAATCAATCGAGATGTTTGCTCGGTAAACTCTTTGCTGAAAATCACTTAAGTGACCGGAAGAAATAAAATAAAGCCAGATGTTGAAAGACACCACACTTTGTTGGCAACCAATTGAAATGACCGGAAGAGGTGTCACTTAGGCGATGGAGATTGATGAACGGAAGGTAATTCTATTAGCGGTTAGGACCAAGAGCGTGGTACTTTTGCCAATGTGGGATGTCCAAAAATAATTGCTAATATCTTCACACCAGCTGGAAATCAAAAGTTCCGGGTTGAGACATTATTTAACTAGGCCTTTTCTTGACGATAGGCAAATTTTGGGCAGTGTTAGCAGCTAGGATATATGTCGTCCAAGAGCCGACTGACAAACTGACTTCAGCCAATACTATTGAAGAACTTAGCCAACTTAAGAACTACCTGAGCAATATACTGTCAGAGCCCTTGATTATATTCTGACAAGAAAATATTAATTAGAGATCCATCGCTCCCAAAGCTTGAGTAAGAATTGACTTTTGTATTTTCTTATTGAATATAAATGTTTATTGTTAAATTTGATAGAAAAAGGGTCGTTGTTTCTTTATATGACCACTAAGCCGCCGTTAACCGTAGAATATTAGGTTCTGTGGCAGATTTCTAGTCGTTTGAAATCAGCGCACAGCGTGGACACTCGGCCAGACTTTCATCAAGTTTAGAAATACTGCAACCCATGGTTGATGGAGAAGATCCGATCTTGACGGCCATTTTCGGATATTCCGTGAGCCCCTTTTAGCTCAGCGGCCGACGGGTTATATATATATATATATATATATATATATATATTCAAAATAATTTTCTTCTAGGTTACAGAGTTTCAATGCTGGTAGTTTGATGATAAATTAGACCTAATAACATCCGTTTTTCCACAAGAAATAAAATGCTGGTATTGTGAGCTGCTAAGAATCTTTTACATTGGGAGCTGCTAAGAATATTTTTACATTAAAATATTAACAAAATATCAATCTACATATTTTTGGCTAGGTATTTTAAGGCTATACAATCAGAAATTTTGTAGAAAATAGACAATCACTTTTAGCATGACAGACAGTAAATGTAGTGGCAGGAAATGTCACTAGAGATAAACCTGAAAGCAGCCAGCTGAGAAAATACACTTCTGAAGTTGAAATTACACTTCATGAATCTGTTTAGAAATCCTCCTAAAATCATAGATAAGAATACACAAAAAAATATCAATAGCCAACTAGACATCAAGCTAGGACACTTTACGAAACATGAACTCAATAAATCTCTAAAAACAATCGAAAGTAGAAAAGCTTCAGGCCTTTACTAAAAACTTCCAGAAGTATGGAAAGACAAGGAATTTATGACATATTTATGCGATTATGCCATGCAGTGTATAAACAAAACACAGTATAGAACTGGACGAAAGGTTGCATCCTCCCATTTCTGAGGAAAAGCGAGATCGGAGTCACTAAGAACTACAGAGGTATAACTCTTACTGCCATAGCTGCTAAGGTTTATAATGACCTCGTTCATAATTTCACCCGCCATGAAGTAGAAAAAACTCTTAGGAAATCAAAACGGCTTTTGTAGAAATTGATCAATAATTCTCATATTCTGACTGTTGAATCGGAGAAGGGGTTCCAGCAAAAGATTTTGAACCAACACTATTGTTTTCAGAATTCCCCAAGGTATTTAATTCCATTCACAGAAGAAAAAAGATGGAACAAATACTACAATCATATGGTCTCCCCAAAGAAACTCTCCCTGCTATAATGATGCCTTACGAAGATACGAAATCAATGGTTTGTTTCCGTGACCGTGACACGGATTTTTTTGACATTGTCACTGGAGTCCTATATGTAGATATCTTAGCACCATTTCTATTGATAATCTGCCTACACTACATACTACACATGTTATTTGATCTAATGAAAGAAAAAGGCTCCACGCTAAAAAAAAAGACAAGAAACAGGTGATATCCCACAGAAATTCTACAGATGGGAACTACGCAGATGATCTAGCAATTCTCACAGATACACCTGAACAAGCAGAATCACTGCTTCATAGCCCACAGAAGGCAACAAGAGGCAGGGTCCTCGGTGTAAACTCAGATAAAACGAACTTCATTTGTTTTAAGCAAGATGGAGACATCTCTACTCCGGATGGCAGGATTCTTAAATTAACAAACAATCCCAGGTAGTAATACTCATCCACAGAAATTGATGTCAATATATGCATAGAAAAGGCATGGATTGTTTTAGACAGATAATCGATCATATAGAAATCTGATCTCTCTTTTAAGACAAAGCGATAATTCTTCCAAGCTGTAGACTTTTCAGTGCGATTGTAGGGCTGAACCACTTAAGAAATCTAGAGAAATCAAGAATGCCACGTGCTTTCCTGAACAATTTTTAAAGCAGTATCCAAGAAAATAGCAGCTGCACGGCAAATTATCTCTTATTATACACACCATCCAAGTAAGGTACGCTGGACAATGCTGACGAACTTATGTTTTCCTGAGGACAGCTACGATTCTGTGCTGATACTGGATGTCGGGAGGAAAACTTGCCAGGAGCGGATTCATGGGACTCCGTGTTATCAGTGCAACATAATGATGATGATCTATTATATCATATTGTATTATATTATAGTACTATTTATAGCTATATATATCATATTATATTATGGCACTATTTAAGAATATATGTGTGTGTTTTAATGGCATATCAATCTCTATGATTTATTCAATGCCAAAGTCACCATTTTAATAGAATAACAGTAGTGTTACTATTAACCTATATATATATATATATATATATATATATATATATATATATATATATATTGATGGGTGATTTCACTAACATTAATGACATCAATTCTATTACGTAATAGAAAGCGGACATTTAATTAAAAGTCTTCTACTCTGAATCACCAGATGAAGATAAAATATTCTTCTTTAATCTAATCATTATTCAAATCAATGTAACAGGTGCAGTTCATTTGAACCAGTAAATCATTTCGCACTGCTTCACGAATTCTACAAGCCTGTTCTAGGCAGAAGCACATATTTTCAACGCTGCTATCAAAGTGCATTTTCTTCTTTATACTCAATTAATAAATTTACTTTAGTAAGACACAAAGCCCAACAGGACAACATTGAGGTAGTAAGGTTGTGTTAAACCAATCTTCATAAGAGGGATAGCTTGCATGCTTGCGAAATCTGCTTTCGAAATACCTTTTTTTACCTTGGCTCAAAAACTAACCTCCGAACTCATAGCGAATTATACAAATATTCCAGTAGCAACGAAATCTAGCGTATTATATGTGTGCAAAAGTTCCCAGCTATCTTTTTTCTAGAAACATACTTGTATTCTCTTAAGCTGATCGGGTAAATTCTAAAAATTACACATAGTTTCCGTTGTGACCTTCGAAGTAGGTCTATTTTAGGCGTTTTTACAAGATTCCAAAGAAACGTGATAACACATTGGTTTCACGCGCAATATTCAACTTCCTATTCTGTTTAGGTATTAATTAAAATAACTATATCTTTTTATCAAATTCAAATACACACGGACACATATATACCTAAAAACCAAAAAACAAAAGAAAACAGGAAATGTGTATATAACTTCTACAAACGATAGTTTATGAAAAAGTTATTTAGAAATTTCCAAATAATAGATAGATATCATCATCATCATCATGTCGCACAAGTAACACAGATATCCCTGACAATCTCTCGCCAACCTTCCCTATCATTCATTGCCCCTGGGAGTTCTTCCGCACAGCAACCAGCATCCTCGCATAGTTGGTCAATGTAGGTCCTTTATAGGCGGTCCACATTAGCATGCCCATGCGTTGGCTTCCACAGGAGAACGTCGCTTATGAGCTCGTCCTTGCTTCTCCAGCAGTGTCCTGCATGCCTGGTCCGTCTTACTTGGATGGTTTGTGAGATGGGGGGCAGCTGACATACAGCCGCCTCCTTGTGGGATGCTGTTTCCACGACTTGTTCAAGACTGCTCGCAGCATTCTTGTGCAGCTCCCATCTATCTTATTCTTAAGGCACTTCGTTAGGGTCCAATTGGTGCAGCCATACAGCAGTACCGACATAACCACAACCTTGAAGAATTGTCGCTTTAGCTTGTCAATGAGATCGGATTTCCATATGCCTTTCTTATTCGTGTATGAACATCGCTCTGGGTGAGATATTACTACCTAGGTATGTGAATTGTTCTACTGGCTTAAGAGGCTTACCGTCAAGTTTGGAGATGTCTCAATTCTTTTTGAAACTCATGACCTCAGTTTTATTAGAGTTCACATAGAGTTGTTCTTTGCTGCCTCCTTCAAGCTATGTAGTAGTGACTCAGCCTGTGTCGGTGTATCTACAATAAGTGCGAGGTTATCAGCATAGTCTGTATCTGTGATTGTTTGTGCGGGATATCGCCTGCTTCTTGCCTTTCTTAGTGTGAAACCTTTTACTTTTATGGCATCTAATGATATTTGGAGTACATAGTCTATGTATATTATAAATATATATGGTTCTAACGTATCTCCTTGTAGGACTCCAGCAGCAATGTCAAAGAAATCTGCGTCACCGTCTGGTGAGCGTACCATTGCTTTAGTGTCTTTGTAGAGCATCATTATAACGGCAACCGTTTCTTTGGGGAGACCATATGCTAGTAGTATTTGTTCCATTTTCCCTCTGTATATGTAATCAAATGCCTTGGACAAATCTACGAATAGTAGCGTTGCCTTTAGAGTCTTTGCTCGAACCCCTTCTATGATTCGTCGTATCTGAGAGGTTGTGGATCGATTTCTGCGGAATTCGTTTTGGTTTTTCCTAAGGATTTTCTCTATTTCGGGTTGGATTCGATTAAGAAGAAGGTAATTATATATCTTAGCTGCAATAGCAGTAAGAGTTATGCCTCTGTAGTTTTTAGCCATTCCTAGGTCTCTCTTTTTGGGGAATGGGAGCATGCCATTTTGTCAATTTATCTATTCTATTTTGTCTATATACAGCATTGCATAGCCTAAGCAGTAAGTCATTGAATTTTCCCATCTTCCATACTTCGGGGGGTATTTCATCAAGACCTGCTGCTTTTCTACCTTTTAGTTTCTTTAAGACTTCGTTGAGTTCTTCTGTTGTAAAATCCCCCAGTTGAAGACTAGTTGTTTTTTCCTATCTGTGCATTCATGTCTCCCCCAATGATCAGTACGTTATGTTTGTGGGGTGTCTGCATTGGGAGGAAAGCCCATTGTAAAATGTTTCTATGTCTGTGTCGTCACTGACATTTGTGGGGCTGTAACATGGGACTACAGTCATGTAGGGATTACCATTAAACGGAGCTTCCTGCTATCACAAAACTCATGATTCTAGGTTGGATTTTTTCCCCATGATTTTAGTGCTCGGGGACTGAGAAGCATTCCTACACCCCCTAGAGTGACATTGACGAAATTTTTCCATGCAGATGCTGACACAAGCATTCAGCTATTTCCAGATTCATGGTATTTTAATTATACATCACTATGGTCAAATCTGTGTTCTTGCACACATATGATGTCTATATTTTTTCGGCTGCAGAGGCTGTAAGTTCGGGAAGTTGGCCTATCGTTTTTAACGTTCTAAAGTTAAATGTTGCTAGCTTGAGTGATTTTTTACATCTAAGTAGGTTTGTATTGGGTTTGAGTTCTATGACTGTATTATTAGATATTGTGGTAAGGGCTATGTCTTCAGTAGAGTGTGTGTCTTGTTTGTCAGTGCTGAGAGTGATGTGATTTAGATGTGTGATCCATCTGGACCTCCGTAGGTTATCTATGGAACACTGGACCGGAAATAGAGCCTTAGCAGTACGTTTACTTTTTGTGATAGCAGGAAGCACGTTGCTGCATAATTCTCCAACTTTGTGTTCTGTCATGAATTGTTTCGGTTGGATCGAGGTCATCGATATCTATCGGTAGCTGTTTAGTTTACTCATCAATAGGCCCTAGTCTTAGAGATGATGAGCAGTAGTTACTTGAATGAACTGGTTGATCCTGACCGTTGACACATTCTGGTTTCCTCCGCCCAGCATCTTGTGATATACGCTGTTGGTCCTTTTAGGTTCTTCCGCCACGTCTCACATCCACCATGCTGCTACCCATGGTTTGGTTTTACATAGAAATGGATTTGTCAGGGATCTTTTATATGCCGATGATGCTGAACTGGTTGCACACTTTCCGGAAGAAATGCAGTCGGTCATGTACCGCTTTACTAATGCTTGTACCTGCTTTGGTCTGACAGTTAGCATTAAGAAAAGCAAAGTCATGTACACTCCGGTTGCTGGTGATCCTTACGGGGAACCTGACATCTTTGTCTATGGGAAGCGTCTTGAAGTTGTCAAGGAGTTTGTCTACCTTGGTAGTTCTTTATCTAGTGACGCTAGAAGCAGGACATCTGGGTCCTTTAGTAAGCTAGAAGACAAATTCTGGTCCGATGGGGATCTAATTTTTGCAACTAAAGTGTGTGTATCAAGCATGTGTGTTGTCATCCTTGCTCTATACATTTAAAACCTGGACGTTGTATTAATCTCGTATGAGGCAGCTTGAAAGATTCCATCAGCACTGTCTTAGATATATCCTTGGTCTGAAGTCGGAAAGCCATAATTCAAATACGGCTGTCTTGAACAAAGTCAAAACAACTAGTATTGCTGCAATTGTGATGAGGAATCAGGCGCGTTGGGCGGGTCATCTTGTTTGGCTTGATGACTCTAGACTACCAAAACAGCTTTTTTTTTTATGGTGAGCTCCTTTTTGGCAAAAGGCCACAGCACAAGTAAAAAATTAAAAAAAAAACGGTTTCGTGATAGTATGAAGGAGTGTCTAGTGTGCTTTGGTATTCCCGTCGATAATTGGGAGTCCCTAATATCGTGGGCAATGAGGGCTGGGATATACAACTGGCGCAGAACTGTTTGAAGCTACAAGGGTGGACCGGGTAAAACTCAGGAGAGCGTGCAGAAAACGTGAAACTCTGCAGGCCAATTCTGGTGATGTGTGGATCTGTGAGGAGTGTGGCCGGTCCCTTTTGTTAAAGGCAGGCTTGGTCTATCACATGAAATCACACGAGAGCTACCCGACTGCAATTGTTATCTCTACCATGTCACACTCTGATTCCCAGCATGATCCCCAACATGAGGACTTTTGAAGTCCCTGCTGCACAAAAGTGTGCCAAAGAGCTGGTGGTCTCAAGCTTCACATGTAAGTTCACAGTGATGAGTATACAACACCTGTCGACTCAGTCAACACCGATCGTTAGGTGTGCCAGATATGTTCTAAGTTATGCAAGGCTTTGGCAGGATTGAAAAATCATGAACGAGTTCACAAACGGACAATAAATGAAGGAGTGGCAGTCGCCTGACAGTACGTTGCGATCAATATGTAATATGAATGTATGTATGTATCTCTTTTCTTTTCTTAAACTGTGTATGGACAAAATTCGACGACTTCTACGTTCCCCCTCAGAACTATAATTGTCTTGTAACCTTCAACATCGCGAGCTTTTTCTGTTTCTATCTCTATATCTTCCATAGTATATTTACCAGATGCATTATCAATATTCCTCTTACTACAGGAATTAGTCAATTTTATTCTAGATTTTTCTCTTTCTTTTAGCAAGTTGTCGCATTACGATATAGCGATCTATAAGTGGGAAATCCGATTCGTTATCAGAGTCTTGGCGTTGACATCGTTCGATAGCCATTATGCTTCTATTAGGAGTCTCAGTTGGAACTGTCCAAGTCCGTGATTTTGCGTATGGGCACTTCTGCATCTGGGATATCTTGATTTTTCTCAGAATAATCCTTTATTACTGAGCTAGTCAGTTTGTCTACTTTCCCGCGTTTTTGGCAAGACTAAATATCCTACCTTAAAGTCAATATACTTAGTTTTACTACTTATTCTATTGGCTTGACGTTTTTTTGCTTTTGCTTTAGTTCTATTTTCTGTCGTTTCCCTTTCTTCACGTTATGTCGTCGTTCGAAGCAACTAGAATTAATAGCATTTATCTCGTATGTCCTATCATTTATATTAACGTAGTTATTTCTAATCTTCAGAACTCCCAACGAAAATTATATCCGAACTATTTTGTTGGAACCAATACCGACCTATTCAAGTTTCGCACGACCCAAAACATGTGCGAAATAACCTAGTATGTTTTGGGTTTTTTGTTTAATGGCAGATCAAACTTTGTGGATTATTTAATGTCAAATCCATCCCTGTTGAAAAACAGTAATGGTACTATTTAACCCATAGCTAGGGTTTAATACCTTTCACAAGGGTATTAGGCTGAAAGTAAACGTTATAGCATAACTGGACTTCTAACTCGCTTACTATGATTTCACAGTCAAGCACCTTAGCTACTCCGCCACAGGGACTTACCCCACCCCCGATAAAATCTGGTTGCTAATACCAATTTCTTACTGAGTCTGGTCAACTACATATAGGAGAGTTCCATTCGGGATTTTCAAATTCATATTTCTCTTAATTCGGCTCGAGATTTCAGGGATTTTTACGCTCGTCCATGCAAAACTGAAACCCTCGTGCCTGTATCTATCAGGTATTTTTCCTTAATCTAGCTAAGATAGAAGTCCATAGCACTAGTTATATCCGTCGATGCATTTTTATTCCTCTTGGGGGTGGGGTGCTCTTACGAGTGGGCGTTCTCCCTTTCCAAACATTATTCTGAGAGCAATTTTTCATTATGTGACTCCTCTTTCTGCAGTTCCACCATTCTATTCTATCATATATGTTGAGTCGCACTGACTGAACAGTTATCTGTACCGCTTTAGGGTACCCTCTGCTAAACTCTTCATGACAAATTTACAGAGGTGCTTATCCTATCTCGCCTCTTATCTTCTGCTTTTTGGTAAACACCCTCAACTCATGGTGGTTCGTTCCTAAATACTGTTTTTATGGAATATTCTAATGCCGCTGTGAAGCCCTGAAAACATTATCTTAATATTTATGACTCCATAACAACTTATACCTAGAGCATGAAAATGTAAAAGAAAAGTAATGAGAAGAAGGCACCTAAGTTTTCCCATTTGTGTTTTTTTCTTAATATCTGTTTTAAGGGTTTCTTCAGTATTTTTCTTTTTCTATTTTTCTTTTTTCAGAGTCTATCAATCTGGCTGATTGTTCTTTGTTTTCTTTCTAGGACGTTGACAGTTGGTAGCTATGAATGTGTCTAGTTCTTAGATGTGTCCTCTAATGTTCGTCTGTTTTTAAATTAACTCTTACCCTTGTGAGTTCCTGAAGAACCCGTCTTAAAGGTGCACTAAAATGACCTATAAGATCATCGTTTTAGCGAGCACAGCATTATATATATATATATATATATATATATATATATATATATATAACATTTTTTTTATTGGTACAGCTAAACTTGTATAAGATTTTGAAAAATAACCACATATTTTATTGATCAGCAAATTTCTTTTATTTTCGAAAGGGAAAGAGAAAAAAAATAGAAACTTAAGGGCCCTTTCGACTGGTGCTTTGTCAAAAAGTAACGACCGGTAGATCGTTTAAAAGTCACATTGTAAATCAAATTGGGTAAAAGAGAGATTCAATCAAGCAAATGGTGGGGTAACATAAAGGCAACAAAAAAATTTTTTTAGTAAATACCTTCAGGGCATCCCCACCTCAGCCATAACATCTCCAGCAAAAATTACGAGGGAGTGCTTAAGATGTTTCTGTCTACACAAGGACGGGCAGTAAAAAAAAATGGAGACTGTCTCGAGGACGTTAAGATGGTGACTTGTCCTCGCCTTGTGTAGAATAGAAAATTGCTGATCGCTGTAGTTTGTTTTACAGCTATTTGAAGTACAAAGGTGGTCACCGATGGCAGATTCTTGTGCTTGGGAAAGCCCGGATGTGGTTTGGGGGAGGCTTCTTATACCACTCGGGACGTGTTGGTTTATTCGGACATATATATATATATGTATTATTATTATTATTATTATTATTATCATTATTATTATTTATATTTTTAGCTTGAAGGCAATTACAATGCGTATATCGTATAAAATTCGATAATCATTGAAAATAATCATGACAAGCGAACTCAGCAAATATTGCGCCCCACGTAAAACAGCAGTTTCAACTTTATTAAGTCTCATCAGCAATGTATACTTACGATTTCCCTCCGACAGAAATCGAAACCGGGAACCCAGCACGCAGAATCAGAGACTCTATCCCTGGGCCATCTATACGTAGCATACAATACATGCGAATTTAACTTGTCAAGGATAAACACGTCATTACTATACAAGTACAGTTGACGTCAAGCAAAAAAATATAAATAATAATATACTTTACTCAACAATGCTTCTAAAGCAAATTATCAAATCTCATATATATATTTTTTTGGGGGGTGGGGCGGGTACCATGTGCTTAATTACAGTCATACCTAATTTGAGAATTAATTAGTTATAATTAAATGAATTAGGCGTGCATATCGGTTTAAATGTAAGGCGTAAACAAATCGAGAAAAACTCAATCTCTGTATGTACATTTCAGAGATTGACTTTTTCTCGATTTGTTTACGCCTTACATTTAAACCAATATGCACGTCTAATTCATTTAATTATAACTAATTAATTCTCAAATTAGTTATGACTGTAATTAAGCACATGGTCTCCCAAAAATTGTCGGCTATCGCCATCTCAAACACTTCATATATATATATATATATATATATATATATTTATACTAGCAAAAGTACCCGGTCCATGACCGGACTAAAAAAAATAGGAATACCAGAGAGTGAGTGAGAAAGAGAAAACAGGAGTAAGAGAGAGAATAAGAGGAAAATAAATTATCAATTTTTTTTAAGTCACCGAGAATTGATCTAGTACAATGTTTGTTTATTTTGGGAATTCTTTTCTTTTTTTTTTTTTTTTCATTCTTAAATTTCAGTGTTTTGAAACATTTTTTTTTTCTAAAGACTTTTTTGTACATATGACAAAAACTTGAAATCAGTTGTTCAAATTGCTTGTTGCGTTAAAGTGATAAAAATAATATTCGTTTAATTTATTTTCTATTTTACCCCTAAAAACAATTTGAAGGGGCTATAAGGTAGCAAAAATGTGTCCTTATTTATTTAGCTCTGTTGGCTGGGGCTGTGTAATAATCCGACCACCTCTGTTGAGTAAGACCGCCTTCCAATTGGGCCTCCTGTATGTCATGGGTGGCGACACCTGATGCTTATGGAGCCCTAGCACTTATATGATTGTCCCGACCGTATCCCTCTTATTGCAAACTACCAACCCTTTTAATCATATATGTGATAAAAGGCGGTTGCTGAGTGTCTTAGTAACTTGGGTATGACGTTAAACTGCATCTAGTGGTGAGGTTCCCATTCTGGAACTTTTAGAAGTGTTGATTACATCTGTATTGTCATTACTCTCAGGTCCATTTTAACATGGAGTTAAAATCCCATCTATGGAATAAATAGGTGAAAATGAAAATGAGTAAAAACAATTGAATACCCAACAATAATGAATAAAACAAACACGACTTCGGCATAGAATAACTCAAGGGTTGATATGCTGTAAAATCCAATCAACCAATATGTGTCTGTCGGGGCCAAAGGCAATGACCCTTTTTTCAGAGCGTCCGTGCATAGGTGTCCCTCGCCGACAGTACGCTAGGTACTAGCTTGGTAGATCTGACTCGATCTTCCGCCAAGCAAACACCTAGCTACTCGAGGCATTTGCGCACACGTGCCAGTCGGTCTGAAACCCCACATAATCACGGTCAATCAGACCCAAGCAAAACACGTGCTAAGAGAACGGTCCGTCGCTGTTACGTTCCCGCTCGTACCCGAACAGTCCTCAACAGGACTATGACCGGGGCTCGCAGTCGATCCAACCGCAGGCCGAGACCGTGACCGACCAACCACGACGTCAACCTCGCCCGTAGACGTACTGTTATCCCGATTCCTGATTCCAGCTGTCTACCTGATACCAGACGATCTATCCACCCAGATCGTCGAAAGACTGTCCGAACGTTGAGTAACCAACCTCTTAAAAATTTAACGATAAACAAAGTTAAGAATTAGTGTATTATAATATTCGTTTATTTTAAGAATAGTATTTTTGTTGTTTACATTTTTTAATCCATTTTATTATTTAAAAAAAAGGTAGTTCTTTGCCTCTTGATTTACAATGCTAGAAAATATTCGTTTATTCGTTCTTTTTTTCCCGCTATTAAAATGTAACAATAAAATGCAAGAAATAAATATTTACAATTGTCCGTGTTACAATTTCTATTTTGCTTTTTTCTTTTTTTTTTCTTTTTTTCTAAAATTCTTTTGTACATGTGACAAATTTAAATTCAGTTCTTAATTCTTCTAAAAAGGTTTGAGTTATTATACTGGTTAAAATTGAATGGATTTTAATAAAATAAATTCATAAATCACCTTTTTTTATTAATACATTTGTTTTAGAATAAAATATTTTTATTAATAAAAAAAATTGAGTTATCGTTAAATTTGTTCGTTTAATCTGTTATTTTGTTTTTTAATTCGCTGTAAAAATATAATTCAATGAATAAAAACACGTACAAATTACATATTTAGAAAGTTTATTTTATTTTGTTTCGAACCAAATAAATATTTTAAAGATAGACGTGAGAAATTCTGAGCTGAATTGCTTAGAATGCGATTTTGTTTACTAAAATTAAATTAAATTGATGGTATCGCTAAAATAGGCAGCGAGCAATATTTTATTATCAGGAGCCGCTGGTATACGTTCAGTTTCGCAAATCGGTTGATTTTGGTTTAATTAAATAATTATACAACTTAATCATTGAAAATCGATAACCAAATTTGGTATGTCTCTTGGTTAGAAGGTTATTAATGTGTATGCAAGATTTCTAATCTGAGTGACGTCTCTTTTTGGAATTATAAGTCGACACGTACACACCAAAAACATTGTTATATATATATATATATATATATATATATATATATATATATATATATTATATATATGGGAGTAAATATGGAAATTAAATCCGACAATATAAAGAAAATTTGAAAAAACAAGTGTTCCGAAAATGGGATGAATTTAATAATCGATGTTTAAAACATTTCGGTTACATTGAACCTTCATCAGGATGTCTCTTGGGGTGAAGAAAATTGTTAAAATTAGTTATCATTCCCACTTTGTTTCCCTATGTTCTCTTAAAAATAATCAGTCCATTAATACTTTTTCTCGTCTTTTGCATTTCTTCGAGTTGCGTCACGCGTCATGACACCTTCGCGTGAGTAGATCGCGACTTGCCTTTCAAAAATAAAACGCTGATCAAATACAGTTACATAACTAAAAAGATTTTCATCTCCTGTCACATATAAAAACATCCATCATTTTCTTCACCCCAAGAGACATCCTGATGAAGGTTCAATGTAACCGAAATGTTTTAAACATCGATTATCAAATTCATCCCATTTTCGGAACACTTGTTTTTTCAAATTTTCTTTATATATATATATATATATATATATATATATATATATATATATATATATATATATGCTAATAGAGTAAATCTATGAGAAACAGGCAGCCAAAATGGCTAACTGTAAATGCAAAGGCGATATAACCATAATTGGCCTGACAGCATGTCTCTTCTCTGCATTTTTATCCGTCACTATAATCCGCATGAAAGGGACAACACTATCCGGGAGAAATTCCAAAGCCTTTTACCAATGTTTGGATAATTGATGCATTGTTACATTGCATAAATCATTTTTCATCATTTTCACAATGCGTTTGATTTCTCCACATTGCTATATTTTTGGTGTTTTTTTATTGTTATCCTGCAATATGGATGATGAAGTTATTCTAAATGTAACAATATGTTTTATCACATCTAGAGTGAGGAAAATATTTTTCATGAACATATTATTGGAGCTTTTGCTTTATATATTCTATGCTATATGGTTTTTGAGTTGAATTCACCATCATAAAGAATATGTCCATCATTTCAACTAAGTCGATTAATGTCAATTATTCTCTTATGATGAGTCTAAAACCATAGTATTTTTTTTTTGGGGGGGGGGTTCTAAAGGATGAAATTGATTTTTCTGGTTGTATAACCTTTAACTGAAACCTCATTGGAACCTCGTTTTTGCCTGTTAAAATCTTGATACTACTCTGGATAGACTGCAACCTTAGCATGTAGGTCATTTGCTCACGATAACCTTCTAAGTACTGGTATCACTCCACTCGTCATTCTGAAATATATATATGCGCTATAGTGTTCTCAAAAGGGAATGTTATAGCAGGGTAATAATCATCACTTCCCCATTTCTCTTGTTATGTGGCTGATGTACTACAGATGATCAGTCCTTCTTTTTATCTGCTTTTATTAAATTCTGGTGGCACTAGTGTTTTCTATAGGTTTTATAAACACGTCGCCTTGCACTTGTACGAAAGCAAATTTCACGTTCCTTACTTGTTTTTTTTATTGTATCACTTCTTGTCTTAGTATCAGTCATATTATAACATACATATTATCTCCCTTACAAAGCAAGCAAATGTTTCCTGTATTTGCATCAGGAATCCAATTTGAAAGACAAGAAATATTGATAGCAGCAACCTTCTGCGACTCTTAAAGCAGTATAGCATATTTTGTTAGATTAGGAATTTATTTTTGAATCATACTACACTTTTTACCCTCTGTACAGGACAGAAGTATGATTTCAGTCATTCGTTGAAATCACCATCACATTAAATTAAATTTCAAGTTATTTATGACAAATAATATGCATTTGTTTTTAAATATTGACTCTGTATTTAGTAATGAAAAAAGAATAAATTCCAATGAAATCGTAATTGTTAGGAAACTCTTTATCTGAATTTTCTAATGATATTATGACCAACTAGAGCTTAAAATAAGAAGGTTATTGAATTTTTAACAAAACCTGAATTACGTAATAATTCAGCTTTGTGCTCGAATTGACAGAAAGTTAAAACAAAGCTGGGTACTTGGCTTTCCGTCTTTTTTTATTTCCACGATTCTTTTATTTTATTTATGATTATAAAAGTGATAAATTAAATCTAATAAGGATATTCAAATAGGTTTTAGATTTATGATAATTAGTTTAAGAAATAGATCACTGACTATGAATAAATGCATATTTCAATAAAAGAAATGTGCGTAAATATTTTTGTGGGGATGAATCATTACGACCCCTGCCTCTAGCTTTTTATTAGACATTAATAAATTTCTTAATATACGAAATGTCTCCCCTTGAAGGTTCTTTTTAAATGATTCCACGATTAAACCTTTGTCTAGTGGCAACAAACAAAAACGAGATTGTGTACATTTCTTAGACATCAAAACCGATTTTGATACATTGCAACTGCGTATCGAACATTGTAAAATATTCATATTTGCTAGTATTTATGTGGTTTTTTGATATGTTTCAATAAAGACATGATTTTTTCACCAAACAAGACCTTATGGAAATGTTTGGTGAAAAAATCATGTTGCAATGTTTTAACCTTTTTCACTGATTCTACAAATGATTCCTCTTATAAGTATTAAAGTTTAAAGATTGAATGGAGATGAAAGTTTTTTTTATCTGAATTGTGTGGATTACTTCGCTTTCTGTTGATTTCCATTTGGCCGGTTTGAACTTTTTCTTTCCTTTTTATCAAAGCAAAGTCAACATGAGGAAATATGTCGGCTAAGGGAGTTATCCTATTAGAATTTTGTGAACTAGAATGTCAGACGTAAAGGCCAAGCTGGATCCGTAAACCTATTTCCCTCTCTTCTTCTAGTGTTTGCTTAACAACTGTCTTTGATTCTACAAACCTTGACATTTTCTGAAGATCTTTTTCTTTTTTTGAGCGTTCTTCTTAAGCTAGGGCATCTTACAACTTCAAATAACAATAATCATAGCAATAAAAATCATTGAGCGCCTCACCTTAAAGTAATGGTTAGCGATTCTTTCAAGTAGTGTTGTATCAATGTCTATTGAACTCAGTCCTCACTAGATGCTTTATACATATGGCCAGACTAAGCTCAACTAAGTAAATACATTTCGGTGCATCATCTCCGAGTAAATGAGATGTTGGTTTCGCTTCGTTTTGTTTCATTTCGTCTATTTAACGACATATCAAACCCTTTTTGGTTATCACTTTTTTGTCTACAATGATCATTTTTGTTTCTAATTTCAGTTTAGTCCTTGTAAGTTCGTAACAAAAAAAATTTCCATTCGTTTTATTGGCATAAGAAACTGTTCATTTTGAGGAATGAAAAATCAAATAATATTGTTTGTTTTCAGGAATTACAAACAATTTCTTCTCCAGAAGGAAAACTCTAATTTAAAACCAAAGGGTGTTTCTTCTCGTTAGTCAAAACTACTTTGAGGGTTTCCCTTACCCCCTCTTCCTCCTCTCTTTAATGTTAGGATAATGTAGCCATATATATGTATAAAGTAAAAAAGTATAGGATATATATATATATATATATATATATATATATATATATATATATAAAGATTTTACATCGAAAATCGAAAATTACAAATATTTTAACAGACATAGGATGTGTATGATTGGATGAAATGTTAGCGTATGTATGTGGTGTTGTTATGAATGTGCATGTGTGTTTATGGACAGTGCAAAGGTTATGTATACAGGTCAGCGGGTCTCGCACACATTCACATTATTTTGCGAGTGTGCAACGTCTGATCAATGCTGGCATGTGAGCGTTTGTATTCACGTGCATATGTCTGCGTGGGTGTGTGTATTTTTTGGTATGAACGGATGTTGACATGGGGTCTGTAGGGGGTTGGTGGGGGGAAATGGATACTGTCACCAGTTTGGGTAGAGAGGGTGTATGGTGTGAGCGACTCAATGAAGGATGTTAAATAATTTTAAGATTTCAAATATTTTGTATACTGCGGGTAGGGTAGGGTTAGATAGAAGAAGTTGATCAGCTGTTAAGTTAATCGGTGTTGGTTAATTGTTCCAAGTATGTCATCAAATAAATAGATATGTAAAACCTTTATATATTTATTTTATTATATTATATAATAGCTCTATTTTTTTATATTGAGCACTCTACCAATAATACTGCATTTTGGCACACCGTTCCAGTAAAAGCTGAAACAGTGACAATCCCACACTATAGTATATATATATATATATATATATATATATATATATATATATATATATATATATCCTGCGTGCGATCCTATTTAACCAAAGTCGATCCTGCCACTGCTGACCCCGACCACCACAGTCCTCATCGACTGCAGTCAATCCTAATTTTTCCTGACCATGTTCCAAGCCCGCAGCCGATCCGGCCTTTCGCTGAACATGTTTCAGTCTGCCACCGACCCTGCTCTCTACTAACCACGTTCCAGCCCGCAACCGCTTCGGCCTTTTGCAGACCATGTTCCATTCCACCACCAATCCCGTTTCAATGGCAACACCTTACAAACTTCACTTTTGGGGCAAAACCCACTGATCAAAAGTCATTTCTATCGATTACGATATCTTCCAGTCATTAGTCTTCCCATCCAGGTGTGACGTCTATACAGACGTAGCCCAGCAATTTCTAGAAGGACCGGTCATCTATTCGCCCACTTTCCTGACTCGTCGACTCGAAGAAGACATCGACGACCCGCTCTGATCAATTTGTAAACTCACACGCCAGTTTTGCATATAAATAAAACTTTTGTTATATCTAACGACTTTATGTTTGCTCTCCATACCTTAGCTTGTGTCACTTCGTCATTTTTGAACGTTTTTGAGGCCGACATGTATGGCTGAGTGCTCCTATCCCTCAGGATTGTATTGATGCGAATTTGATCTTACTATACATGGGCAAAGGTCTTACTGAGGCGTAAGCCTTCTCCAGGCCGTGGCAAGGTCATTGTTAAGCTCCTGTTTAACCGGCTAACTAGATGGGTTTGTCCTTTGTTTATCCCAGAATGCCAAAGTAGCTTCAGATCTAAAACAGAATTTTTTTAATGGCCTGTTAGCAATACTTTAAAATTCATTGATGAAACTTTCAGAAATTTAGTGAAAGGATCAAATAAACATTACAGAAAACTAAGAATAAGCAATCCAATTAATGCTATGGCACACCATTGAATTTGTTGATATAATAATTGTCATCCTAATTCAGAAATATATTATTCATAGTACTTTGATTGATGATTCAATTTATATCCGGGTTTTTACAATTTGTCACTAAATTAAAACTTACATTTCAAGCAGATTTTCCATACTGTTTTACACTTCTCATATAAAGTATAAAAGTCATCGGAGTGGCCAGTATCAGCCAGACAGCGAGGAAGTATATACTCTTTTCTCTAACACTAGACCAGTGAGATGGTTTTGCGTATGTGGTAGAGCACCACAACTATCATCGGCTCCCCACTTTACCACACTGATACTCATGCTTAGTTGGCGAGAGCCTGTATGTAACCCGGAATCTTGTGGTTCCGAGGTATATATATATATATATATATATATATATATATATATATGCGTGTGTGTGTGTGTATGTGTGTATGTGTGTGTGTTGTTGTTGTTATTATTATTGTTGTTGTTGTTGTAGTGGGACCCACGTATGATTCTTAGTTGACATATATATATATATACATATATATATGTGTGTGTGTGTGTGTGTGTGTGTTTATAATATATATTGTTTGGGATTTAATATGAAGCATTAGATATGAAAAATAAGAAACTCGGTTTTTGAATGTTAAGTTTCGTTTTATTTCGTGAATGTTCGGGCCGTTTGTACCCCTTCTTCAGAACTGCTGGACTGACTGGTTTGGTCTTTATGGCGTCTTATTTATACTCGTTGTTGGAGCTAGTGGTATCACCCGTTGTGACCTGGTTGGGCGGTGTGGAGTGGTTGCTCTTAGTGACCTTTCTTCTTTGTTGCCGCTACTCGTTTGATTGTTTTGTGCGGATCCGTGTCTGTGTTTCATGTGTTAAGGTGTTAATTGGTTTGTCTTTAGCTATCTTTGCTGTCCCTCTTGGTCGCCCCTTGGTGGCTTCCACTCTGCTAGTGGTGGTAGTGGTGGAGAAATATTTGTAAGGGTTGAGGAATCTTAAATGTGTGTTCAATCCGTGTGTGTGGGTGCGTAATTTAATTTCAGTGTGTTTGTGTGGATGGAAAACCGTGGTTAATTAAAATGCAAGTTTTCCAGATTGTGCATTGGTTTGTTGAAGCGTTGCGCAGGGCTACTTAGTTCAGATTTTTGTTTTATCGTAGATTTATGGTTGTTTAATCTGCATCTGAAGGGTGTCTGTGTTTCCTCTACATATCCACTGTTTTTGCATTTCGTGCAGTAGATATAGTAGATGATGTTTGCGCTGTCGCAAGTGAGTTGTGGGGATTGGATCTTTATATTAGCGTGGGGTATTACGATTGGGGTGTCTGTGTTTTGCATACTTTAATACCCATTTAATTTCAGTATGTTTGCGTTTTTGTGTGAGAGAAAACCATATATATATATATATATATATATATATATATATATATTATATATAGCGTGTTCGGGATAAATTTGACATATTTATATTTGTTTTTTCTCCGTAGGCTGGAGGTATTGACTGTGCATCACTTGGGCCTTTCTTCATTCATATACGTGATGACAGATCGAATGGATGACTGGAACCCATCTGAATCATGGAAGAGAATAACTTGTATCATGATGATCTGTGCCGGCCATTAAAATAAAGAGATTATGGTTGCTGCCCAATGCTCCCTGAACACCGTAAAAACAATCATGCATGAACTAGAGAATTGAAATAGAGACTACGAGGCTGTGGCTAGAAGAAAGCAACATAACAGACAGTCTGATTGCGTACGTACAGCAGAATTCCTCGAAAATCTGCAGAAAAATATGTTGGAGGACCCTCATATGTCTACGTGGAGTTGTTAAACACTGCCGTCAAACCCTGGATAACAAGGGTAGCCAATGTTAAGCCATATGTATGGCAGCAGGATTCGGCACTTTTATGAAGTTACCAGATGAAATAGATATAAAATAGCTAAATGACGGTCTGTTGATTTTTCTTTCTTTTTGGAAGTATATATATATATATATATATATATATATATATTATATATATATATATGTATGTGTGTGTGTGTGTGTGTGTGTGGTGTGTGTCTTTCCTTCCTTCCATCTTTCCATTCCATTTCATAGAGACATACGTTACGTGTCTAATTAGCGTTATCGCCTCTCTCTCTCTCTCTCTCTCTCTCTCTCTCTCTCTCTCTCTCTCTCTCTCTCTCTCTCTCTCTCTCTCTCAATTCTTATATTTTCTTTCTTTTTCTTTCTGATATGTAGCATGTTCTTTTTCTTCCTTTTCTCTTCTCATAATCAAAACGGAATGGTACGTTGTTTATCCTAGGCATGACACATGGCAGTGACAGCGTATTAATATATACATATTTATAATTGTCACAGATCTATTCGAGACATAGAGGTATCCTAACAGGTGTTAACAAAACAGATCAGAGCGAATCTAAGTGAAATGAAAAGATGGGTTGACTCTACACTCCTCAGAACTGGAGACTCACCACCTATTTCAGTATAGTTACAACTAGAACACACTGTGTGCGTATGTGTGTGTATGAATGTGTACATATGTGTGTGTGTGTGTGTGTGTGTGTGTGTGTGTCTATGTGTGTGTGGGGGGTGCAGTTAAAAAAAATGTCTGACTTATTAACCCTGTTATTTGAGGCGCTTAAATTAACAAAGGACTGGCGTACTACAACTAATTTTTAGAAAGTTTTTGACAGATTTCAATAAATAGTTTTCGATAAAATAGAAATTTCCAAGAAACTAGATGTGAAAATTCTGTAATATGAAGAAGATTCGACAAGATTTTGTAAAAAAGATTTTGTTTAGAATTGTTCACAAATCACCCCACCTCCTCTTATTGTCATTACTGTTTACTTTTATTAGTTTGTTTGTTTTTATAGCGTAGAAATGCTGATCATTTTTTCATTGTTCTGTTGATTTCTTACAAAAGTTTATTTCTTATTTTTTACTATGTTCAACAAAATTCTTAAAGTTGACATATATATATATATATATATATATATATATATATGTGTGTGTGTGTGTGTGTGTGTGTGTGTGTGTGGTATCATAACGGAAATTAAGCCATTTCGAACCTGATCATAACTTAGGTGATAGTTTTTGATTGGATGCAGTTCATAGACTTGACCCAAGCTAAGCCAATCTTTATAAATGCTTCCACACAAATACATACAAAACATACAAGGCGCACATACATACATGCACAGTATACAGGTATATGCAGATACTGACTTATGTAACTCTGGTTAAGAGTATGTGTGTACCTGATTACAAGCACGCACACATAGACACACACACACACACATACACACTTATGTTTCAAATAAATATGCTCAATTTGGAAAAAAAACAAAGGGTAGAAAGCTCTCAATTGTAAAAAAAAAAAAAATTAAATTAAAAATAAACTTACCTTTGCTGATTTTCATACCACGTGATCAATTGTAATGCCACGTGGTCTCCAAACAAGATCCGGTCGCGTCCCTATTGTATGCGATTTATCTGTCAACCTCTCAACTGCAGAGCGTCACGAAAACTCAGTTTTTCTATAGATTATTGATAATCAATTTGTTTATTTATTTCGCCTCAATCCATTATTATTATTTGCAGGCCGATGTGTCTCAGAGCGTTGGGCGGGGGTCCAACTTTTGATGTACCAGGGCCTCATTTCAACAAATTTTAGAACGAAAATCAAGGTTATATAGATATAAATATGTATATTTGCAAAGTTATTGACATAAATATAATACAAAAAAAGAAAAAAAAAAGGAAAGATTGTTCTTTTTTAAGAATGAAAGACGCAAGCAAACATGTCTGTTTGGTTGTTATTCATAGAAAAAGCGAGGCCCGGTCCAATAACGATACGGGTGGTTCTAAACAGCGAGAGAAAATGAGAAGACTACAACTTTGTTGTTAATATTTATATTATTTTATGTTGTGCAGAGGAGAACGAATGATTTGTTGGTGCTTGTTTAACCTTGCATGCGTGCGTGCGTGCGTGCGTGCGTGCGTGAGCGCGCGTGCACGTGTGTGTGTGTGTGTGTGTGTGTGTGTGTGTGTGTGTGTGTGTTCGTCTATATAGGACCTACAGCTGTCTGATGTGAGATAGAGATAGAGACAGAGTGGATATTGGAAGGATGAGAAGGTGGACTGTTTTTGTTAGAGAGAGGGGGGGACAAATTAATAGAGGAAGGGGTAGAGAAAGTGATATTGGAGAATGTATGTGGGAAAAGAGAAGAAAACATTTATTTTGGGAAGATAAAAGAAGTTTGTGAGAGAGATTAATAGGCAGGTTAGGAAAGAGAGAAAGAGAGATAGAAAGAGAGAGATATTGTAAGAAAGGGAAATAAAGACAAAACTATGAAGTTGGGAATAGAATATTTGATTCTGTTAAAGATAGAAAGACAGTATTTGCGTGAGGGGGAGAATGATTAAAATAGATAGATAGATAGATAGACAGACAGACAGACAGACAGACAGAGACAGAGAGTTTTTATGAAAATTTGATTACTAAGATTGGGAAGTAGAAAACAGGAATAGTGGTTCTGTCTGCACGAGAAAAAGGTGTTAGTCAAAATGAAAAGGCGAACTTTTTGTCTATCTTTGTAAGTCTAAACAAGAGATTAACAAGAGAAGTGGAAATTATCTGGACTAGCAGAAAGATTGGAAAAAAGTTTTAAAGGAGAGAAAACAAAAGAATTGGAAAAACAGAGTAAGAGAGAAGAAAAAGTTTGTGCGCGTGAATGAATGATGGCAGAGATAGAGGATAAGTTGTGAGCGCATGTGTGATTGTAAAGGAAAAAGAAAGAGATGTGTGTGTGTTTGTTTTTGTGTGAGAAAGAAAAGAAGAAAGATAGAACATGAGTACTTGCGTTACCGGATTTAAAGATACTCATAAAGTTGATCATAGTCTGGCAAAAGGCTACTATATTGGAGCGCTCATGGAGGATTTAGTTCACTACACAAATACAATAAATACATATATCATTTGTATTATAAAGTATATTGATATTATTTTTATCAATGATTTTAATGTTATATTAAGGTTTTCAATTTTCATCTTTTATATGATACTTCTTATCACATAAAACATATATCAATACCATATCTTATACTTTAATGATACAAAATAATGATATTGGAAAGTAACACCATAATTGAAAAAGTGATATAAAAATATTATTTTTTCAAATTATCAAAAAATGATATTATTAAAAAGAATATTAAAAAGATAATAATATAAAAATATACCATGAAAAGTATATTACAAAAACTTGCAAAAGAACGTCCTCCGGGAGGTGTAAAAATTAGTTTTGAAAGATATTGCCTGAGGTGGGGAGGAATAAATAACATTTAATATTTATAAAAAGATAATAACTTAAAAAGCTTCATGCTCACTCCACTCTACTGAGATATTTTTTTAACGACAGCAGGAACCTCCAAATCAATGGCCCGTGATCAGTTTATGCTACATTGACGCACCTGTTAACTCTTCATTTCAACTTCTTTTTTTTAAATCTTCCAAAAACAATTGCCAACATAAAAAGTTGTTACAAAAAAAGAAACCCTGATGATATTTTTAAATTTTCAGCCTACGGAAACAATGAAAATTATGAACGAAAATAGTGTCTATTTGTAACCTATTTTAAACATAAATTCATCGAAAAGGGTATAAGTAGAGAAATTTTCGTAAAAATATGACTCTTAATTGATTTTTCATAGAAGTTCTTTTTTTAAGTCTATAGGCATAACTTGTATTTGGTCATGTTAAAATTCAATTGATTCAACGGTTCGAAAATATAAACATTATTTTCGTTCATAATTTTCATTATTTCCGTCTGAAAAAAATTCTAAAAATCACCAGGAGTTTGAATGGTACAAAATCTTTGACAATAATATTAACCTTTATTCAAGTTTCAATGTGTTAAATAGGGAGAGAGTAATTTTACACATCAAATTGGAGGTCCCTATACGTCTGTAAGACGACAATGATTTTTTTTTTTAATACACCCACTTTTACATAATTCTATAAAATCTTATTGAAATTGAACAAATATCTTAATTTTAGTGTAAAAAATACTTCTTTTAAATTTCATCTCGATTTTATCGACGTCAAAAATTACGTGAACTTTTTTTTTTTTTTTCGTAAAAAAATGTAAACAAATCTTTGAAATGTTTGGATATACCCAAACCGAGTCTGGATACAGTTGAATACACAAACATTTTCAAATTTAATGTCTTAGGAAATAATTTGACTATTTCTTGTTTGTAGATCATTTTCTCGTAAAACTCCATACGTTAAATATATATTAAAATAAAACGAACAATATGAAAATCAATAATACCGTATTATTGTAATATAGTATTTATTAAAACTTGTGGACCGTCAAATCTTGCACACTTAAGTTATGAGGGTTGTTCTTTATTTCATGTATTAAATATCTTGACTAGAAATTAAATATTCATTGATAAACTTACTTTATTCCTGACAGTATTTTGACATAAACAGTGATGTAGTTTCGGTTATAGATAGAAAATTACCGAATC